>JAIUCT010000001.1:9954141-10065117 GCA_021307375.1 Tetraneura akinire | reverse complement strand
ATCAAGAGGTCAATTTCATATTATTTATTAATTTTATTTTTTAGGAGAATCAATTATGTCAGAAAGCCCAATATAATAATTAAAAAATAATTTATTTATACTAATATAGACTAATTCAAAACATATATTTATGAATATCACATGATAATTTTTCTTTTTTTTTTTTAGAACTCACCATAAGACGTTTCCTATCAGATTATAGTTATTGGTGTTGGCGTTATTATAATATTTAAAAATCATTAAAATTGCATATTACTTTATTTATTATTTAAATTTAAATAAACGTATCTTTATAATATTAAATATTAATAACAATTAACTGTATCTGTACTATGTATGTAATATAATAATATAATATTATTATTATATAGTATAATATACCATAGATGTTTTAAAAATATAAATGCATTATTTATTACGTATGTACCTGAGAAATACCGGGACACAACTTACGTATGTCGTTATCGGAACCTTTTTATTGGGACGCAACTTAATTTACTGATATAAATAATTTATCATAAAACCCCTAAATGAGTCACCTACATACCCAAATCTGACAGAACTTCGCTCAGACTCGTTTTTCTAATGAAATGATTTATCATTAAATTCAAATGTTAATCAAAATCAACACTATCCTCTTTAAACTTGTATCCCTTCCACCCCAATTTTTATTAAATTATAATTTGCACAATTAATATAACAATAACAATAATTATTATAATAATATAAAAACTTACCTTCTTAGCCATTATGTCACAAATAGCACAAATGCTATAAGTAAAAAGAGACTTAAATTACATAATTTGTTAAATAATAATTTTCCCTACCCAGGAATTTATAAATATTATAAATTTATAATATAAGAATATTGTGTGTATTTTACGTTATTTTACGCAGTAGCGCAATTTCAATAATGAAAAAATAGAGGGTGCTTAAGATCAGCAGGTTATTGATTAATATTTTAATAAATTTATGTGTATTCACCTATGTTATGCTTAAAAATGTATTAATTATTAATTAATGAACAAATAAAAATAATATAATAAAATAAAATAAAAATAAAATAATATATAAATAATAATTATACAAATTATTATAGTATTGTACGCCTATTTTTGTCTGCAAATTTGTCAATAACTTTTATATTGTTAATTAAATTTGTCATATTTTTTTCTATATATAATATAGTATATAGATAAGTTTTTTAGTCTACCCTACCCCATTGACACAATTAGCCAAATTTTTATGCCAAAGCAGAAAACGAACGTTCACAGGTTGCTAAGGAAATAGGAATCGTAAATGCCACCTAAAATTAATATACACATAATGTATTATGTATATATTAGCATTGAGTATAGATAGTATATAATAATTTAATATCAGTATAATAATATATCCATTATTATATATTTTATATATCGTTATTGTATGAATTATATATTATTATTTTGATATCCATAATTTTTTTTTTAATTATTTGAAAAATAAAATTGAATATTTTGTCACACACTCAAGAATAAAAAGATGACCTGATACTCCTGCCGCACAGGACACAGGTGTGCGAATCATAACGTTTCATTTTACTTAGGATTTGAATGCAATGATAAACCATTGCATTCGAAAAAACGATTCTGAGCGAAGTTCATTCAGATTATAATTTTCGTTTGAAATAAAAATATCAATTTTAAACAGCTATAAAAAAAAATTGAGATTAGGGATTTTTCTAATATTTTAGTACGATGTTAAGTAATATGTAAGTATACTTCAGTAAAATTTTCAGACCCTATTACCAAAAATTGCCAATTTTATCAAACATTATATACGTAAAAACGAGAAATTTATGAAATATTCGAAGTCCTATATTTAGTAAAAAAATTTAAAAAACGGTTCCCAAATTTTACCACATATATTTAATAGCTATGTGAAATTCCATAAAAATTTTCAAATCTCTATCTTAAAAATTGCCCGAGTTATAGAGAAATATAGAAATCGAATTCGTCGAAATATCATTTTTCGCGAAAAATGCCGTTTTTTCGTCATTTTTTCGCCGTTTTTTCTACCGCTAAGGGTCAATTTTAAGAAATTCGAAAAATGAACTAAATAAAGTACCAACTAGATCCACTTTGCTATCGGAAACATAACCTATTCGTGATAATCGGAGCATTATTTCGGGTAGTAAAAATGTTTACAGAATAAAAAAAAAAAAATCACACATCATCGTAAAACCAATACATTCGCTTCGCTCAGAACCTAAAACAAAACGAAAACCCATCCGCTCTTGATGCCTAGCTACGGTGCTTATCACCGAGATAGCGTTCGGGAATGTTTCGCCGACTACACTAACGCGTCTCCCATAGAGCCATAGCCATGTTTTTGTGACTGCCTTTTTTTTGTCATTTTTTTCATGATATTTTCGTTTAAACTAAAAATATCAACTTTAAATGGCTATAAAAAAAAAAAAAATTGAGACTAGGGATTTTTCTAATATTTTGAATTAATGTTAAGTAATATATAAATATACTTCAGTAAAATTATCAGACCTTAATACCAAATATTGCTAATTTTATCAAACATTATATACAAAAAAAACGAGAATTTTACGAAATATTCAAAGTCCTATATTTTGTAGAATAATGAACGTAACGGTTCCAAAATTTTATCACATATACATAGTGCCTATATGAACTGCCAAAAGTCTGCCGTTTTTCAGCATTTTTTGGTCGTTTTTTCTACCGCTTAGGGTCAATTTTGAGAAAATCGAAAAATGACCTAAATAAAGTACCAACTACATCCACTTTGCTATCGGAAACATATGCTATTCATTATAATCGGAGCATTATTTCGAGTAGTAAAAGTGTCTTCATACTTAAAAAAAAAAAAACAAAAACAAAAAACATAAAAAAAAGACACACATCATTGTAAAACTAATACATTCTTCGCCACGCTCAGAATCTAAAATATTATAAATTACATAGAAAAATGCGTTATTGTTTGATAAACATTAAGAATTGTCTATATTATATATATATTAATTATTAACTATGAGTAGTATAAATAATTAATGTATACGATTGTATTGATGGTTGTTAAAAAATTATAATATTATTAAATTATCATAATATTCAAAATCATAAATGCCTATAACATTTAATTTATAAGTTAGACCATACAAATGAAAAATTAATTTACACGATTTTATGAAAAGTAGTTCATTAGAGTTGTGCATTAACTTCGGTAAGGGGGGAGTTTTGGTTGTTATAAAGACACTATAAATTCAATGATTTATTAAAATAAATAATAATAATTTTAGCGAGGGGTTAAGTCACATGAAACCACTGCCTATCCGCACCAGCATCAGGTCTATGAGGTAGATATAAGGTAGGTATGCCGTAGTCCCTTGGGGCGTAGACCCATCCTCACGAAAAGTGCCGCAAAGCAGCGGCACTTGAGGAAGTGAGCGAAACCAGTAGGAGTAGCGAGCGTCCCTACCACTTAAAAAGAACTTTGAAATTTTTTTTTTGTATCTTAAGTATGTCAATTAAATAGTCAAAATTGATTTATTATGTAGGAAAAATGCGCAAAAAAATTAAGTCTCACTCTTAATACGTCTCTCAAGTTAGTCGCGATAACCGACAAGATGATGAGTACCGTCCGTTATTATACGTTCCGGACTAATACACTATATTTTTGAATTCTGGAAAAATACGGTCCGTGAAAATACGTTTTGGAGATATTAGATATACGATCCAGACATATACGTTACGGATTGTTATAGCACTCCAAACTGTTAAAATCTTAAAATCATTGACAATTTAGATACTTAGGTAATATTGTTAACAATCAATATATTAACGTAATGAACAATGGAAAATGTATAAAGTAACTAGTTAAAGTATAAATTTTACACTTTATGTATACATTTTAGTTATTTTATACAATAACGTTATTCATTACTTTAACTGTAACATATATACCTATATTATATATAACAATATATTAATTACTATATATTATAGTAAGTTATATATATATATATATATATATACAATATAATATTATAAAGTTAAACGATATATTAGTATATTATTGTGGGTATTTCAGTGAAAAACAATTATAAAAATGATAATCAATAATTATCTGAACAATTTTATTTTATCAAGCACAGATCATGTGTGATTTATTATTACAGGAAAATTGCATATATTATATCAATGAATTATTCCTCATTCTATTTTCCATTCTTAGTGTTTTAGATTCTGAGCGAAGCGAAGAATATATTGGTTTTACAATGATGTGTGATTTTTTTTTTTTTTTTTATTCTGTAGATAATTTTACTACAAGAAATAATGCTCCGACTTTCACGAATAGCACATGTTTCCGGTTGGAAAGTGGATGTAGTTGATACTTTATTTTAGTCATTTTTCGTATTTCTCAAAATTGACCCTAAGCGGTAGAAAAAACGACGAAAAACGACGAAAAAACGGCATTTTTCACGAAAAATTAAATTTCGACGAATTCGATTTCAATATTTCACGATAACTCAAACAATTTTGAAGATAGAGACTTGAAAATTTTTTGGGGTGTTCACATAGGTACTATATATATGTGGTAAAATTTTGGAACAAAGGACTTTGAATATTTTGTAGAATTCTCGTTTTTATGTATATATACATTATAATGTTTTGATAAAATTGGCAATTTTGAGCATTTTGGTCTGAAAATGTCACTGAAGTAGGTATACTTTCATAATATTACTTAACATCGTATCAAAATATTAGAAAAATCCCTCGTCTCAATTTTTATTTATAACTGTTTAAAGTTTATATTTTTAGTTTAAACGAATCAAGGCATCAAAATACAAATTAACAAAATAATTTAATAAAAATTAACGAAGTACACATGGAAAAAACATTTTCATTGTGTAGTAGTGTACTTAATTTATTTAAGTGTTTTAATGTTATTACTTATTATTTACATATGAAACATAATTTGTTAAAACAGCTCAGGTTCGAATAAAAATTTGTAATTCCATTATTGTTATATGTATATCGTCATTGTATCGTTATATTTAATAGTAGGACATTATAACATATAATTCAACATAAATATATACAAATTCTTACATCATTAAGACATAATTTAATCAGTCTTGTAAAAGATACTTTTAAAAAGTATTTTAAATACAGATACCTACAGATACTTTTTCGAAATGTATTTAATATACGTATTAAAATACTTGATTATAAAAGTATTTAAATACAAATACAAATACTTTTAAATATTTTTAAAAACTTTTATTTAGAATTTTACAATACACTTATACAACTTTAAAAATTAAAATTCATGTTATTAATTTTTATAAATATATATTTATTATTAATTATTACAAATACTTATTTTTTTATAAATTACAAAATATTAATTAATTACATGGTTTATTCAGTTTATAAAATTAATATTAACCTATCGGTATATTCTTTATATATGTTACGGGTAATGTCCGGAGGTCGGCTAATGTTAAGATTAGCCGGATAATATTAACATTATCCAGGAGCTATGGCTAATGTTAAAATTTCGGAGATTAGCCGCCAATAAATAATTTTAAAAATGGATAATCTTAAGATTACCTACCTAATATAACATTAGCCATATACAAATGGCTAATGTTGAAATAATATTATCTATTATCATAGTACCTATAATTGAATATTAAATAAATAAAATAATGAATTAAATACAATAAGTTCTATGCCTCTATGATAACTAACTATTGTGCAAATAAAAATTATTAGTAATAATTATTATTAATTACAATTATAATATTATGTTATATAAAATAAAAAAAATACAAATGGTTTGTTTTTAAATTATTATCCGTAATTGTTACCCGTAACATATATATTATTTAAATAATAAATATAATGTATACTCTATTCGGTATTAGTTTTGGAGTGCGCAGAAACCAATTTTCGTTCCATCACTCCTAACATAGACTATCGGCTACACAAATCCCATAATACCTTGTGCCGGATGCACTGATCGGTATGTCATACAGCGTATTATAATTTGAAAGTATAAATCAAATTTCAAAACACGAAACGAAAAAATAAAATATAAATTATGATAGGGAATTGATAACCGAAACTGATGTGCGCGCCAAGCATATTTTATTCGCTCTGTATACTATAAAATTTAGTCGCGGAGAGGGGATAGCCGGCGACTGATAAGGGAGCGACTACAATTTTTGTCATTCGCATGCGCGAAACACTCCTAAACTAATACCGAATAGAGTATAGGTATTATATTAATTATTGTTTGTCCCGTATTGATATAGTTATAATTATAAACAATATAAACGATTATTATCATGTTCTATTATAGTTCTATATTATATACGAATTTTCTATATTTACGTACATAATATCCGTGGCACGTGCAACATGCATATTATTGTTTTCGTTTTATTTTATTTTTAAAATTAATATCATACGAACTTTATGTGGGAAAATAAATTACCTATCCAGATAATTTTAGTTTTAATTTAGTATGTAATATTTTGTATCGATATGTCCATTTCAAATTTTCAATAGGAACAGAATTTATTATGAATCATGAGATACTAAATAGTATACTCTATTCGGGATTAATTTAGGAGTGTTTCGCGCATGCGACTGACAAAAATTGTAGTCGCTCCCTTATCAGCAAGCGCTAAGGGGTGGCTATGGGGCTTTAGCCCCTCCCTTTGGACGTATTATATGTTGTGTAGACATGTAATAAATATTAAATACTTAATTAATAAATATCCATACATTTAAAATGTAATATGTAAATATAATTATAGCTAATATTACTATCAATCAAAGCGTGTAGAAATTATCAAAAACAATTATTTGATACCTACAGTTACGAGTTATTAGTTAACAACAAACTTTTGATTTGAATTAAAAATAACAAAATTGATGTTTTTAGTCTTCCATATTAACTAATCGTAAATTTATATAATAAAATAATATATAATAAAAGAAAAGAAAAATATTATCAATTTAAAATATTATATTTTAGCTTATATTTTTTATGTCTATTTTCTAAAATTGGGCGGTAGTAAATTCCGCCCAAAAAAGGTAAATTTGGTCCCTAAACATTTTCAGTCAAAAAAAGGTACATGTAAATTCCGCCCCGGTTAAATAAATTTATATATTTTTATAAATAAAAATTAGCCCCTCCCTTTTCATATTTCTAGATCCGCGCCTGCTTATCAGTCGCCGGCTATCCCCTCTCCGCGACTAAATTTTATAGTATACAGAGCGAATAAAATATGCTTGGCGCGCACATCAGTTTCAGTTATCAATTCCCTATCATAATTTATATTTTACTTTTTCGTTTCGTGTTTTGAAATTTGATTTATACTTTCAAATTATAATACGCTGTATGACATACCGATCAGTGCAGCCGGCACAAGGTATTATGGGATTTGTGTAGCCGATAGTCTATGTTGGGAGTAATGGAACGAAAATTGGTTTCTGCGCACTCCTAAACTAATCCCGAATAGAGTACCTATAGGTATAAACCCAGGTATAAATAATACTCGTATAATATTGCGACTTATTAGTTATTATGATTGTTTTATATTTATATTATATCGAAAATCGAATGACAAATTGTAAATAGTTTATACTACATATTAATGTCGATCAATAATAAAAAGTATTTGATTTTAAATATAAAATACTTTTGAAAAGTATTTAAAATACTTTTTCAAATACATTTTTTAAAAGTATATAAAATAGTAAAATACGTATTTAAATACTATAAAAGTATTTGGATACTTTTATTTAAATACTTTTACTCAAATACTTTACAAGACTGCCGATTATACGCTATTGTTATTTAAATAATATACTGCATTCTATTTTATTTTTTTAAAAGATATCAAGAAAAAACAATCATTTTGTAAAGTTTATTTATAGTTAAAATTTATTATGTAAAATAATGGTATTAATAATATTAATTTATAATTAAATTTCGGCTATCATTATTTTAATATAAAATTATTGCAATATGTGTATTTTATATTATCTTTATTTAAGTGTTTGAATGTTATTATTTTCATATGAAATATAATTTGTTAAAACAGTTGTACTTCGAATAAAAATGTGTAATTCCCGTATAAATATTTCGTCATTATATCGTCATATAATGTAATAATAGGACATTATAACAAATAATTCAATATAAATATACCTATAAAACATTACAACATTAAAAATTCTTACATCTTTAAGATATAAGTTACTATTTAGATATTCGAACTCAATCTTTCATTTTTTGGAAATAATAAATAAAAATGATTTTCTTTTCAAATATTTGCATCGTCATAATGATATTAGTATGTACTATTTCGGATTCGGTTTACTCAGGTATTAAAATGTATTATTATAATTTTATCTAACACTAAAAAACTTAATTAATTATAATATATTTTTAATGAAATTACTATATTTTCCTTCAATATATACCTTTTTTTTAATTGAAATATGATTACTAATTATGAATAAAATTATTACACTTAATTATTGTGAATAATTAAATTTTAGAAAAAGACAAATTATAATTATTAAAAAATCATTTACACAATAATAAACAATTTTTATTTTAATTAAAATGATACATTAATTTAGATTGTTTAGGTAAGAATATATTTAATTATACAATAATATTTCATATTATTATTATATTTTAAATAAAATATAAAACATACAAATATGTATTTGAAATAATAAGATAATACTTGTATTTAAATAATGAAATATAAATTGTTTTCCATTTTTCAATGTGAAATAAATTATAAATGTAAACTATCTTATTATACAGATCAGAATTAAATAATTACGCATACCTAGTAGTTTTGAATATTTATTCTTTTTATTTAAACTTACATAGTCTTCTTATTTAGACGGCCAAAAATCTTTATAAATACAATGAGTAGTGAAAAATGATAGTTATGATATATATTATTTCTATTATTGACTCTGTAATTGTGTTATACTCTCATGTAATTCAATTATAAGTTTGGGTAATGGTTCATATTCATGTTGCATGCGTGCAAGAAATGTTCGATTAATTAATGTAGACGACGCGTTATAATTACCCATCAAACCCATTGTTGGGCGATGGTCTGTGTCACCACGAATAAACGCAACGTTATAGGTATATAAATTATATTATGAATAGATATAATGTAAGCGAAAAACCACTATAGTGCACTATAACGACGACTGCTAAGCCGGTACTAGTTTTTAATATAATTCATGGTTTTTTACGATTATATTATTAAATTATAAATAGTTATATACAAGTTCATAACATTAATATTAGATAATTGTACTTTATTAAAATTCAGCTGGTTACTGCCTTAGAAAGGATATAAGTTTTTCAAAGAACAGTGATGTTCCTATTGTAGTTAATAATTAAATTCAAAATAATAAATCGGGATAACGTTTAGTGATTTAATATAAGTACTGATTTAAATTATTAATTAAAATTTTAACATATTTATAAAATACGTAATCATTTTTCAAATTTAAATAACAATATAGGAGTGCTAAAATGTTATCGCATAGATATATAATAGAATTTAAAATGTTAAATTATGTAGAACTACAATATAAATATAAAAAAAAAAAATTGAATTTGCTATTTACATAATATTTTAGATTTTAGAACTAATTTAAACGTCAATATGAAGTTATGATTCAATAAGATTTTCAAACTCTAAAAACTCAAAATCGCTTATTTATTTAAAAATAATTAATAAAAACAAAAAATAAGAAACTATAATTATATCTTAGTAATTAGATTTCACAAAATATTTCAACTTTTTACATCATAAAAAAAAATAATAATATTTGAGACTTTTGAAATGTGTTGGATTTAATTTATATAATATATGCGATTATTCTATTGTATCATTTATAAACTGTAAACCTGAAATTGCACACATCAAGATAGACAAGATATATTTAGACTAAAAAATATTATAGGGTGTATTTTATTCGTCATTACCTATTATTTGGTATTTTATTAATTTATTTTTTCATTAATGATACGAGTATAAGCGGTTGATGATTATTAAATATTATGATTCCTTTGATGAAAGTGAGGAGGGTCGACAGTGATACAAATATATAGAATATTGAGAATAAAAAGAAATAAAAAATAGGAATATATTAAAAAAAAAAAAGACGAGCCGATACTCCTAGCGCATGGGATACAGGTGTGCAAATCATGGTGTTTCATTTTAATTATAATTTGAATGCAATGATAAACCATTGCATTCGAAAAACGATTCTGAGTGAAGCACAGTCAGATAATGAAGGAATTGATTAAAATTTTGACATTTTTTATGAAATATTTGAAACGTCAAAATTTAATCACACATATAGGAATCATATAGGTATACATAGAGTACATAAATGAACACCCTATAAAATTTTCTTGTCTTACACTCCAAAATTTCCGGAGTTATCGTGAAATAATGAAATTGAATACGTCGAAATTTCAGTTTTCGTGAAAAATGCCGTTATTTCGACATTTTTTCGTCATTTTTTCTGCCGCTGAGATAGGTTAGGGTTAATTTTGAGAAAATTGAATAATAACCTAAATAAAGTACCAACTACATACACTTTCCAACCGGAAACATATGCTATTCGTGAGAATCGGAGCATTAGGCATTTAGGCCACAAGTAGCTATTCAGCATTGATCGGTAAATATCCAAAAGTCTAGCGAAGCGAGGTTTTAGGTCACACGAAACCACTGCCTATCCGCACCAGTATCCGATCTATGGGGTAGGTATGCTTTAGTCCCTTGGGGCGTAGCCCCATCCTCACGAAAAGTGCCGCAAAGCGGTGCTTGAGAATGCGAGCGAAGCCGGTAGGCGTAGCGAGCGTCCCTTCTACTTGAAAAGAACTTTTCGATTTTTGTTTTTGTATCTAAACTATATTAATTAAATAAGTAGTAGTCGCGATAACCGACAAGTATCTAAAAACATATAAATTAAAGGTAACTAGTATTATAATAATACCTTTTTAGTTTTTATGCAAATAAAATAAATAATACCTATTAAAAAAAAAAAATGGTGGTAGTGAATTAACGGAAAAGGTCCCAAAAATTATATGCTATTCGTATATTTATTGGACTTTTTATTCGAATATGGTAAAATTATTTACATTCTAACTAAATTGTTTTTAAAAATAAACTATTGCAATACTAATACATTCTTTACATCACTGAGAAACTAAAAAACATAATATATTAAAACATTATATATTTTTATGTTTATCAATATCCAGCTACATTGAAGTCACTTAAAATACCTAGTAGGTATTCTTTTATGATAACATTTACGATATTGCTTTAAAATGTATAATATTAGTAAATTCAATTATTACAAAGATTATATTGTATATATCATATTGTTATGGTATTTATATTATGGTCTACTATTTGTCTATTTATTGTCAAGAAAAAACAAAAGAAGGTAACTATAAAGTTTGTCTTGAAAGATTACGTGTGTAGTTCATTTTTAGAAAATTATATGTGGGTACAATGTTTATACTTACAAACGATTTTGTAGCATTGGGCCATTGGATTTAATAAAATGAAAGATTAATATCATGGATAGAGAATGTTAAAAAGAGAAAATGACTACAAGATTTATGAATTAAAGAAGGAGAATATACTCACAATTTGTAAAGTGGAGCAAAAACTTAAATCATTATTATTTATGTACATTTTGTGAAATTTCAGTAATGTACAAAAATACGTTTTTATTCTATTATCTACTATTTAATCAGGTGTTATTTGAATTGAAAAAATAAATCGTTAATTGAAGATGAATATCAATTATGTCTTTATCTTTTTTCTATCTGCTGTATGTTCATTATGTTCAAGGACTGGCAGTATAATTGATTCATATTATAACGAATGAAATTTCAAATGAACCTTGTTATTTTGATAATGAAATATCTATATCCACACATCCACACTGCACACGGCAATTTGACTTTTATGAAAGATTGCGAAAACACAACTTGTTAAATATTTTATAGGTACTCATATTAGGAAATGATTTAAATTTTAAAGTGTTAACATTATTGTATTGGTATGACAAGTTTTATTATTTTATTTCAGTAACATTGGAAGTATATGAAACTTATACATTTTTTTTTGAATGGTGGACAAGTAATTTATATTTACTAAAAATACAATATAATTTAAAATACTGTATATTTCATTTGCAATTTGATGTATATATTTTTTATTTTTATACTAATTTTCTTTAGAAAATGATATTCATAATTATCGTATGAACCCTAGTTCTGGTAAGTTTAATGTATGATAATACAATAATGATGATAACTGGTTTACGAATATACTAGTTTTATGAAGATTAATGATAAAAAAAATAACCAATAAATATTATTACCTCTAAATTTACAAATATTAATATAATTATTTTTTATTATAATTAATACAATGTTATAATATATTCTTTATTTGAAACAAACCCCATTTGTGGAATTTGAACCATTATTTCTGGTAGTATAATTGTTTAAGTATAATCTAAGAAAAAAAAACAAATCACTGTAAAACTAATGCATCCCATTTGTTTGTCAGCCGACACGTCTGGCGATAAACGATACGTTTTTGACGGATTGCCGAGATTGGTGTCGGACTGCGTGGTACTCAAAGGAGTTAAAATAAAATAATATAATAGGACGAAGGACCGAAAAGAATAATTTTTAAGACAAAGGCTTTTATAGTAATTAGTGAACTGTATTGAAACAAATTTAAACCAAAAAAATACAAATATTTACATACGATGGGACCGGGAGGACACTTAAAATCTACTATAAACAATTATTATTTACATGTGAAATTGTTATACAAATATTACACAATAGTACAAACTACGACCTGTTCAAGACGATGGCCCAATGGTTGATGGCTCAGATCGGCGATGGCGAAACTGGCAACACGAGACATGTAAAACTTCCACTACACACGATGGGCACACAAGTCGGACGATGGCGACGTTGAAACAACAACACGCACGCGAAGGGGCACCAATAATTTTGACGCTCGATGGAACGATCGAAACGAACACGATCACAATAATCACGGCGAAGGCACTATCCAATAACTATATATTTAATGCGTAGCAATGCTATGGTCGGTTGAGGAGCCGCGTGGTTTTTATGCTCGTCCAAACGACGACGACGATCACGTACAACGTACAATATAATATTGTAATTATTATACAAAAGGGCAACGGCCACAAGACAAGGTTTATTAAGGACAAAATGTACATAGAAGATGGTTAATATAAAAGCACGGTGACGAAAGCAAAGAGCGCACCAACAAAAATGGCAGCGTTAAACGGCGATCGAACAAAAACACGACGACGCTAGAGTTCTAGACAGCGAACGAAAGCGAATAACGAAAAGTAAAAGTAAAAACGCACGTAGCTTTTACCGGTTAGGTTAGACACACGTTTTTTATTGATGTCATATATGATGCGGACGTGCGATGGTGGTGGCAGACTCACTCGCGTACTCGTGCGAAGGCAAGAAGGTTATGATACAACGTCGCAACGGTTGATGTCTCTCAATTGACACGATCTAGTGGCGACCAATGCCAGTACAGAACACCATTCTTGGCTTCATTCAAAAAGAAAATTCTATAATTTCAGGATAAATGAACGTAACAGTATTGCGGTTTTAAAATTTAAGAAAATATCTAAAGTACCTATGTAGAATTTAGATATATAATACAATTTTCAATGCTCTTAGTTCAATATTGGCATATTGTCAGAGATATGATATTATTTTTTTAATATTACCGAATATTCGTCTTTTTTTGATAATTATTATTCTTGCTGAATAAGATCAATAAGTTCTTACCAGAATAATTATTATACTCCATTGGTGAAAATAAAATCATTATTATTAGTCAAAAATTGAATGCAATCTTAAAAAAGAAAAATTGGCTCATTTAGAATATAAAATACAAATAATTATATAACCAAGATGACAATAAAAGTATATATATATTTAATTTTACAGTAACACTATGTTTAGAAGAAAATTGGGGCAGTAAGTAAATTCAGTATTTCAGTAATTTGGTTTTTATAAATATATATTGTTAATTACCTAATCATGTATGCCACACTAGGCAACTAGATAATATGTTGGATGAAAAATACACCTAATATATATAATTTTATACGTATGTATTTATATATAGGTATATATTTTTTTTAGATGAATATGGGTTAGATATTTGCAATTTAGCTGTTGAAATTCAATCAATTGGAGGTATATTATTATTTGGCCTTATAATTACCTTATAATTTAGTATGCAATACACAATATATGAAATATCCATGTTACAAAATAATAAGAATTTCGATAAAAAAAAAAAGCAAGGGAAAAGATACTGTTGTGAAAGGATACAGGTATAAAGAATGTTGAATTTTGATTAACATTTCAATGCAATGATAAATCATTACATTCGTGGAAACGATATTGAGCGAAGTTAATCAGATAATATATGTACTGATTAATATTTTTACATTTATCAGTCTCTGCGTTTAATGTAAATAATTTGTCATGAAATACCTAAAGAATCACCAAAGAACCCAAATCTGACATGTTAATCCAAGTTTGGTGCCTTGCGGCTACAACTACAGACCTCCTATAGCTCTATGGAGCTACTCAAGGGCCGCGAAGGTTCATAGGTCAAGCTTAACCTTACAGACACAGCCTACACCTTGGAATTAAGCAGAGAATTTTAGCCGCCGAAACGTTACCACTGGCGCGACATGGATGCAATTCTTCATTCCGAGGAAACCCCAGCAACTATTTCAAAGATCCCTCCGGGAGGCCCGAGCCCGAAGCCCGTTGCCTTCCGGACCTCGCCAGCACCCAAAGCAGACAGCACTTCACTCAGAATCATTTTTGGAATATAATGATTTATCATTGCATTCAAATTGTAATCAAAATTCAATCTTCTTTACATCTGTATCCCTTGCCTTGCTTATTTATACATTTAATAGCTATAAAAAAAAAAAAAAAAATCGTAAATGTAATAATTCACAATTAATTGGAACTGAGTTATGTAAAATGTATTTAAGATTCAATAAATTTTTCAAGATTTTCAAAAAAAATTTTTTCAATTTTATATAACACTATTGTGAAATATTGTAATATAATAAGAAAATCCATATAAATACTTTAAATATTGATTTTACTGAAATAAAAAAAAAATTGAGCCTTGAGATTTTCCTAATATTTTAGAAATCCATTATAATGTATAACAGTATGACTCAATAAAATTTTCAAAAATTTTCCAAATTTTAAATATTTTCTATGAATTAGTATTGTAAAAGTATTGAGAAATAATAAGAACAATGCTTGTTTGGATTCTAAGATTTTCGTTAATACTAAAAATATCAATTTTATACAGCTATAAAATAAAATGAAAACTTGAGATTTTTCTAATAATTTTTTATCATGTCAATTTTATCAAATACATAGAAACAAGAATTTTACGAAATATTCAAAGTCCTATATTTTGTAGAAAAATTAACTTAACGATTCCAAAATGTTATTATTTATATATAGTGCTTATGTAAACATAAAATAAAATGTTCAAGTCTCTTACTTTAAAATTGCCTGAATTATCATGAAAATTGAAATCGAGTTTGTCGAAATTTTAGTTTTCGTGAGAAATGCCTTTTTTTCGTTTTTTCTACCGCTTAATGTCAATTTTGTGAAAATCAAAAAATGATTTAAATAAAGTACCAACCATGATATAATAAACTAGGTATGATATCAATGAGCGTATTTGCGTTATAGTTGGCGCAAGTATGGCGCTGGTCTTTCGCCGTTTCTCATTGGGTTACAATACTATCATGAATTATAATATATTTTGGCGGTATTTTAGTACAAATTACAAATTATAATAATCAACAATTTATTTAATTTTTATATTGTTATTAATTTATTATAATATTATGTATTTTATTTCTTATTTTAAAGTTTTACCTTGAAAGCACAAAACTTATAAATTGTAAAAGGTATCACAAACAAAATAATAGTGAAAAATAAAATTTTACTTTAACTAGATAACTGATAACAAAAAGATGCTTGATAATTCTTACAACCAATGAAAAAAGGCGAAAGTCCAGCGCCATTTTACCGGGCTACTGTCGGTATAATCTTAATTTGTGGTCGGTAGGTGGGGAGACGGAGATGCGTATCTTACATTTCACATCATACCTAGTTTATTATATCATGGTACCAACTATATCTCCTTTCCAACTGGAATCATATGCTATTTGTGAAAATTGGAGCATTACTAAAGCATTCTTTGCACCTTGTAATTGTCACAGCTGGAATATGATTTTAGTAGATGCTGCTAAGTCTTCCATTACAGCTAAAACATTTTTTGGCTTTATTCAAAAAAATTATATTTCTTTTCAAAATCTAAACGATGGGATCTTATAAAAGTTAAATTAAAGCCTTTTTTTGAAACACGATGTAAAAGTAGAATATTGCTGCAGTCAAAGCCATATTTTTAATGCAATAATAATTTATTAAATTCGAAAATCAATTCCGAACGATGTACTATCAGATTTGGGTATTTAGGTACTAAGTTATTATGAATGTCATGATTTATAATTGCATTCAAAATTTAATCAAAATTCAACATTTTTTACACCTGTTTCTTTTCTACACTAGTAACTCTTCCCTTGCTTTTTAAAGTTATTTTCTCTTAATTAATAAATATAAATTAATATAATTTATTAATTCAATATGCAAATGTCTATTAAACTTAGTAGGTAATAGTTTTAATGAAGAGTCCATTTAAATAATTTATACTTCGCTATATTATCCATTATAATTATATTATACTGTAATATAAATAAAATATAACTGATGTTATAAAATATATTAGATTTTTTCATCATCATATTAATATTATACAATAATAAATATTTTTAAATCAAAAAATATATTAATAATTTATTTTTCAAAACGTAGATCTCAAAAATGCAGAGGATTATTGTATTATGACTTTCGGTATGTTTGAATAATATATTATTTTTGATAAATTATTTGTTATTAACAATGTATAATATTTAAATGAAATTAATGTAAAGATATTTTCCTTCCATATTCCGAATTATAATGTTTCCCTCGTAGATTATTTATTGTATATTATTATTACCTCTAATAATGTTATTTATTATATTATTGTTATTATTATGATTATTAATTATAAAAATTATTATTAGTGGTCCTACCGTAGTCGCCCATATTTTTGTTTTCCGTCGGTCCTAATACTCGTATTATAGACCAACCTATATCGTTTTTTTCATAATTAGGCGTCAATAATAGTTTATATACACGACGTGAATACGTGATACTTATATATTATTTCATCGTACCTACTTTTTTTTATATAGAGTAATATATGACTATGGCTATGAATTAACGAATTATTATTATTATTTTTATATCATACTTTTTAGGATTATATATGGACGAGGATGCGAATTGGATCAATTTTAGCGAAAATGGAGATTTTATTTACAGTAAGCATAATTGAATTTTATTACTGTAAATAATTAAACAATAGCAATTTTTCTTTATCCCTAACTAACAACTGACATTACACGTACATAATAATAATATAGTAAAATTGTATGATGTTATAATATTATTTGATTTTTATTCCTTTTAAATTATTTTTATCATTATATCTTATGAGTTATAATTAATAATATTAAAAATAGCTGATACTTCTGATAAAGGAATATATCTGTAAAGTGGATAGTATTAAATTTTGATTAGAATTTGAATGTTATCGCATTATTCGAAAAAACGATTCTGAGCAAAGTTCGATCAAATATAGGTATTTTATATATTATTATAATATATTATATTTTATTTTATTTTATTGTATTGTATTGTATTTTATTGTATTGTATATATATATTTTTTTAAGTTAACAGCCTAAGGGCTGATTAGCAGCAATTCACCACTCCTGACGCTTCTCCGCTTTCCTTTTTAATTCGCAATAAGATCTGCAGTCCATATCTCTTACAATTTGGCTAATGTAGTCCAGTGGTAGTCGCCCTCTGTGTTATTCTCTTCAATGGCACCTTCTATTATTCTGCTAAATAGACTGTTTTGACGCAATATGTGTCCAATTAACTTGGCTCTTCTTGTTTTTAAGGTCTTCAGAAAGCTTCTTGTTTCTTCGGCTCATCGATAAACTTTGTTACGTGTTCCGTCCAACTTATTCTTAGTAGTCTTCTGTAGCACCATATCTCTAACGCTAAGGGTCTTTTTTCTTCTGTTTTACCTTTGGTCATACCTTTCATACAGTGCTACGCTCCAGACATAAGTCTTAAGTAAGTTTTTCCTCACTTTTATGTCAATATTTCTAGATATAAACATATTGTTCTTGCTATTAAATGCACATTTAGCTTGGTTTATTCTGCTTATGATCTCCCTGGTGCTACGGCCGTCTTCAGTTATCATTCACTTGTTCTAGTGTGTTACAATCTAGTGCAATTTGAGTTTGGGTTCCTTCGTTACGGTTAAAAACAAGGAAGTTCGTTTTTGCTTTGTTTTTTTTTTTTATATTGTATTCATATTTCATTAATGAGTTCATTATTTCTAAGATATTCTGCAGATCCTCTTCATTGTCTGTTATTACCGCTATGTTATCTGCAAATGTTAGCATATCTATTCTTTCACCATTTATTCTTATCCCTACTTCAATTTCTTCTCTTAATTAATTTATCACTTCTTGTACATACAGGTTAAAAAGGGACGGAGACAGTGTGTATCCCTGCCTCACTCCTTTTCTAATTTTTGCTTCTTCCTGGCTATTTCTACATCGTACCACTCCTATTTCTTGTTCGTACAATCTTTTGATTATTCTATCCTTATAATGTCACCTCGGGTCTTTTCAAGATTTTAAACATCGTTTTCTAATCCACTTTATCAAAAGCTTTTCTAGATCAACGAAAGCTATAAAAGTTGTTTTTCGTTTTCTATTCTGCTTTTCAATTACTTGTCTTAGTGCTAAAATAACTTCCCTAGTGCCTTTTTCTTTCCTAAAGTCAAATTATTGGTACTCAGTTAGCAGTTTATCTATTATCTATTACTCGTTCCATTCTTTTTAACCCAATTCGGGTAAGGATTTTTGACGCATGTGATATTATTCTTAGCGTTGTATGTTGTCCGCATGTTTTTGCCGTTGTTTTCTTTGGAATTGGTACAATTTTACACTTTGTAAAATTACTTGGTACTTGTCCAGTTTCGTAGCATTTTTTGATCATTTCATAAATGATCTTTTTGGTGTTTTCTTCACAATTTTGTTTAAGTTTCGCAGGAATTTCATCTACTCCTGGTGCTTTTTTGTTTTTCAGCTCCATTAATGCCTTATCAAACTTTTCTCTCATTATACTTTGGTCTACTTTTTCCGTATTATTCTAATGTTCTTCATCTATCTCTGTGTCTATTGTCATATTTTCTTCGCGATACAGTTGCTCTAGGTACTTTTTTCAACATTTTGCTACTTTTGCCTCTTCATATATAATATTGCCATTTGCTTTTTTAATACTTGCCATTTTTCCTTAAAAAATATTCTAAAAATCCCATACGCCTTATCCATTAATCTCACTTTTAACGTTTCGTTGATATATTTGCAAATGTTATTCAGAAATACTTCCTTGCTTTTCTCGCATTCTCTATTTATTGCATTTTTTAATTTTCTGTATTTTTCTTCCCTCTTTGGTCTGTAGCATTTTTATATATCCTCATTTCATAATCATTTCCAGGATCTCTTCGTTTATCCATTATTTTCTTTTAATTTCTTTTGATTTCCCTAAAACTTCATCCGCATTGTTTAATATGCATCGTTTGATATTTCCCCCATTTCTCTTCATTGCTTAAAGTACATTGTGCGTTATAGTTCTCTATTATCGCTCTATCTGTCTTTTCTTCGTATGAATTTTTAATTTCTTCCATTTTCAGGTCTGTTAGTTGAAAGAGTTTCATACTTTTTTTCTTTTATAGTTTCTTAAACTTAAGTTCATAATGCATTAGGACCAGATTATGATCGCTATTATATCGGCTCCTGAATAACTTTTACTATCTCTAATTTAATTTTTGCATCTTTCTCTTAATACTATATAATTATACGTATATTATATATATTATATTATATTATATTATATTATATTATATTATATATATTATAATATTATACATCTTACATATTTATTAATAATTTAAAATTTACTCAATAACATTTTGATTTCAACGTGAGATTTCAAAAATGTTATCATATATATTAGGTATATATCATATATGTGAATATCCAATAAAATTTTCAAGTATATGAGTTTATTATAAATTCTCATAAAATTCCTAAATGAGTATCCTAAATGTCAGTATATCAGTTAGAACTTCAATCCAAGCCCTATTTTTGGAATGCGATGATTTATTATTATGTGTAACATTCACAATAATATTTGGAACTGAGGTATACAATACGAATTAGAGATTAAAGAAATTTAAAAATTTTTTTGTCTTTTTTACATTATTTTGAGAACACATCATGATAGATAAGATTCACGAGTATGCTTTAATAAAATTTTCAAAACTCAAAATTGCCAATTTCTTTATATCTATAATAATGCACACCTACCATATAGAAATAATAACAAGAATTTTAGGAAATATACGTTATTTTGACCAAGGAACAACATATTATATTGTTGAATTATAATTAATATTCTAATTATATAATGCTAAATATTAATATATAAATAATATGATATATTATATTAGAAATAGCTTTAATGTTTTTTTAAAGAATTTATGTACCTACATAGATCTACTCTGAATGAATTTCAGTTAGATTATAATTAATTAGTAAAATGCAATTATAACATTATTTAGATTTAAAAATAAAATATCAGTTTTCGAAACTTTCACGTATAATATCGTATATATTTGAAAATTCAAGAAGAAAATTTAATGGACACAAACCACAGTACTGCGTTTTAATATTGGATTACAAGATTTGTCAGTGTATAATAAAATATATTATGTTATATCTCATATGTGCTATTAATAATAATAAACAATTCGATAAGTGTTATGGGTAATTACGTTTTTCTACAATGGCTAGAAAAGGAACACTATAGCATTACCTAGTTCTCAGTTTACGATAATAAAATAGTTAGTATTCAATTTTATTTTTCCTTTGATTGATAAAATATTTTAAATAAATCAAGTATTATGTTTATTTCTTCACAAATTATCAACTTAAATGTTAGTATTTTAATAAAAAATGGTGAGTGTATTATTATACAGGTTAGGTTAATTATAATATATCTATATACATACAGTTATGTATATTTTATGTATCTTAGCCAATAAGTATAATATGTAAGTGGAGCCCTCAATCCCGAGGACCGAAATTGTTCTCGTCGGCACTAGTGTGAAGCTAGATGCAGTGCCTATAATCTGTGGCCACAGTTTAAGCACCAATCATGAACGCCGCCAATGACGGGATTGTTGTATTAGTCTATTGTTAACGAAGCAGGTGAGCAGATAATTAAAAAATCGCGTTCCGTACTTTTAGTCAATGATGCGGAACGGTGCGTTTTGACGGCCATTGCGTGTTGGTAACGGTTGCGAATGCCGAACGGGTAATTTACTTGGAAGGGGAAACGAATGGGTCATGGCCTCATGGGTATTGGGTGGTACATGACCCATCGCTCTCGTAAATTGATCGCTGTCGACTATGTTTCTTATGTAGAACAGAGTGTCAGACGTCAGAGAACAGAGTGTCAGAGTATATAACATAATGCAATTGAATGACTAATTTTACCATAAAAAATCTCCATACTTTCCAAAACTTTTTCAAAATACATGGAATTTTACTACAATGGACTATAATTAAAGTTTAAGTGAAAATGCAAGCAATAGTTCCAAAATAAATTGACATGTATAATATTTCAATATGAATTACAACTTAATTAAATGTTTAACTTTCTACTACCCGTATGCATAGTCGTTTAAGTGTTACTTAAAACTAATTTAAGTGTCACCTAGGCACAGTCCCGTAAAAACGAGTTGCATAGTTACTTTTAAGGTTGAACTGTTACATAAGGCTTCCTTAAATTTAAGTGGTGGATAGACCACACTTAGCGCGCCCGTAAACTATGATATTCAATAATTACTATTAAATACCGCAAATGGCAGTCACACAAACACAAGTATAACATTATTATTTATTATTATATAAATGGTTATAAATTTATAATAAAATAATATATTATATATAATGGCACGACGCGTGAATAGCGGGATGACAAGAAAATTAAAAAATAATTATTAGCAATATTATATAGATAGGTATATTTTATTAAATATTTAAATATATATAGGTATTTAATAATATAAAATTATTAAATATAATTTATAAATAGGTACTTAAATTATTCTTATTAAACCGTTTATGAACGAAATACGTTATGAAACCATTGAACTCTAAAGATAACTAGAGTATATATAAGATCTATATAATACATATTATAGTCCATAGATAATTTAAGAAAATAATAAATTAATATTTTTCACATATTATACATGTAATATAACGTTAACGTGAACATTTCAGTTATTCATACAGAGTTTAATGTATGATACAAATATATGGTATATTCAAATTACTTTTTGAACTTGACCATACGAATTAAATTCGGTGCTAATTTTTTCCCAAGCTTCAATTTTTTTCTTATTTGAAGAAAAATCTTTTTTTAGGTCTTCAATAACATGTTTTTGTTTGGAAAAACATTGAAAAAATATTTCTTTTTCTTCTAGGTCCCAATTTGGACCTCTTTCTCTCTTTTTTTTAATTATAAATTTATTTTCGTTTAAACTCATTGTTTAAATGTTAATTATAATAAACTAATAAAGGTATTTTTTATTATAAATTTATAATATTACCTATATTTTTCAAATTTGATATTTGAAAACAAATTATTAAAAAAAAAACCACTGTCCACTGATAGTGAAATATCAAATGATAACAATCAAATATCATGGAAGGAAAAAGTATATTTAAGAATTATTAATTTAAGTAATACTTAACTACGGACTACATAAATTTTGACTATGCAATACAATTTTACGGGTAGGTTAAGTAGAGCTTATGTGCCCCGTAGCTAGGTGATACTTAAGCCATTTTAAGTGACACCTTACGTACTGACTATGCATACGGGCATACGTCTTATATTTTGTACGTTATTGTAAAATATTTAAAATCAAACACTGATTGTATTATAATTTTAAATAGTGTTAATGTTTATATTTAATTATTTTTTCTAGTCTGTACTAGTATGTATAAAATTTATATAATTTTATTAAATTTACATTTCATTAAATTTAGTAAATAATTGTACAATAATATATATATATATTTTATGTTACGGGCAATTCCCGAAGTGACCGGTGAAATCGCGATTTGACCAATTGGTTCTCGGGCAAATCGCGAATTAATTTTTATTTAAAACAAAAATATTATATAATTCTTATAAAAACTACAATTTTTTGAATTTAAATAATTTATTTATATTTTTAAAAATAGGTACAATATTATAATAAAATAATTCCTTTAATATATTTAATATTGGTGTCATAGGTAATTTGTAATTATTATATAAAATTTATTTATTTAGGGATTTTTCTATATAAATTTTATTAATAATAATATATAAATATTAAATTATAAACGTTAAATTATTATATCACATTAGAAAAAAAAAATGTTTTTGGGATTTGCCCGAAAACCAATTGGGCAAATAGCGATTTGACCGGTCACTTCGGGATTTGCCCGTAACATATTATATAAACATATTATTATAATAATAAATAAAATTTAAATTATGGAAACATAGTAAGTATAACATGTATACTATAAATATATAATAATATATTTTTATTTATTAATCAATTTCTAATAATTTTGATTATAATATTTGAATAGGTGAGATAGAAAACGATGGATTGAAATGTATGTATCTTATTGTTATTTAGTTTCAAAACATAATACAAATTTGTTTGTACGAAACTATTTTGTTTTTACAAACGAGTTCTAATGCTCCAATGACAAAATTTTCTTTATTCATTATTCTTCAATAAAATCAATTTGCCAGTTCTTTGATCTATTCTTATAAATGTAGTATGTAAATTTTGATATTCTACTGCATGATATGTTCATTTTATTGATATAGTATAAATCCTAATTTTAAATAGAAATTTTTTGATGTAAATATATATATATATATATAGACAATGATATCATTCAATAGTTAAAATACTTATAATTGGCAAAGTACATTTTTCTTTCAATAATGTCATATTTTAACAATTTATTGTTTGTTAATAATAGATAAGTATGGTATTGACAATTTTGCTTTTCAAAAAATTAGTAAGTGCCTTTATAATATATACCTATTATTCCAAATATTAATTTATATATTCACATATAACATATCACATTTAAGGTTTATTACAATAATATAATTGTATTATACTATTAATGGTATAATATATAAACATTCAGAATACACTGTTTATTGTAAAAAATTTCAAATAATAATGGTTTATGATTATTTATTAAATCAATTCATATTTCATTCATGCAAATAATTTGATCTGTTTATATAACTACAGATAACTGTGTTTCTTGTAGAAAAAATGGAGTTAAAAATATTAGTAAAATATTTTAATTTATAATTACCTAAAGGCTAAGGTACAAATTAAAGTACTTATTAAAGGTATTAGGTTTTCTTAATAAGTTATATATTAGTTTTATAAGATAAATTTAAATTTCAAATGTTTTAGATTTCAATATGCAATCCAATTTAAGTGGTAAATTTCATATAAATGTTTTGAAACTATTATAAAATCATTGGCTGACAGTGATTTTATTGTTTAATTTATCAATTATATTATAATATCTTGTAATTTCCTTAAAAAAAATTTTCAGGAAACACAAAGAAATACATAGAGTATTTGAATAACAATTTGCCTTCAGTTTTGCAATATGGTATAAATAATATTTAATTTAATTAATAATATGCAAGAATTTATTTTTAATAGTAAGGTTAATCATTAAATGAATATTTTAATAATTTATATATAGTTTTATATAATAATTTTATGAAGTACCTACAAGTTTGACAAATAGTTCAATAATATATAAGTGAAAATCAATTATTATAAAACATCTTGTCATAATTATGAATTATTATTTATAGCATAATGTTTTTTTTTTAATATAGGTGATTATTCATATGGCACAGGACCACTATGTACATAATAATTAATAGCATCATATATTAAAAAGTTTTAGAATAAATTATGTACAATTATATAAGTATTTACTATGTATAATTAATGTAAAAATAATAATTACTACCTAATCAAATAAATCTTCATTTTGATATAGGTTGTATAAGTAAGATTTAATGTGACATAAGTTTAATTTAATTTAACATAAATTTATTAATTATTAATTAGTAAGCATTTTTATCTATAAATATTTATTTTATAAGATACCTAACATACATAGGTATATATAAAAATAGTGGGTAATGTTTTAGTTTCAAATACAAAATATTACATTCTTCAATTAAATACGTATAACTGAACAGGTGAAAGGCCTAAATTATTAAATATATAGTGTACAGACAAATTACAATAATAGAAATAACAAATTCACAAAAATTAGCCATTGTAAGTGAAGAATATGTCTATATTGGCCAGTTATATGCTTCGCGTTAAGCTGATTACACACTAGGCGTTTTGTTCGCGCGCGGACGCGATTGAAAACCGCCGCGAATAAAAAACGTCTATCGACTGTCCTTACACACTAGTCGGTTCGTTCGCTCGTTTTACGCGATTTTTAATCGCCTGCGCCTATGAAAAAACTAGCGAACAAAACGCTTGGTGTGAATAGTTCAAGTCAAAACAATCTGTTTAATTTTAGCGGTTGAAGGCGAATGTTCGCCTAAAATTAAACATGCGCGATCAAACGCGGACGACCGCGGTTTTTCCAGTATACCGATTTGATTATGGTTGTTTAATTTCCGTAATCAGCTTTAGAGTTTAAATAATCGGTAGTATATAGAGGGATTGATAAAGGAGTAACGTAAAGAATATGGCGAGAAACAATTTTAAAAATTAATATATTGAATGAGAGAGATGAAGTAAATTTTGTCATAGAGAAGGATTATTAGGTCATACGCTATCCGGTGATTCATTAGTGGCTAAAGGTATGTAAGGCACAGAACCGGAACATATTCATGAGAAAACAGATATAAAGTTAGAGAAAATAAGAAACTTCTGTTGGATAATATGTTCATACAGTTGGAAGTAAACCACGGATTAAGAATTTCAAACAATAGAACTATATTAAGATGAGAATTAACTAATGAAAAGAAAAGTGTCTTTATGAAACTAGAGAATTTTAATTCTAATGTGAATTCCATATTATAATATATATATATATATATATAATATATATATATATATATATTATATATATATGGTTAGCGCATGCCTTGAACAGATTGGCCGAAGAAGTAGGAAATCATTTCTCAGTTGTTAACGTCAAAAAGATATTTTTGAAAGCACATTCGTGAATTCATTCTTCAAAAGAATAAAATAAAATAAAGTAGGTACTAAATAAAGTACAAATTATATCCACTTTCTAACCGGAAACATGCTATTCGTGAAAAGCGGAACATTATGTCGGGTAGTAAAATTATCTTCAGATATAAAAAAGTTAAACATACATACATTTATATTTATATACAAACATTTTTTATCTGTTGGTTAGATCGCTTTATAAAACATTTAATTTTTAATAATTATGTAGCTGGCAAAATTTAATGTGTAAATTTATTGGTTATAGAAGATTTAGAAGCAGTTGGATTTCAAGGTAAAATTAATACAAATTTGATTAAAATATTTGTAATAATGTTAAACTTATATTTTCAGTTATTTATTGACAACATTACAATACGTCAATATCTAAATCTACGTTTAAATTCTCAGTAATAAAAATCTAATTTCAGTCAGTTTAGTTTATTCTGTCGATGATAGGCTCGACCAAAAATAATACTCTTTATACCGGTGCCGTAATGCTATGATGTTAGTAAGGATGTATGGGAGTGAAATAATAATTATAAATTATAATATTACCTAGGATTAGTGGAATTTATGATCAGAAGTGCTATGTTGAAACTTGTTATAATTATATATTCATATACAAGAAAAAACGTAAAAAATGTAAAATATGTATGAAAAATGTCGTCGGTAAAAAAGGAAACACGACATTGACAACACAACGGTGAATTTCAAACGGTCACCACGATGATGTCAAACGAGATATACTCGTTATATCGATTAGTAGATGTTTTTTGTGATTTACACACACGCAGAAAGTCACTCTTTTTGACCCAGGTGGAAAATGTTTGTAAAAGTAAAACATAATAATAACGGCAATGAACACGGTGTTTTTAATTTTAATGGCAATATCAACGACCAAACGAAAACAAGGAACAACGGTTATAAACTTATTTCACAAACTTCTATCTCTTTGCACTGTTCAAAATAAGAAGAATATCTCAAAAATGGACTACAACGTACCACCGGCATCAAACTCGACTACCGCCTAGCCACCATTGTTATATAGTGTGTCAATGATATTGTGTTATTACGAACAATCATTTTTCACTTTGTATTGTGTTGAAGCGAATAATAAATAATAATTGTAGTATATTACATTATTACGCTATTAATTATTAATATATTTTATATTAAGTTATATTATGCAAACATATGAAATATATCACTACGGAGCGTTCTGTATTCATGTCGGTAGTGTTCGGGTGTATTCGAAAATGAAATTTCGAGATGAAGTTGCGATGACATTCTACAAGAATGGTCGGGACTCGGGAGTATTCGGAAATGATGATTGCGAAAATTGATTTCTTCTTATTTTGACTTAATATAGAGACAGAGAATTTGAATGGATACAAAATAGCCGACTATCGTATGATATATTCCTATCAATATACCTGTATCCTATCACCAAACTAAATTATAATTAATGAAAATTAGTTTTATTATTTTGTTCGTGTCCTTGTTTTAAACATTAATCAATTTACTAATTCTTTTAAACCAAACATGTTCAAAATTAACTAATAAGGAAAAAGTAAAAAAAAATGTTATTTAAAATTTTGTTTCTTTACCTTTATTATATATATTTTAACGATGTACCTATCCAATAAGGAATAGAACAAATAATGTGCATGAAGTAGTTTATTCAATTTTTTACATCAAAATATCAAGTATTCTTTTTATAATTTTAACTACTATACAGAAATATTATAATTGTAATATTCACAATAATTTGGAATTGAGTTAAGCAATATATATTTGAGTTCAACAAATTTGAAATGTTTTATTAATCATTCCTGTAAATGTATTGAGAAATAATAAGAAAATAACTTACCTATATGAAATCATTGATAATATATTGCATTAAAAATTTTAACTTTAAACATCTATACGAAAATTGAGACTTGTCATTTTTCTAATATTTTGGTATCATGTTAAGTAATACGTGAATATTCTTCAGTAAAATTTTCAGGCTTTAAACCCAAAATTGATAATTTTATTAAATCGTATATACGTAGATAAAAACGACAATTTTATGAAATACCCAATATTTTTGTAAAAATTAGTGGTAACGGTTCTTTTTATTATTTTTATATTCTTTTTAAATAATACCAATTAAAACACCCAATATTATTTTCAAATCTCTAAGTTCAAAGTTCAAGTTATCATAAAATATTGAAATCGATTACGTCAAAATTTTAGTTTTCATGAAAAATGCAGTATTTCATAAATTTTGTATTACTTTTCTATGGCAAGTGGTAATCTTGAGAAAATATAAATATGACTTTAATAAATAACCAACTAGACAATAATATTCTCTACCGTAGACAAATGCAAATCGTTGTAATCAGACCATTTTATTTGGTAGTACTATTGTTTACATGCAAACATAAAAAAATAATAATAATAATTAAAATAAAACACACATGAATATGTAATACATAATACTCTTTTCGCATTTAAATCTTGAAAAATATATTAAAACATGAACTATAAGACGTTTGAACTTCGACGTAATTCGTTAAATATAAGAAGCATAGGTACTGAAAATATATGATAGGTACTTTTAAATTATATTATGTATTTTTTGTATAGGTAACGCACTTGACGTATTATTATTTCAATATGATATAAATTTTTATAGTAGATGTTGGTGGATTCAAGGATCATAAAATATATGATGATGGTAAGTAAATATGATAAAATCATAAATATAAATATTGAAAATATTAGATTACTAATATAGAAAATCAGATAAAAAATTCTTGATTCATAACTTTAAATTTCTCATTTATGCATTCAAAGATACATTAATATAATTACCATGATCTTAGCGTCAAATTATGATAATTCGTGGACTATGATTATATATTTATTACATTATTATTATACTTTGTATAGTTGTATATAGTTTTATTAAAAAAAAAATTTTGTATAATATAAGTATTAATTTAAATTTTTAAATTTTTATTAAAAACAAGAACTTTAGGATCCTAAATTGAATACTCATTTATATTTCGAGTTTAACGTAAGTGTTAGGTAATTTTATCACTTATTTCACGTACCTACATATTTGAACATCCAATTAAATTTTAAAGTCTCGAAGTCCAAAATTGCCTAAGTTATCGTGAAATATTGAAATCGATTACGTCAAAATTTCAGTGTTCATGAAAAATGCAGTATTTCTTAAATTTTGTATTACTTTTTCTATGGCAAGTGGTAGTCCTGAGAAAATTTAAATATGACTTTAATGAAGAAACAATTAAACGCTTTTCTCCACCATAGTCTTATGCTATAATCTTTGTAATCAGAACATTTTTTCTGGTAGTAAAAATTTTAAAATTCAACTACAAAATAAAAAATAAGAAAAATGAGAATATAATTAAAAATACACACATAGTTATAAAACCAGTATATACTTTTCACATTTGAATCTTCAGGAAGGCGTTTAAACAAGAAATAAAAACATATTTAATTCGAAGTAATTCGAAGTAATTCAATAAGTATAAAATAATAATATGAAACAATATAATTATATAATTTTTTAATATACCTCTCATTATTATGCAATTAACAAAATTTAAAAAATATTATATAAATATACTCGTATTATAACAATATTATTATTAATTATTTTTATTTAAAATAAAAAACAATCAGAAAATATATGTTAAGAACATTACAATTACTATATTTCCATTTTACCTATGCACTAGTTATTTTATTGTATAATATTATTAAAATTATTATTTGATATAAATTTAAATATACTCTGTTCCAAAAGAGAGATCACGAATCGGTGACTAGTTTTTATTCGGCGGTGCGCATCCACCACTTTATACTCATCTATATTCTGTTCCAAGAGAGAAGACACGAAGAGGTGACCAGTTTTCGTTCGGCGGCGCGCATTCCCCACCTACTCCGATAAATGCACGTATGCTCACCAGCGACCCCTGACACTCAGATGCACCGTTAAAAACCTTTATACGGCGCGCTTCGATTGTTGACATCTATGACACCTGGCGAATATACGAGTACATATAACCTGTCACCTGGTGACTGTGCACGTGTGTTGAATACACAAAGAATACCGTGCCAAAAACACCTTAGCTACCCTAATTTTCTTTATAACCATTATGCTAATAACGTCATGGTCATCGCAAGAAAACTTTCACGATATTCCTGGTGTTCTTTTAAAATCCTTATCTATACCAATAAAAAGAAAGGAAGGGACAGAGGTGTAAATAGGATAGTGATGAATTTTAATTAAAATTTGAATACAACGATAAAAACGATTCAGAGCGAAGTTCATCAGATAATGTATGTGCAGGTTAATTTTTTTATATTTAACAGTTTCTAAGTTCAATGTAAATAATTTTACTGAAATTTCAACTTTAAAAACCTATAAAAAAAGTTGAATCTTGAGATTCTCCTAATATTTAGGAATTACCAACGTTAAGATATATAAGATTATACTTCAATAAAATTTTCAAATATTTTCCAAATTTTTTGATTCTTCTTTTAATTTTTATTGTAAAAATATTGAGAAATAATAAGAATACTAGTATGGATTTTAAGATTTTCGTTTAAACTAAAAATATCAATTTTAAACAGCTATTAGAAAAAATAGAGACTTGGGATTTCTCTAATATATTGATACCATGTTAAATAATATGTAACTATTCTTCAGTAAAATGTTCAGACATTAATACCCAAAATGGCTAATTTTATCAACCATTATATACATAAAAACGAGAGTTTTACGAAATATTCAAAATCCTATATATTGTAGAAAAATTAACGTAACGAATCCTAAATTGTATCACATATATATAGTACCTATCTATGTGAACACCCAATAAAATTTCTAGTCTATAACATCAAAATTTTTTGACGTTTTTAGTAATTTTTTCTTCATTTTTTCTATTGCATAGGGTCTATTTTGAGAAATTCAAAAAATGACTTAATTGAATACCAACTAAATCCATTTTCTAACTGAAAAGATATGCTATTCTTGAAATTCGTAGCATTATTTTGGATATTACATGCGTCTTCAGACATAAAATAAAAAAAAATCACACAGCTTCGCACAGAATATAAAGCTATTATAACTCACCCATTTGTTTTTTTGACCTTGATTCTCCCGACAATTATATATTAAAAACTTAATATAATCATTTTAAATTCGTTTATTTAATCACAATACTTTTATAATTTAATCATTATAATAAATTATAAAATATAATCTTAGTAGTATATTATGTTTTTTTTTTTTGTCTAAAGGCTTCACCTTTCGCTTTAAGGCATCAACCAATCTTCTCTTCTATCTGCTAGCCTTTTAATTTCTTCATAGCTTACTAGAGAGAGTAGTTTTTTTATATTTCCTAGCTTTGTTTCTCTCAGCCATCCTCTTCCTCTTATCCCGTATATCTTCCATTCCATGTTATTTATAATTAATGTGTTATGTCTAATAATGGGTCCCAAAAACTTAATTTTTCTTTTTTTCATCATTCTGATTAATTATCATGTCTTCGTTCTTCTATCATATTTATCACTTCCACGTTCGATTTTTTTTCTTTCTGGCTAATCCTTATCATTATTCTCTATGTCCACATCTTTAACACGTCTCTACAGGTCGTATCTCTCATGCACAGACACGACCTACGAACAGCAGAGAATTTAAATTTTAGCCAAATTTCTGTTCATAATTATTTTCAACTTTTTTATCATCATATTTCATAACACTTTTATTAGAGAAAAATTGGTTGTTTGTGCTTATAATATTATTTATCAAATACCTACATTCGTAGTGTACACTTTTTGAAATATAAAGAATAATATCAACATTATCAACTGGTATCAACAGTGCAGTAGAAAATGTAAATTCCATATAAAAATAAGATGCATATATTATCTACACTATATTATCATTGATTAAATATACATAGATAGCCCACGTAATGCTAATTAATGGAAGCATAAAATTGAAGAAATGGGAGCCCAGAAATAATAGTGTGGGAGCCTGATATCAGAGTGCGCTCATGGTTGTAGATCATATGTTGTTGATTAGTACACTATTGATACGGTCACGTAATCAATGCGAAATGCGATTATGCTATCAATATTTTATATTTTTATCGTTATTTGTTATTCGATTTTTGTTATTGACTTTGACAATAATTGTGAAATTTGTCTACTATTATAAAATAATAACTTAACTAAAGTACTAACTTTAACTAATAACTATTACAAACAAATAATATGTCTCGCAGTTGTGGAAGTAAATGTGTGTACATGGATTGTGGTAAATCAGCGCGTAATAATCCAAATTTAAAATTCCGCAAATTTCCAAAAAATGATTCTGAGCGAAGTTCAGTCAGATTATAATTTTCGTTTGAACTAAAAATATCAACTTAAAAGTTAAAACAGCTATAAAAATAAATTGAGATTAGGGATTTTTGTAATATTTTAGTATGATAATAAGCAATATGTAAGTATACTTAAGTAAAATTTTCAGACATTAATACCAAAAATTGCCAATTTTATCAAACATTATATACGTAAAAACGAGAATTTTACGAAATATTAAATGTCCAATATTTTGTAGATAAATGAACGTAACGGTTCCAAAATTTTACCATATATATATATATAGTAGCGATGTAAACACCCAAACAAATTTTCAAGTCTCTAACTTAAAAATTGCCCGAGTTATAGTGAAATATTAAAATCGAATTCGTCGAAATTTCAGTTTTCGTGAAAAATGCCGTTTTTTCGTCATTTTTTCGTCGTTTTTTCTACCGCTTAGGGTCAATTTTGAGAAATTCGAAAAATGACCTAAATAAAGTACCAACTACATCCACTTTTCTACCGGAAACGTACCCTATTCGTGCAATTCGGAGCATTATTTCTGGTCGTAATTTTGTTTTTATACATAAAAAAAAAAAAAAAAATCGCACATCATTGTAAAACCAATACATTTTTCGTTTCGCTCAGAATTTAAAATTGAAATTATTATAATTATTGGAATACTCTTATCGCAAATTATTTTCAATTAAACCGGTTTTTATAATGCTTGTTAATAGTCAACAACATTATAGCATTATTAATTCGTTGATCGTTGTACTTAACGCCATCTATTGTCACAAAACATTAATTATTAACTGATTTCCGTAATATACATATCGGTGGGCTGTCTATGTATATTTAATCAATGATACTCTATTCCAAAAGAGAAGACACGAAGCGCTGACCAGTTTTCGTTCGGCGGCGCGCATTCCCCAACTACTCCGATAAATGCACGTATGCTCTCAAAATCTTTATACGGCGCGCTTCGATTGTTGACATCTATGATACTTGGCGAATATACGTACTCGTATTACCTGTCACTTGATAACCATGCACGTGTACACGGCTATTGTGTGCTGCATTTTAATTACGGTGTATACATCGTCGGCAATGATCGGAAATAGACTTCGTAAAGCTCACCACGTGAAACAAGGACAAGTGGAAGTGGAAAAATCGGCTACGCGTTGCGTTAGCCGTCATTCGCTATTCGCAGAACCTGTGTCTTCTCTTTTGGAACAGAGTATAGTGTAGGAAAATTACACCGTCAATTACGGCAGTGTCAAATTATCGTTTATTTTTATAAGTATATGTTATACGCGTTTAGTATGATACAGATTACACTGATGTGTATGTGACAAAATAATTGAGGAATTAAAAAGTGATTGGTCCAAAAAAATGACGATTAAAATTTTAATCGGAATTAGAAAATTTTGTAATTACAAAAAAAATTATTTATAAAAAATAATATCTAATAAATATTTCATAATACTTACTAAAGTACCAATATAATTATATATTCATTTACTATGTAATTTGTGTAACTTATGAACGTTTTTAGCACTTCTTCTGTTTAATCTTTTACAATTAATAGTGTTTATATTGTAATAAAAAAAAAGAACAACGTTTATTAATATATGTATTATATTATAATAATGATTTTTTTCAAAATTTTAGGATCATATTTTGTATGATTTTGATTACTTACGAACTACATGTAGGCTCAGATTCAAAAATCACAATTGTAGGGTTATAACATGATGGATTATCAAGATTTATACTTATTATATAATTTTTTAACAATATATATATATATATATTATATTGTTAAAAATTAATAACCATAATTACAGCACAAAAAGCTCCTCCGTCCTCCTATTAGATTCGCGCCTGGATTTCGGTATTACATTTGTATAATATTATCGTATGCACAACCTACTAAAAACTTCTGGACACGCCTATAAATCAAATATTCACTTTTTAAATTGTTATTAAATTATATTATTTTATGTAATTATCTATATTTTAGAGAAATCTAGTGATGGAAGTAATACTAAATACGTACGACTTTGTAAGTGCAACTTATATTATTTAAATATTTAAATTTTAAAAATGTAAGTGAAGTTATACAGGTGTAAAGAGGATAGTGTTGAATTTTGATAATTTTTTATGCAATGATATATCATAACATTTAAAATTTAAAATTTTAATCAAAATTTAACACTATCCTCTTTATATCTGTATCACTTCTCTTGATTCTTATTATACACATAATAAATAATACATTCAATATCTTTCCACTTTGTTTCCTGCACACAAAAAATATTCACTCTCTTAATGACAACGCTTAAATTACCCTTATTTGTATAAAAGGGTTGACTATTAAATCATATGTGCATTTTAAAAATTGACTCTTTTTTATAAACAATCTAGTGCAAACTAATAATATCAAAATTCAGACCAATAATTATATATTAATGAGAAATGCAATATTATTCAAATAGCATAAATATAATAAATAATGAAAACCTATACACAATATAATAAAAAAATAATAATAATAATAAATAATAAGTAATAATTTAACCTATAAATATATTGGTTAAATAAATTTCATTATAAATATTAAATTTCTAATAATACAGATGAATATAATTCTTGTAATAAATATTATAACACAAACCATAACTATTTAAAATACCCAACGACCGATTAACAATAAATTACGGGGCAAAGCGCATACCCGTGTATACTCTGTTCCAAAAGAGAAGACACGAAGCGGCGACCAGTTTTCATTCGGAGGCGCGCATTCCCCACCTACTCCGATAAATGCACGTATGCTCACCAGCGACCTCTGACATCCAGCTGCACCAATAAAAACCATTATACAGCGCGCTTTGATTGTTGACATCTATCATACTAGGCGAATATACGTATAGTCTGTCACTTGATAAACGTGCACGTGTACACGGCTATTGTGTGCCGCATTTTTAATTACGGTGTATACATCGTCGGCAATGATCGGCAATAGACTTCGTAAAGCTCACCACGTGAAACAATGACAAGTGGAAGGGGAAAAATCGGCTACGCGTTGCGTTAGCCGTCATTCGCTATGCGCAGAACCTGTGTCTTCTCTTTTGGAACAGAATATAGTTATATAGTTACTCATGGTGCCTGTGTCCGTAGTTATATAAAACTAGATACAATAAAAAGAACAGTTATGTTCACCTAAACAAATTGAAAATACACGAAACTATGAAACTTTCGATGATCACTGAAAGAAAAGATTTGAAGAAAATTCAAACAAAATACACAACCAAAATTAATTTGAATGAAAACTAACACATGTAATAATACAAAAATTCGAATAGTCGAATGTGTATACTGTCCATGATTACGATTACGACGCGCAACTGGCAAGTTTCTACACAGGCAGATTGCGCATGCATGGCCGGTGATACAGCAATACAATCATCTTCTTAGCATGAAATCAGCAAACGGTACGATAACACTTATTTTGAAAATATAATTTAAATCTTAACACATTATATTTAACACGGTAACGAACTTTTTTCTTCTACCAGTTAAAGTATCTACATTCCACGTACCCATTCTCCTCTTGTTGATACCTCACTCTCACAAATTGACGCAGTTTTACAACATGGGGCGTACATAGTTAATTTCACGAGAGTTGAATAGGCCCAAGCATATAACTAGTGCAAGCTCTAACGCACTCACTGTCTGGGTGTTATCCGCCAGATCTCACAACGCTCCCCTGGCCATAACTCGTACCAACTATGTATTTATGTTTATCGCTCAACTACTGACCCCACGTATACCCGTGATGGGATGAAATGCATTTATTCAGTATCGGATTTCTAATGTTGTGACGAACTTTTACACCGGCTGTCAACATGACGCAACCTAATTTTAGTTGCTCTTACAACAAACATGAGGTACCATACAAGTATTCTGATACCCTTCTACAGGGATATTCTACTATTCTATTTCTAGAGAAATATTATATATCTATATACAATGTATGAGTATATTTTTATTATATATATATATTTATTTATTTATAGTTAATAATTCTGGTACCCGTAATAGAAAACTTATTTATGATAATTACTGTAAGTACATAAAATATTAATATTAATTTTAATATTAAAGTAGGATAAGATACTTGTCTGAGTAAGATGATATTATGATGATAGAATATTTTTTGGTTAATTACAATGCTGATTCAATAATAGAAATAATCTATAATTAGCATTTTAAAAAAACGATTATAAACATTATAATGTATTTTTGTGGATTATTGTAAAAGAACATGTGACTGGTAATCCAAAATTAATCTTTGCTTCTCACCAAAAAATAGTTTAACCGCTACTGGATTAGAGGCGTTCATTCTATGGAATATTAACAATATGGTGTACCTAATAATTGCATATGCAAGGTCTTAAGAGTGAAGTAACGTTTTATATAATTTATATAATAAATATATTATAATAACATTCAGGTATTTTAATACGTTAATCTGTTCATTAATTGATCATAATTACAATATTGTTTAATTCTAATATATAATTTCATATTTTTAATTTCCTAAGTTCCTTTAACTATTGTTATAATATATGTTATTATACCCTAGTTCATTAAAATTTATTTTCCAGCTGATAATTGTATTGAAATAGAAAACAGTGAGTCATAATTTATAATACATAATATCAAAATTTTTATAATATAAAAAAAGTTTAATTTGATGCTATATATAAATTAAGGTATGATTTTAAGTATTAAATATCATCATAATAAAATATATAAAAATATAGTACATAAGACATAATACATATTCTAGTATAAGTAAATTTAAAACGCTGTGGCTAAAGACACGATTAATCTGACTAGTCGGTTATTGATAAAAGATCCAACCAATCTAGAATCAAAAACAAACACGAACATTCAGTATTGATTACAAAATAACAGACATAACTATTCGGTTATTCAGTATTCAATGTTTATAACAAAAAACAATCCCAACTTTTATTTATAGTTATAACTTAAAATCACTGAAATGTGATGAACTGATGACTTAACTCATTATTATTTCTTGTTAGTATTGAAGCGAGTATTGAAGTTAGTACTTAATGCTTATAACATTTTTATTTTCAAATAAATATTTATTGAGCTTCAATAATATTTACAAAAATCATCATCATTTTTGTCAACTTTATTTAACATTATTGTTAAAAATTGAAAAATAATAAGAATAATTCATAAATAAATACTCCATTTTCAACTTTAAACACCTATAAAATAAATTGAGGCTTGAGATTATTCTATTATTTTGGAAAGACGATAACCATTATGTAAGTATGATTCAATAAATTTTCTTTTCAAAACAGTTTGTCTTTTTTAATTTAAAAACATTGAGAAATAATAAGTAGAATCCTTATATGGTTTCTTGGATTTTTGATTGTACTAAAAATATTAATTTTAAAAACCAATTAATAAATTGAAACGTAGAAAACATTTCGGTATTATGGTAAATGGTATGCGAAAATACGTGGGAAAAATTATATAAATCTAATAAAAAGAATTATTGATATAGGTATATTAATTTGTTAATTACATTTTAGTTATAGTTCAAGCATACTGTCAATTTGTTAAAGAGAATTATTATTCCCAAATAAAAGGTATATGGTAATTTTAACTTAACTTATTAAATTATTCCTTATTTTACACGTAACATATAAAAATCATTATAATACGAGTACATCATTATATTACATTATTATACACGTGGAACGAGGAAGCTAAGATTCGTGAAAAGGTCGATTAAATATAGTATTATGACCACAGAGCTCCCACAAAGTCAGACAATTAATACATTTAAACTAAATATACAAGACACACTTAATACTTATTAACGGTGACTGGTAACAAAGATGATGGTAATGACGATTATTCTCTACGTTCAATATAAATAATTTATAATAAATCCGTTGAATGAGTCTTCGAAATACCCAAAATCTGGCAGTATTTCGATCAAAATTGTTTTTCGAATATAATGATTTATCATTGCCCACAAATTGTAATCAAAATTTAACACTATCCACTATACACCTTCTATGTCCTTTCTGTGTCCTTTCTCCAGCTTTTTTTATACTTATAACCGCTATAAAAGAAAAATCGTAAATTTAACAATTCACAACTAATTCGAACTGAGTTAAGTAAAATGAATTTAAGCTTCAATAACATTTTCAAAATTTAAAAAAATAATTTGTCAATTTTATTTAACATTATTGTAAAGTATTAAAATATAATAATAAGAATCCATATAAATACTTCAAATATTGATTTTCCTGAAATTTCAAATTTAAACACCTATAAACGAAAATTGAGATTTATGATTTTCTGAGTATTTTGGAAATACGTTAAGATTCTTTCCAAATTAGTTGGTTTTTCTATTAATTTTTATTGTAAAAAGTATTGAGAAATAATAAGAAAAATACTTGTATGGATTCTAAAATTTTCGTTTAAACTAAAAATAACAATTTTAAACAGCTATAAAAAAAAAACTGACCCTTTCGATTCTTCTAATATCTTAATATCATAGTAATATGTGTGTTGTGTATACATCAGTAAAATTTTCATACTTTAGAATCTAAAACAGCTAATTTTATCAAACATAATATGCATAAAAACGAGAATTTCACGAAATATTCAAAGTCCTATATTTTATAAAATAATTAACGTTAAGGTTCCAATATTTCCACATATATATTGTACATAATATACAATATGCATGTTCATATATTATGTTAACACCCAAATACCCAATAATATTTTCAAGTCTCTAATTTTAAAATTGCTTGAGTTATCGTGAAATATTGAAATCATATTTGTTGAAATTTTAGTTTTCGTGAAAAATGCCGGTGTTTTATGTGTTTTAGTCATTTTTTCTATTGCATAGGGTCAATTTTGAGAAATTTAAAAAATAACCTAAATGAAGTACCAACTACCTCCACTTTCTAACCGGAAACATATGCTATTTGTGAAAATTGGAGTATTATTTCGGGTAGTAAAAGTGTCGTCAGACATAAATACAAAAGAACGTTCAGTTCTTCCTTCGAGTGAAGAATCTACTTCTGCCCTACAATGATCTATCTCTATCGTGGTGTACGTGTATGTGATTAAATATGATTTAGTAAATACCACTGGGGTTTTCCTGTCTTCTGTTTAAAATGTAATACTCTGTTTGTTATATTAATAATATTGGGGTTAATCTCTAGTTTTTGGACTTGAACCTTATCTTATCAGGTCTGTGAACAAAATAACATAATATGTTATCCACCTACTATTATATCATGGAATTCAATACAGGTTGTGTCAATGCAAATTAATTTATCAATTATTAATTCTCTAATTTATGTATTTCACCAAGTTTAACTTATTCCTACTATCAGTTCATTATCATATGCTAATTCTGATAAATTAATTACAAATATTTCCTTGATCCCAAATCTCAATATTAATTGTTTTTCGTACACATATTACAAATTTTGATCCTGGCCCTAACATAATTGGTACATCGTTTAACTTCAATTCTACGTTTATTTCATAAAACCACTGAAAATTTAATTTATCAATTTACTCTGGATTTTAACTCTTATTTGGATAATATTGTTTAGCAATCCTATTATAATTATTACTTATTAGTAATGACATGAATATAATTATGGTTTTAATTTTGAAATATTTTTATCATTTGAAATATTGCTAAATTGAAAGTGTGAAATATTGAAAAATATTAATTTTTACGTTAAACATGTTGAGTGCGAATGTTGACAAATCTTATTCATTAATAAGAATTCATAAGTATTAAAGTCGCTACACGGCCCGAAAATCCAATATTTTCGTTTTATTTATAATTAATTTATATAATAGTATTTTATAAAAATAAATATATAATATGCCTATTTATTTACTTTCATTATCATGGATACTATAATTAATAATAGTATATTAATATAAATATACTATTATTAATTATATTTAAATATTATTTGAAACGGGCTTCACGTGGGGCCACACTAATTAATTTCTTAATTTCTTACCATTGGCTAACAAAATAATAATATCATATTGTGTATTTGTTATTCTCTAGATATTTTGGTATATCTTGACGGCGTAGTGAATATTATTTCGTTACCTATGAATGTAATCTCCCAATTCAAAATATTGCTGTAGTCAACGTATTAAGATAGTGTTTGTCAAATTCCGGTTATTAATCAATTATTATTTATATTGATTACATAATATAATATATTAATATAGTCTATGATGTACTTGTATTAAACTAAGATGTTGTGACGATTCACACTATTAATACCTTAATTCGTGCTCTATAGACAATTTTAATAATCCCAAATCTCAAAATTATAATTGCCAACGAGTTTATTTTTATTCGATTATACTGTTATCTTCGAATAATATAATTTATCATACAAATATACAATTGAATTTCAATGTTATTATAAAATTAATCAATTTGTTTATTTATAAATTATAATAAGTCATAATTAACATGCGGTTAATTATTAAAAAAAAGTTTTATTTACATTCAGTTTGTATATTTGTATTTTGAATATGATTTATATCAAAATGGAATAAAGAAAAAATTATACTTCACACAAGTGAAATATTTCAAGAAATTTCATGTAATTTTAAAACCCTTAATATAATGAACTATTATATATTATTTTATGGCCTATTAGTCCATTACTTTTACATCGATTATTAGAAGAATTACCCATAAAATTATCCCTATAATTACCAAATACATTATTACAAATAATTTATATTTTCATTTGGACTTTATAACGTTAATTTAACATTATTAGAATACATATGAATAAAATGTATAATTTAAAATGTAAATATTATTAAACGAAATAACGTTAAATTGGTAAAAAACTAAACGTAACTTAAGAAAACATATTAAAACGTTATTACGAATATTATGTTATAAGACTATTATTTTTTTATTGTATCATAATAAAATAATATACTTAATTATACATATATAATTTTTGTTTATATTGTAGTTATCAAGGGTATGTACTAATATAATAAAAATATAAAAATAAATAACTGTGAGTGTTTTATTGTTTACAATAACATATAAATAAAAATAAACTATAAATATCGATACATTATTACTTTATAGTCAATTTCGTTAACTTTATATCTTAAGCCTCGATTACATTGAGCGAGTTTACAAGCGGCTTGTTGGCTATTTTAGAAGCGGGCTAGTCGGCTATACTAAGTGCCACGCGCATTGAAATGAATTAGCTCTGACGTCCGAAGGCTAAATATCCCTCGCCATGAGGCGTTCGCTCACTGTATAGAGCGGCTCAAGTAACGCACCGGCAACACAAATATCACCGCAACTAACCTTTATAATATACATAGTATAATATTATAAGATTACAACATTAACCGTTCTGTATATTACAACAACGTCGTTCGACAACGGTACGACGGCGATCGACACATACCGACGGTAGGCAACCTTGACAGGAATCTGATAGGGATGCGCAGAAATGAACACATATTGGTCGCCGCCCAGTCGCACTCTCTCATGGTACTTAGTATAGTGCGATTGTAATGATTACACGCAAAAAGTGTACTACTCGCTCAGTAGCCAACTAGCTAGCCAGTAAAAACCTCTTGTAGGTACTACTAATAATGACACCAGCACGGACAATTTCCGTCGACATTTTGTAAACACTGAAACCATAAACGCCAGAAAGTAGCGATTGAAGTAGATCAGCTTTCAACTTTACAAGCAGATTGTTTACAATCTGCTAGTTGGCTAGTGAACATGATTATTACACTAGGTGAGTTTACTAGCGGATAGTGAATTTTCCAACATCAGCTTGTAAACTCGCTCAATGTAATCGAAGCTTTAGCAGAAGCAGTATACACTGTTTTCTATATCTATACTCTATTCAAAATGAGATCGTGACCAGTCAGTCGAGTTGTGCGCATGGGTGTGGCTTTTGTTCTATAGTAGCGCCAAACGCGACTACGCCGACGGGAGCACTATTTAGTCTAGTATCCACTGTTGATGAGTTAAAATAATTTAAAATACATTATGTGTATTTGTTTGTATGTCTCTGTCGCGGTCGCCAGGCGGTTTACGAACACACCGTAATATAATACTATAATATATGTATACGTAATACGTATACGTAAAAATACGTATACGTAATTCATAAATTAAAACTATTTTTATTTATATTTTTTAAACACAATATAAATGTATTTAATATATACATAATATATTTTTTTAAAACGATCGTCAAAATAATTAAAATAAATGCATATATACAAAATAAATCACGTATTATAAATCTCAATTTTTTTAAAACTATCGTCAAAATAATTAAAACAAATGCATATATACAAAATAAATCACGTATTATAAATCTCAATTTTTTTAAAACGATCGTCAAAATAATTAAATATTAAAACAAATGTATATATACGAAATAAATCACATAATAAATTAAAACAATTTTTACAAATTATATAGTCAAGTCTCTATCTTTAAAATTGCCTTAGTTATCGTGAAATATGGAAATAAAATTCGTCGAAATTTCAGTATTTGTGAAAAATGTCGTTTTTCATCATTTTTTCGTGGTTTTTTCTACCGGTTAGTGTCAATTTTGAGAAATTCAAAAAATGACCTAAATAAAGTACCAACTACATCCAATTTCCAACCGGAAACATATGCTATTCATGAAAATCGGAGCATTATTTCGGGTAGTAAAAGTGTCTACAGACATAAAAAAAATTGATTTTACTGAAATTTCAACTTAAATCGCCTATAAAATAATATTGAGTCCAGTACGCATGACGCACGCACGCACATCCATTTCACACGCAGTCACATACCACCAGAGCCTCGGTCACGTGATCGTTGCTCATGGGTGGAGCCTGACCGTCGCCCGACGAAAACTGGTCGCCGCCTGGTCACGATCTCATTTTGAATAGAGTATAGTTAATTGTTCAAAGTAACAACAACCGAAAAACGAGTGTCGCCACTAACGTGGGAAAGACACATGTTATAAGATATAATAAGTTATAATATGTTATATTATGACCACTAATCTATCTCTATGAAATCACGATTTAAGATACATAGGTTGCGTATCATAATCCAAAAATGTGACCACTGAAACAACTATCTGAAACAGCTGGTCCCTCGAACCACTAGCGAACCATGTGAACAACATAGTTCGAATATATAGTACCATTGATTAAACATACATAGATAGCCAACCGTAATAGGACGAGCGGATCAAATCCACCCGTTCCATAGTGCAAATTCCTCCTTATGATGTTTCATGATGTTCAAATGTTGAAAATGTATAAATAATAATAATAAATAATTATTAAAATGCACAACGTACAAACACTCGACTCAATATTCGTTAATCAATAATTAAAAAAAAAATTGATAACAGTTCAAATCATATAAAATACAAAATCAATTTTGTTATAACTGATAAGGAGGAATTTGCACTATGGAACGGGTGGATTTGATCCGCTCGTGTAATAGGCGATTTGGAAGTATGTGAATTAACAACTATTATGTACCAATAGATAGCGCTAAGATTCACGATCAACAATTAATATTATTAAAAGCTATCGAACAGAATATTATAAAAATAAATAAAATTATTACAACGAATTTATGACTTTATGAACATTGATCGAGCAGGAAATAATCGAATAAGAAATAGGTAGGTAGTACCTATTGGCTATTACAATCACACATATTGGATCTTGGATTTGATAAATTATGGGCTTTTATAAAAATAATATGATAGGTAAATGATTATCTGTTTATATAAATAAAAATAATGATTAATTTATTATATAATATATATTTATATTAAAATTATTAATAATTTTATCATATATTAATATACAAATATACAAGACACTTAGATATTAAAAAAAATAATATTTTTATATTAAAATTATTATTAATTTTATCATACATTAATATAATAATATACAAATATGAAATTTGAAAGCTCTTCATGAGTTAAAATTGCCAAATGTATATTTCCTATACAAACAACAAATTAATAAAAAAAATATTTAAAATTGTTTATGCAATAATTAGTTGTAACTAGTTTAGACATAAAAAAAAAAAAAAAAAGACACATCATTGTAAAACCAATCATTCTTCGCTTCGCTCAGAATCTAAAATATTGATATTATTGACTAAAATAATAATTGTTTATTGATTATCGTATAAATTTATGGTTTTCTATATTTTTAGTTAATTGATGATCAAAAATATAGGTACTAGTGTACTACGATAAAATAGATAGGTATGTTGTATTTTACGTACATTATACAACATTGACCATACAATACCGAAGTTATCGTATACTTACAGATTTTATATAGGTACTCTAGTTTTTACTTTTTAGTATACCTAATATGATCGTGTGGTATTAGTATAGTTGTAGTATAAACAATTTTTAGATTAGATATCAATTTTTAATTATTTTATTATTAATGCTCTATGTAAGGGTTTTATGTGTATTTGACCTAGATTAATTATTATTAAAGAAAAATATATATAATGTTATTTAGAAATTAAGAATTTGTGATGACATCAGTTTTGTGGTGTCCTAGTTTTAAAATGCTTTAAATATAGCGTTTTGAAAGAGAACTGAGGAGACACACGAAGACGTTGTCTCAGTGCCGGCCGAGAGATACGGGCGAACCGGGAGGTTGCCGGGGCGATACTTTTATAGGGGCGCTTTTAATATATGAATATTTGATCAATTTTAGCGTAATAATTATTTATTTATTCAAATTGACAATAATATATCTAAATGACTAAATTATCCATGATCGAATATTCTGTTATATAATTTTGTTTATAGATTATATGTCATTTTCCAGTTTCTATTATTATATTACAAACAATTAAAAATAATAATATACAATAATATATAATCATTAATCATTAACTCGGGAAAACAAAAAAGTATGTGTTACAGCCGATACGTTTGAGATATAGGATAGTCGCTATTGGACTGTGTTGGTTATTACTAGGGCAGAGGACTTGTAGCTATAAAAAAAGGCTAAATATGCAAGCACTTATGCACTTAAAAACTCTAAAATATGCACTTTTTTATGCTATTAAAATTTTATTATATAGATTAATTATAAAAAATATTTAAAATATGAAACATTACAAATACTAACTAAATTTAATTATACATTTTATTTGCTATACTATTAGTCCACGACCAATAACACATGAATAAAATCTTAATCTAAATGAAACTTTCAAAATTTTTTAACTTAATTTTATTGAAATGTATGTATATAAATTACGTGTTATTAATTCATTCTTCTGACCCTAAAAAAAATTACCAATATGTTAGAATTTTTTTTAAAAAAACCTACGGACGAAGTAAATAATATTTTCACCTTGAAAATTGCATTGAATAACTAAATGTTTTTTCAAATTTTCATTTTACTTATTTTTATATTTATTTTTATAAATTGTTCAAAATATTTCCTCAAAAACCATATATAAGTTAAATATGTCTCAAAAACCGAAAAATATCTAAATATGCAAAAATATGCACCATAAAATTACAGATTTGGCTTTGTCGTAACATGAAACATTTTTCTATATAGTTGGCCTTTTTTTACGGCTGCGCAAAACAAATATGCAAATGCTATAAGTCCTCTGCCCTAGTTATTACAATTTATAACTATTAATCGTACAATTTATTATTTATCGTCTTTTATTGTGGTTATCTGTAATGTTCATTTCGAACAGTACATATATTATTATATGAATATGTACAATTAATTCACATTTTTGTTTTACTGGCAGTGGCGTATTTAGAGGTGGCGAGAGGACAAGGAGGGCCATTGCCCCAGGCAGCACTTTTTTTGGGGGCAGCAAATTTAACTGAGAGTTTTTTTATATATATATACTTGTATATATATAAACAGACTTAAAACGATTTAAGCAATTATAGAAAAAAAATAATAAAAATGTTAGTCAGTTTCTTTTTTTATAAGCAAATAAATGTCAACAAAACTTTCTATTAATATCAATTATTTTGTGAATTTCTCAATTTTATTTAACATTATTATTATTGTAATATAATAAGAAAAATCCATATAAATACTTTAAATATTGATTTTACTGAAATTTCAAATTTAAACACCTATAAAAAAAAATTGAGTCTTAAGATTTAATTAATATTTTGGAAATACGATAACGATAAGATATTATATATCAATATGCTTCAATAAAATTATCAAAAAATTTTCAAATTTTTTGGCCTTTCCATTAATTTTTATTGTAAAAGTATTGAGAAATAATAAGAAGAATATTCGTATGGATTCTAAGATTTTGGTTTAAACCTAGGTTTAAACTAAAAATATTAACTTTAAACAGTTATAAAAAAAAATTGAGACTTGGGATTTTTTAAATATTTTTGTATCATGTTAAATAATATGTAAGTATACTTAAATGTATTATAAAAAATTTGTTTAAGGGTGCCTTTCAAAAAATTGCCCGTGGCGCCAAAATACCTTGGGCCGGCCCTGCGTTGTCTTGTGTTTAGTCTCCTCCCGTTTGATTTGTATTTGCGTTGTATGTTAGTAATTTGTTTTTGTGTTTTTTTTAATATACTAGTATTTTAAGTTTTAATAAATTTATTTATATTAATTATTATAGTGTTTTATTTTGTGTGTGTTTCACATACAACAATCGTTTAATCAATGTTATGGACTGTCGACTGACGATCATAGACAAAAAAACATGTACCTATAATTATAAATTACAATGTATTATTATAATAGTTACGAAATGACAATCGAAAATAACAAACTGTGGTGAATGGTGATAAATATAAAATATTAATAAGTTAATTTAGAATTACAATATTTTTTAATTATTTATTATAAACCTAGACATAAAATTTATATAATTTTTATATGGAAAACGTATTTCGACAACAGTTATTTTTAATTTTTATTCGATATAAAAATTGAATTAATTTTATGATTGGGTTTTAATAATTAATATAAAATATTCCACAAGTAAGTATTCAAGTTTATTTTAAATTTAAATACAATATTTTTCTAAATTTTCAATTATAACTTGGAAAACAATAATAATATTGTTTTCTTCTATGATCTACTCTAGCGCTTCTACCGAGTCGGGTACATACTAAATATTCTCGGGTACATTTTTGATTAATAGTTGACTGCCAAAAAATTATACGGCGTTGGCTATCTATGTATGTTTAATCAATGATAGTACTTAATAGTATAAGGTAACATTATCATATTGAAATTGTTTAATAATATGTATTTATATTAAAATTTTAATGTAAATTTACCTTTCTCTTTTTAGTCGTATTCGGCATTTCATTAACTATTTTAGGTTTAGGAATAGCTCCAGGTTTAAGTTTTGGTACTTTTAGACATAGGTACCTTTAAACAAATTGAATATATTTTATATTTATTGAAAATAAAGTTTTTTTGCTTGAAATAAATCAAAACATTAAACGAAAATTATAATCTGACTGAACTTCGCTCAGAATCGTTTTTTCGAATGCAATGGTTTATCATTGCATTCAAATTCTAAGTAAAATTAAACGCTATGATCCGCACACCTGTATCCTGTGCGGCAGGAGTATCAGCTCATCTTTTTATTTGTATTTGTATTTAATAACAATTATATTTTTATTATAAAATAAAGATCTACATGTGTCATATTATAATTAAATATTAAATAGAATAATAATTATTTTATTATACGTGAAAAGGAATAAGAAATAATATTATTATTATAGATGTTGCAAATAATGAAAATCAACACAAGGAAGGTGATTAATTACATTTCTATTTATATATATATATATATACCTACTAATGTTAATAGTCCTAATTTTTAAAAAGATGAAATAAAGGTGGAATAATAATTGTAATAGTAATGGTATAAGATAATATTTTATTATACATAATATATAAAATCTGAAAACACATTTAAGACTCTGAGCAATGTTAAGTGAAATATATATATATATATATATATATATTTATATATAGTATATTATAATGATAAATGATTATACGTAATAACGTAGATTACTTTTTAATTAAAATGTAGACATTTTTAATAAAATATGTCATTTATTAGTAAATTAGTTACTAATTATTCATTCATTAAGTTTATTAAGTAGGTACCAAAAACATGTAAATGTTTATCATAAACATAACCTGTTCTTAGTCATCCTCATCATTTTACGCTTATTGCCCTAATTAATGTCATCTAATTCTATAACTATTCATTTAATTTAATGTAAAAAATTAATGGTTATTAAAAAAAGGAAAATTATTCTTAATATGCATGCATATTATGTAAGTTGATAAATAATAAATAAAATTTTTTAATTTTATACCTTATTTGTCGACCTGGTCCCGAGCCTTACGATCCTATCCATAAATGCGATCTTGTTACAATAATCGGGAGATTTATTTCATATGTTTTATTCATTTTACTTTTTCAGTTACATAGTAGAAACAATTTTATCAGAAAACCTAATATAATAATAATTAAAAATTTATTTATTTACTATTATATAAAAACCCAAAAGATATTTATATAAATATAACATTTATTTTTTTAGAAATGACGATAAGATATTTCCTAGCAAATTTTAGTCTTTGGTGTAGACGTTATTATAAAAAACTTAGAGAAGTAAGAAATACAATTACATAATATTTACTTTATTTATTGTTTTATTTGTATACCTATTGTAATTATTAAAAAATCGTATCACTTTCTTAATAATAATTTAATAACAATTAACTGTACCTAGTACCTAGCTACTATGAATATATTATATTATGTTTTAAAAATTAAGAAGCATTATTTATTTGTTGTTTTTAATTTGTTTAGTTAAAGTTACACAAAAGTTTTCAACTTAATATAACCTATTATATAAACTATTTAATTAATATTTAATAAATATTTCCAGTATAATAATTTAAAATTTTAATAAAGTTAGGCTGTATTAAATATTTAATAAGGTACATTACAAATTTTAAAAAAAATAATAATTTTCACTGTTTTTTTAATATTAATAATTTAAATATGGCAACATTATATGAATATATATTATATAATTTAATTTATCACTAAATAAGTTACAAATTATTTCCTATATTGGTTCATAAAACAATTTCTTTTAATTTGGTAATAAATATTAATAGATTTATTATATCAAGTGATATGGTTCACAATTATAAATTTGTGAACTAGGTACGTTTTTCTGGCATGATAACGATTCTATTATATTATCAAGTCCATTAGACTTAATGAAAATAATATGCTGCTCATTTTAATTTTTGTCCAGATTTGATTAATATATTATGTATATATTGTTATGTTCCATAACCTAGTTTATTTATATTATATTCAAAACAACATAATTAATAACATATAGATCATAATGTCATCTTGAACTTTTTACTGTAAAAGACTAAATATAATACCTACCTACTTAATTAGTCTTAACCTACATTATTCACATCATAATACGTTATTAGACTTTTCCCCGTAAAAGATTAAATATAAATACTTAATAGTCTTGTTATTTGCAAATACGAGAAAACACATCATTCAATAACAACAACAAGGTGAAGGGTTTTGGCAACTAATATAAAAAGGCATCACAAACAAAGGACTATACATACGAGTACGATCAACGGCACCCAACATCATAGCCGAGACGTTCACAGACGACTACAGACTTACCAGAGATCGACAAGAGAATACTCTCTGCATTTATTCACTTTTAGGGAAGACATTCCCAAATTATTGTTAACTGAGTTAAATTGTGTTATTTCTAATAAAAGTTAATTGTAATTATATTCAATTATACGACTATACTCGTATTCATTCACGACAACAGCAGTCGTGTGTAGTTGGTACGCAACAATATATATTTGGAAATAGAAATACACATTTCTAGTATATTACATAAAAATCAAAATTAACAATTATAATATTACAATAATAATTAATTATATGATATTCCTTTTAATGTTTAAAATTTTATCTATTTTAATATTTTATCAATAATAGTAACATTAATATATTTTATTCATCATTTAATATACCTATTCAGTATGTTAATATATAACAATAAATATATTACACTAAAATAGATTGTATTATCAAAATAACATAAAACCCAAATCCGCAAAAAAATTAATTAATTTTTATTCAAGCAAATATACGTATTTCAATAACAATGTTACCATCTTCAGTGCTAAACATAGACTGGCCGTTATCGTTAATTCGTTATTTCCCTTGTAAAGTGTACGTCCGCATATGACGTCATCAAACGATGAGTGCCATTTCAGCTTAATTATATATTATTAATTATTATGGTAATTGTTTTAACAAGTTGTTTTGTTCTGGAATTAAATCCTAATTTAACAGATAATTCTTATTTTTGATATTTCTATAGCCTCTCTTATATTTAATTCTTGATTATTGGTGACTTGATTTAATAATTTGATTGTGTTAATATTTTTCAATTTGATGGAAAATTTTACAATGAAACAAAAGGAACAACAATGGGAAAGCCATTATTCCCATTTCTAGCAGAGGTTTTTATTAGCAAATTCGAAGCAGACAACAAAATTTCATTAAAAGAATTTCCTAAAATTTTGATAAAGTACGAGTATGTGGAAAATATTTTTGGAAAAGTAGATAAATTTTCAACATAGAAAATTTTTATCGAAAATCTAAATTGTCAATATTGTAATATAAAATTCACTTTCGATAAAGAAATAGTACGTTAGTGCGCTGCATAATATTATTTTTATATCGCATTAGTAACACTATAATATTATATTCTCTGCATAAAATTTTCCATACTACAACAGTCACGAAATGGACGTGGAAACTTCTTTATTATTAGCTATGCTTTACTAATTACAGCTTCCCAGGCATTGCATTTAGCAACTTTGTTTGCATAATGAAGAAGCTTCATGTTGAAGATTTCATATAGCGGGCCAGTTCTCTATTTCACTAATGAAATCTTCAGTGTTTATATTATCAATATTTTGACAATTGGACGCCATGATTTCAAAACACTGATTAGTCATTTTATGAAAATATTATTTTGTCATGTAAAATAATAAATTAATAATAACAGTAAAATCCGTAAACAAACCCGCATTTCTCATACCTCTAAAGCCGGCATCCCACGGCCCGTGGGGGACGGCGCGTCGCGAGATGTTCTTCTGTCTATCCGCGCCAGCCACGCGCGCCCTTGTACGCGCGTCTATACGATCCCACGGCGCGGATGATTGTCGCGCGGCATGGAAACAAATGTTCACGCTCGATTTACAATCATTGTGCGCTTCTGTAGTTCTTGGAGTGTAGAAGTTGGAAAAATGGGAAGTAAAAACAATTAAAAACTTGCCATTTGTGCTGCTGCATATTATGTCATGCAAGTAGCAAATTATTAAAAGTTGACATTAAGGAATCTTTTTTTTTTTTTTAATTCTGTTGTAGACAATTTCATTCTTAAGTTGTCTGAAATGTTTTGCCATGAATCTTGTACGTGATTCCTATTTTTGTGTTGAGGATCCCATGGGCTCCATATAGAAGGTTGTCCCTTATACAACTTCAGAAACTCCAAGATTAAGTCATTTGACCATTCCATTTTAAAAATTAGGAAAATATTGTTTTAAAATTAATTAAAAAACATAAATGGTCATGTTGTGGCCACACCCTTCAAGGAGAGACTGGTCAGCCTTCGTAGGTTATTATCACAAAGGAAAAACTATAATTTTACTTAAATGTACTTTATTTTACTAAACACTAAATCTATATGTACTATTAATGATTTACTATTAAACGGTTACACTTAATGAATTAATACTTAAAAGATGCTCTGCTAAAATTTACATATAAGATGCTCTGCTTATGGTCGCTACTACTCGACGACTGCCTCTGCACACACAACCGTGGGACAGCGTCGAACCCAGCGAGTCATCTGGACTGCTTCCGATAACTCCTTTGGTCTGCAAGCTTTAACGATAATTTTGGTATCATGTGGAAGTCCTTCAGTAAATGCTGTAAGAATTTGTAATGATGTTATTTTGGCAATGCTTTCCGTGTCAGAAAGTCCACTTGTACTATTGGAAACTTCCATAATATCATAAAATAATTGCTCCGCGCGATCCGCGTACTGTTGTATTGTCTCACCGATCATATATTTGAGCATTGATAATTTCGAGTGTAATTGAGCCAAAGTTTGTTTTTTATCTACTAAAGAATTCAAAATAGTTTGGAGATCCTGGAATGACTTTAGTTCTTTATATCGAATAGCACGATAAGCTTTCCCTACTAATCTAGTCCAAATTCCTTTAATGAACATATTCTTTAGTTCTGGTTCTATATTACTAATTGCAAACTCGCATGCGTTTAGAAAAGCGTGATTTGAATCTGAATTCTCTCCATCGAAGGTTGGAATTAATCTTAAAGCTTGTTCTATTGACATAAATTGTGTCTTGGCCATTTTGGTATTCGAGGTGATTCCCTTATTAGATCTAAGAAAATATTTTACCGTACTATCAACCTGAACCAACGATTCCCTTACTCTTTTTAAAACACTACTGCTAGGTTTAAATAATTCTCCACTAGAATCACTGTCCGCACTTTCTTCACTTTCCTCCCCCGAGAAAGAAATAAGATCGTATTCTATATTGTTTTTGTCTCTACCTGACATACAAAATCTAATTAAATATCTGCTTTAACACAATAGATGCTCTGTATAAATGGATGCTCTGAATATACATATATTTATATATATAGATGCTCTGAATAAATATTAATGCCCTTTAACTAAATAGATGCTCTGTATAAATAGATATTCTACCTACCAATTAGTACAAATATCATGTAATAATAAAAAAAAAAATACAAAAATAATTATGTTATGTTACACCAAAAAAAAAAATAAGAACAGATATTAAATTCTAAAATATTATAAACGGACTTACAATACGAATATCCACAATAATCGTGCCATAAAAACAAATTATATGTTGACTAAGTAAACTGAGGACTCGGCGGCGGCGTTGCTGGAACGTCGGCGGCGGTGTCGTTATGAGTTGTGACGTCGACGGCGGTGTAAATAACGCGCGTGTACAAATTTCAAGTTCCCAAATGGTCGTTTTCTATGAAATGTATTTATATTAGAATAATTTGTAGTAAAACTCACGTATACTTCTGTGTTATGCAGTTTATATTTTTCCAATTTTCCTAATGATGACAATAACAGATGTAGGTGACTGATTTAATTTAGTAGCCCTCTTCTTGGTTCGATGTTACCACAAAGACGTAAATGTTCGTACAGCATATATTTTAAAAGCAATACTATTATCACTATTAATAATAGCAAAGTTATGACTAAATAAAACAAAATGCTGTCACCGCTGCCACCAGAAATGTTGTGGCCACACCCTTCAAGGAGAGACTGGTCAGCCTTCGTAGGTTATTATCAAAAAGGAAAAACTATAATTTTACTTAAATGTACTTTATTTTACTAAACACTAAATCTATATGTACTATTAATGATTTACTATTAAACGGTTACACTTAATGAATTAATACTTAAAAGATGCTCTGCTAAAATTTACATATAAGATGCTCTGCTTATGGTCGCTACTACTCGACGACTGCCTCTGCACACACAACCGTGGGACAGCGTCGAACCCAGCGAGTCATCGAATACGCAAAGTCAGCGAATTCCATAGCTCGTCCGGTCACGTAGGCCATTACAACATAATATATATTATATAAAAAAAAATTAACAGTGAATATAATATAATGTAATCTAACAACTACATACAACAATACTATATTTGCGTATACAACAGTCAGGAAACATAAGAAACATTAGTACCTATGTTAGAATTACAAAATTTAATAAATAAAAATCAAGCAGCTGTCATTTTCATTCCATAAATATCACACAAAATTTCAAAAATATTCAAAAAATATGATGTGGACATAGTCTCGTGAATAAACAATAATCTTATGAGTTTATTGAGCAACATAAAAGACAAAATAATTGGAAACGAAAAATCAGGAATATATCAAATTCAGTGCAAAGATTGTGATAAATGTTATATTGAACAAACAGGAAGAAACATAGGTATATGATTTAAGGAACACATTACAAACATGAAAAATCAGGAAACTGATGAGTCTTATAAAGCAGAACACTTTTTAGAATTTTATCATAATATTAACATAATCAAATTATTACAACAAATGACAAATAATAAAAAATTAAATATAAGAGACTAAGAGAGGCTATAGATATGTCAAAAAATACCTGTAAAAACAATCTGTTAAATTAGGATTTAAATTTAAATTTATAATTTGTTAAAACTATTACCATAATAATTAGTAATATATAATTAAACCGACATGGCACTCAACGTGTGATGACGTCATGACGAGGAACGTACACTATATAAGGGAAATGTACACACCGATAACGGTCAGTCGGTGTTTTGCACTGAAGATGTTAAAATTGTTATTAAAATACGTATTTATTTAAATAAAAGTATTTTTTATTTTTTTTGTTGTGGATTTGGGCTTTATTTTATTATATAAGTTATCCACAAGTACTCAACACTAAATATTGTATCATCTCCTCCATTTTTATTAAATATTGTGTATGTTTATTACACATGTATTGTTATCCCTATTCAAGTCCTTCAAAACGTCAATAGAAAAATCAAACATTTTGTGAAATACAATGTACAGGTACGTACAAGATACAACAATATTGTAAATCATTTATTGATGAAATTTTTTTTATACTTGTATATAAAAAAAAAATATAATAAAATATTATTATAAATACAAACGCCACCCACCATATGAAATTTATTTCCAACACATAATGGCGAATAATATAAAATAATAATAATGTATCAGGTAAATGACAGGACTTTATAATTGACGATTAATTCTCGAAGTCGTCAATTGTCATCCAAACGCTTCCTACAATTGGACTTGTTAAACTTGGACTTCTTAAATGAAACCGTTCCAGTTAATTCTGTTTTTGTTACGGCTGGGACACTACCGACAATTTTTTCCTTGAAAGTGTGCTCTTTTTCTTTGACACTTGGCACTTTGATTGCAACAAACTCTTGTTCCGGTAGTTGAAGATCGATAACCGGAAGTGTTGGTCTGTAACATAACCAGTCGATATTTGCAATATTATACTATAATGTAATCATATATCATAATATATAAATTGGGACTTAAAATTTTATAATATCACAATAGTGATGATTTTATTTATAAACATTACAGTATCTACTATTCTACTAGAAAATTTACTCTGAATATATAAAATAGGAATTAGTCAATTAAAAATTAATTTTATATAAATATTGTTTATAATAACTTAAAGAAATATTAATGTAGTGAATTATGTAAGATTCTTAAAAAAATTAATAATAACTATTACCGATACGATCAAAATCTACAATTTTTCTTATTTGAAAGTAAAATAATATAATAATATTTATTTTAAAAACATAATATTATATTATGAATATTATACATACTACATTAAATTTTTATTTTATGAACAATATAAACATAATATAATATATTCTCGCATCTCGCACCTCGCATCTCGCTATACATAAATGTTACATATCTACAGATAGATGTAAGAAGTTCTATTTCAACTATTTAAGTGTATATATGTATGATTATTATTACCATTAATTTCAAAAATTAATTCTGATATTTACCTAATGCAAATAATAACAATAATACCTGTCTTATAATAAGCACAAATGAATATAAGTAGCAATTCTATATTAAAAAATTTAATTTACTATAATATCATTGTTCAAATAAAATCATCACGCAACAATGTATATATTATTTTAGATTCTGAGCGAAGCGAAGAATGTATTGGTTTTACAATGACGTGTGATTTTTTTTTTTATGTTTGAAAACACTTTTATTACTCGTAATAAAGCTCCGATTTTTACGAATAGCATATGTTTCAGGTTGAAAAGTGGATGTTGTTAGTACTTTATTTAGGTCATTTTTCAAATTTCTAAAAAATTGACCCTATGCGATAGAAAAAACGCCAAAAAATGACGAAAAAACGGCATTTTTCACGAACTAAAATTTCAATGATTTCGATTTCAATATTTAATGATAACTCGGGCAATTTTAAAGTTAAAAACTTTTATTGGATGTTCACATAGATACTATAATATAAATGTGATAACATTTTGGAACCATTACGTTAATTTTTCTACAAAATATAGAACTTTGAATATTTCGTAAAATTCTGGTTTATGTATATAATGTTGGATAAAATTGACCATTAGTCATTAAGATCTGAAAATTAGGAAAATCACAAGACTCAATTTTTTTTTATAGTTATTTAAAGTTTAAATTTCAATAAATTTAATATTTAAACTATTTATATGGATTCGTCTTTTTTTTGTTACTTACGCTTTTTCCACTGCTCTCCATGATCCGATGCGCGTTGTTTCCGCCATGAATGGTTCAAATTCGCCACGCACAGGAGCCGGTTCTCCACCATCTTCATCTACTTCGTCATCGCCAACGTCGTCCTTTTCTGTCTTTTTCCTCTTTACTTTTGAACCGGTTGTAGGCGGTGCTTTTTTTTTAGAATAGGTCTTATCCTTTTTCTTTTTTTCTTCGGCTTCCTGTTCAGCAACGCTCAAGAAACCCTCGGTTGGTGGTTCCCAAACAGACTCTGAAAAATGATATAATAACGTATAACAATAAAATTGCAGCTTTACAGGCTTTGAGGTATTAAAAGGGTGATAAGCTTTACAATATATCCAGAATTTCATTATTTGTATTAGGATTTTGTTGAAAACTAAAACACGAATTCTGCCATTTGACAGCGATTAATAACACTACAAATTATCGTAAAAACCTAATAAGTTTAGATAATTTTCTATTCTCACAAATTTAATACAATTACCGCGACTATTCTCTCTTAATGTATACTATCAGTTCAAAACCATTCTTTGAACATAAACGATGGGACAATGAAACTTAAATATTTTAAGATTACCAAAGTAAATATTTTCAGAAATATTCACTGCAATAACTCAATCAATGAAAGATAACAAATTCTATCATATTCAATTATATATTTTATTTATTCATTTATTATAACTATGGGCGTGAGCCCAATACATACAAATGCATAAGTATACAAAATAGAACAAAACAAAACAAAAAAATGGCATCAAAAATGACGAAGTCTCATGGCAATCCTTATTATCCTTGTTATAGGTTCATTCAATAAATAATTTGTTGAACAGTGAGGAATGACAAAATTAAAATTATTACTGGTGTTTCGTGTAGGTACCTTAAAGTTTATTAGCTGAAGAAGAGAAGGAGAATCAACGGAACCAGAGAGACGTTAATTGAGGAAAGAAATATTATGAGATAGATGACGGTCGAAAAAGAAGAAAGATTTAATATTTGATGGACGTGGGTGTAATCGTGAGGAGGACAGTTAATTTTAAAAATATATTTAATAAAACCAAGAAATTTCCGTTGGGCTCTTTCTATTTATTTACAATCATCCGCTGTTTGTGGATCCCAGACAACGCAGCCATGTTTAACAATAGACCTGACTAGAGCACAGCATAAGGTTTTAAGAGAAATAGAAAGTTTAAATCCTCCAGCTATTATTTTTTAATAAAACCTAAAACTTTAAACGCTATACATATAACATTATAGATATGAGCCCGGGGGCAAAGAGATGGAGTAATGTTAATCCAAGATCGCACACATTAGTGTCAATAGAGAGAAGATTTATAGATTAATTGTGTAAGAAAAAGTAATAGGAAAACGGCTCCTGGTGAATAGCATTGACCTACATTTTTTAATATTAAATAACAAACCAAGTGTTTCGGACCACAAAACCAAAGAATTGAGATCGTCTTGAAGGAGTAAACAATCATCGACAGAGTTAACCTATATAAATAGCTTCATATCATCAGCGAAACAAAGCAACTTAGAATGACTGAAAGAGGCACGGGCATTATTAATAAATAAGGAAAAAAATAAGGGTGATAGATGACCACCTTGAGGGACACCAGATGTCGAAGTAACAATTTCACCCATTGAGACCGATTAATTAAAAATGAATTAAATCAAGTGAGTAAAGAATCCCCAAAACCAGAAGCTTGCAATACAGAAATTAGGACTTAATGGTTTAGAGAATCAAATGCCTTAGCAAAATCAGAGTATATTACATCAACTTGAGACCCTTCACTGAAAAAAATTGAATACAAAATTACAAAAAGTTGGGTTACATGCACGGAGTAGAGAAAAAGCTTTATAATACGCAGGGTCACCAGACGATTTGAATTTGGCATGGGTCTTGTTTTTGTGTTATACCAGGTCCTTTAGCTACCTGGTTACCCAGGAAGGAAAGGATGATTTTGTAAAGTGAGATTTAGGGACAAACTGTAAAATTGAGATATGAAGAGCATCAGAGAAGGCGTTGACTGCAGAGTTCAGATAAGATTGTAAATTGTGGAAATCCAATCAAAAGAAGACAAAGACGAGATAATATCTGTGTAGATAGCTTTATTAATGTTGTAAAAAGAATGGGAACTATTGAACAATGTTGGGCTGAAGGAGTTGGTAATGGATATTGTGAGGGGGGATGGTACAAATTAGGAGGAACAAATGAATCAAGAGACCTGCTAACAATAGCAGAGTCTGAGCTACAAAAAACAAGGTCAAAAATGGAACCCTTGGAGTTAAAAATAGAATTAATTTGAAAAACCATTAAACGCAAATATTTCAGGTACGCAAGGAATGCAAATATGAGAGTAGGAAGAAAAGGTAAGGCCATTTTTGTCATTAGACCAAGAAATTTCAGGCAAATTTAAGTCTCTACAGATCATAATTGTAAGGTTGGAATGTAATTCAACGATGTTGTTAACAGTAGACATAAAATTTCATATAACACAGAAGAACATTGAGGAGGAAAATAAACACAACAAATTAAAAACTTGGAGGTACCAATCCGAAACTCGACAAATAAATGTTCAACACCAATTTCAGGAATAACATATAATGTATTATGCATATAATGTATTATATATTGGAAAAGATATCTTTGCGTATACCAATGAGTACACCGCCACCCCTTAAACAACAACTAGTATTAGAACATCTGTCAAACCTATATATATTATAATTAGTAAGTCCAAGTTTGGCATCATAAAAAGAGTCATTTAACCAAGTTTCAGTTAGTGCAAGAAAATCAAAGTTTGTACAAGCAACATTACACTTAAAATTAACAAGTTTCATCCCAAGACCACGACAGTTCTGGTAAAAACCATTTACTGTTTTACAAGACGATATTGAGGTCAACGATTGACGGTGATTGAACCTTGAGGAAAATTTTCGCTCCTCGGTTGGTTAAGCGAGACCTTAGGAATGCCATCAACATAAACTATTCGTAGATCAACTTCATCAACTTGAGTGCTTTGATCAAGTTCGAAATGACAGTTATGGAGCACAGTTTTGTCTTTTATTATCCGAAAACCCGAGGGAAAACTCGTACCATTCCCTTTGGCATCAGTATGTATGTAGTTTGTGCTTCCTTTTTATTGTATGATAAACCTGGTGTCAATGGCCGAAAGATTTTAAAAACACAAGCATTCTTGTGTAAATATATATGTAGTATGGTACTACGGTAATGAACGGATTTTTATTGAGAAATAAATAAATAAATAAATTACTTTTAACGTGTGTGAATTGTTACTCAAGTTATACTAAAATTTTTAAGTTTTTTTTTACTACATCCACTTTCCAACCTGAAACATATGCTATTCGTGAAAATCGGAGTATTATTTCGGGTAGTTAAAGTGTCTTCAGACATAAAAAATAAAAGAGAAAAAAAAAGACACATCATTGTAAAACCAATACATTTTTCTCTTAGCTCACAATCTAAAAATGTCAATAAACATCCATAAAATATTATATGCGTTAAACCAATTCTACTTATGGATTACTTATATTTATGTAAAATTTTATTATGATTATAATTTATAAAAGAAAGAATAAAGTTTAAATCAACATTAATTTTATCCGATTGTAATTGTATAATAGATTATAAATGACAATATTCTATTACCCATAGTGGTGTGCCCAGACATAACATATAACAAAATAATTATATATACAAATTTACATTGTACACAGCCACAAATGGAAGTTATCTGTTGAACGGTCAATGCCTCAGTCTATCATCACACAATTATAATTAAACATAACTTACGTCACCCACAATAAAATGTTCAACTAATTTTAATGAATTGTCCTACACTTAGTCAGTTTTTTCTAAATTTCGCTGGATAACCAATATATTTTAAATCGTGGCTAAAACAAACCTCCAGTCTCTGTGTTCCAATAATACATCAAGTTTCTATCGTCCTCGGTCCGAGATTGGTGCCAAATGTACTCGGGTTTGGGCTGAGCGACCGGTTTGATGTTCACGGGCATGTTGTTCTTTGAATAGCTTATACTCACGTGCGGACCAGCTGACTGTTGAGTCATGATGTACGATGTGGGACGTATGGTTATGCCCTTTTCTTTGAGCAGCATTTGTGAAGAATAATCTGGATTGTTTTGTATATCATTGTAGTATGCTTTCATGGCGTTCTATACGATATATGTTTATATTAAAAAATATATAAAAAATATGTCATCTTTAGAATGAAAACGAATAAGCGAAAAATATTTTGGCAAATTATGTTAAAAACGCACATTATAAAATAAAGATATGTGTAAGTGGGTGCTTGTTTTTTTTTTTTTTTTTTTTTTTTTGTATGTATATCATCCGTATAAAAAAATTATCATGGATTCGTGTATAATATACTAAGAATAAAGCAATTTACTATGTAATAAAAAAAATACGAGCTGATACTCCTGCCACATAGGATACAGATGTGCAGATCATAGTGTTTAATTTTAATTAGAATTTGAATGGCAATGATAAATCATTCGACGACGATCATCAACGACGAAAAAATGACGAAAAACGGCATTTTTCACGAAAAATGAAATTTTGACAAATTCAATTTCTATATTTCACGATAACTCAGGCAATTTTTAAGATAGCTACCTGAATTTTTTTTGGGTGTTCACTTCACATAGCTACTATGTATATGTGGTAAAATTTTGGAACCGTTATGTTAATTTTTCTACAAAATATAGGACTTTGAATATTTCGTGAAATTATCATGTTTATGTATATAATGTTTGATAAAATTAGCATGCAATTTTTGGCATTATGGTCTGAAAATTTTATTGAAGTTTTACTTAAGTAAGTATACTAACATACTACTTAACATGATATCAAAATATTAGAAAAATTCCTAGTCTCAATTTTTTTAAATTTTTTTGTAATATAAAAAGACAAGGACAAAAAATAATATATACCCACTAATATAATCTACATGATTAATATTAATATAAATAACTTTTTTTTTGTATACTAAGTCTTAAAATTCAATCATATATTTTAACTCATAATTATTATTTCATTATATTATAAGTAATAATAATACAATTAATTGACAATTTTTTTTAAATTTACATATATTTTATAAATTATTTATTCGTTAACCTGTTCCATTCGTTTCATGTCCATTTCCAATTTTTGTTCTTCTTTTCGTTCGATTGCACTGTTTTTTTTAATGTCCACCAATCGTTTGGCCACGCTGCTTTGATGTCGTTTCCCATTTTCATGAAATTGAATACTCTATTAAAAAAAAAAAAAAAAAAAAAAACATTATTTAAATTGTTATTAATATATTTATATATATTTATCATTGTACAAAAAGCATAATAAATGTCATAAATCATAATATAAGAATTATTTCAAATTTTCAAACGAATATAAATCGAATTAATATACGTAATAAACTAATATTATACATACGGGCTTATTATCAGCAATCCAGCATTTACAAAAATCGCAAAATTTTTTGCCTGTTGATTTCCAAAATTCAGTCCTAAAAAAAATTAATAATGCTCGTATTTATTATGTTAAAGTATGAAATAATGTATTTTATAAATTAACGTACAATTTTAGTGAAAGTATATACATTAAAATAAAATAAATTCTTCATCTAGAAAATGTATAAAATACCTAGTTATTTAATATAGTTTTAGAATGGTAACCGTTAAAGTACATAGGTACATCATTAATTATCTAGATAAAATAGGTAATACTCGTACAATTATTATTTTCCAACAAAATACATTTGGTTATCAATCTATTAGTATAAACTAAATAAATATTATTATTTAAAAAATCATGTTAAGTATTACAATTTATAACAATAATATATAATTAAAAATAAAATAAATTTATATTAACTTATTATTACAAGATTGATTTTGGTGGCATTTTGAATTACACAATACACTATTTTTGCAACAAATACATCGATTCATCGTGGTACATTAATTGGCTAAATCCAATTTTCAATAGATTATTCTGTAGCCGTCACTCGTAGTGAAATATGTTTCTCTTGCGTTACATATTTTACAAATACGAGATTTTAAGAGCAAATTGTGAACTTATATGAACGTGCATATAATTAAAAATTATTGAATATAACATGTGATAAAGTGTAGTTTAAATACAATAAAACTGTAATTGAACTATTATTGACGCGCACTAAACTACCCTCTCAGCACTCTCAATAAATATGCGAATGTCATAAACCTATTTTTAATTTTAATGTAACTTTTATCATACCACATTACCACTTGTTAACAAAAACGGTAACCGATTGATTAGAGTGACACAAATTAGTTCATTATATACAGCAAGAAATCATTTTATTTTAATAATTTCCAATGTACCTATATGATATAATTAAATATCGGGGAATTCATTAAATAACTAGTTAAATTATAAATTACATGGTTTATCACTTTAATTTGGTTATTATATAAAGTACCTAGGTATTCCATGTAATAATACCATAATACTCTAACGGTAACATATATATAATATTATATATGTTATATCGCAGCTCACCTTGAGTTGATATTAATTTATAAATAAAAACACACATTAATTTGGTAGTTTAATTAAATTTAATATATATATAAAAAGAGCTGATACTCCTGCCGCACAGGATACAGGTGTGCGAATCATAGCGTTTAATTTTACTTAGAATTTGAATGCAATGATAAACCATTGCTTTCGAAAAAACGATTCTGAGCGAAGTTCAGTCAGATTATAATTTTCGTTTGAACTAAAAATATCAACTTAAAACAGCTACAAAAAAAAATTGAGATTAGGGATTTTTCTAATATTTTAGTATGATGTTAAGTAATATGTAAGTATACTTCAGTAAAATTTTCAGACCCTAATACCAAAAATTTCAATTTTATCAAACATTATATACGTAAAAACGAGAAATTTACGAAATATTCGAAGTCCTATATTTTGTAAAAAAATTTAAAAAACGGTTCCAAAATTTTACCACATATATATAATAGCTATGTGAACACCAAAAAAAAAATTTTCAAGTCTCTATCTTAAAAATTGCCTGAGTTATCGTGAAATATAGAAATCAAATTCGTTGAAATTTCATTTTTCGCGAAAAATGCAGTTTTTTCGTCATTTTTTCGCAGTTTTTTCTACCGCATAGCGTCAATTTTGAGAAATTTAAAAAATGACCTAAGTAAAGTACCAAGTACATCCACTTTGCTACCGGAAACATATCCTATTCGTGAAAATCGGAGCATTATTTCGGGTAGTATTTTTGTACACAGACATAAAAAAAAAAAAAAAAAAAAAAAAAATCACACATCATTGTAAAACCAATACATTCTTCGCTTCGCTCAGAATCTAAAACACACTTTTAAGAAAATAAAAAAACTCGTTAGACGAACAAAACGCATTGTAATAATGTGTCATAGACTGCGTATTAGAGACGTGCAACAGTGTTACCATATATCACAATGCTCTCCCCTTAATTTGGGATACAATTAATAATAATATACTTATAATTAACAATATAACATATGTTATTATGTACCTACCTACAATATTACAATAAATACAACAAAACTTTCTTATGACATATTTCATAAAAACAAAGTAGTAATAGAATACAATTAATAATTAAATGACAGTCTTAAAATTAGTAACATATGTAATCTTAAAATTTATTAGGTTTACTAACATTTCTCTTTGGTTTATTTTTACTAATTATTTTACTTTCTTTAATAGTGGAGCTTGAACAGTCTGTCAATGTATCATCATTATTTGTTATGAATTTATGATTAGTATTTTCTACTGGAAAATTAAGAGTTGTTTGTGGAACTACTAACTTAGGAATTGTTTCATTATAAATTTATAATATATCTTACTATAAAATGTCCTTCCCTTTATTATCTGGTCAACATGTCTCTTGAAAAACATATTTGAAATGTTATCCTTGCATTTATACATAGAATTCCCTATAACTTCATCCACTACACAAGCCTTCCAGCCTTTTATATTTGGTCTAGAAAAATCTCTTATATATACTGACTCTCCCACACTAAATCTTTTATTAGACACTTTACCAGTATAATACTTTTTTGGTCTGGCTCCTGCTACTTCTGTATTTGAAATGAGTTTTACATTACTGAACCTAATATTAACCTCTCTGCCCAACATCAATTTACAAGGAGTACAGCCTGTGGTTGCATGTACACAATTTCTGTAATACATTAAGTATTTATTTAAATCGGATAATTCTGAAGTATGTGTGTCACACATTAATATCTTCTTAAAACCTAATTTAAATTATTTTACTGTATTCTCAGCGGCTCCGTTACTGGATGGATGCCCTGGTGTTATAGTTAGATGTTTTATACTATTCAACTCACAAAACTTACTAAATTCACTGGATGTGAATGGTGTTCCATTATCTGAAACAATAGCGGATAACCCAAATCCAAAAAATACTTCCTTCAATTTCTCTAAGGTTTTTAATGTATCGGCTTTGTCAACTAAAAATATCTCTGGCCACTTACTAAATGCGTCAGTTATAATTAAATGCATGTGATTATTTATTGTACCTGTATAATCAATATGTATGCGCTCAAATACTTTGTTTGCCTCTGGCCATTTATTCAATGTTACTTTTGCTGGCTCTGGACGGAACGAAACACAAATTTCACAACAGTCTGCTATACTTGTTTTATCTCTGAATCTATTGAAGTCCACCAAAAGAACGAACGGGCTAATGACTTCATTCTAATAATTCTCATGTGAGAACCATGCAGTTCTTTTAGCACTATCTCTGTCAAACTACTGGGTATAGTAATATCCCCACAAAATTACATTGTTTTCAACTATTAACTACTCTCTACGATTTTAAAATGGTTTTATATCATCAGTCACCTCTTTTGGCCATTTACTATTAACAAAATGTATAACTTTTCTCAATATAGGGTTTTTACTAGTTTCTGCTCTGATTTGAAAATATCTACTGGTGTATAATTATCTACCCAATTTATTACGTCGACATTATTATTTGACAAGGGAATACTCTCTTTACTAGGAATACGGGACAAACTATCAGTAGCTACATTTTCGAAACCTTTGATAAATTCAATTCTATATTTGAATCCTGATAGGGAAAATGCCCATCTTTGAATAACTTACATTTATTTCCTTGAATTATTTCTAAACACACTTTTATCAAATATTTTTATTAATAGATATTAGGTATAGATATTTTATTTATAGATATTTATTATAAATTATTTATCACACAACTACTTTGATTGAGAGTATTGAGATTAATTGAGATTATTTTGTATAGAAACTATGATATAATGAAATAATGTAAGCCTTGAGAGTAAAACTTGATAATTTAATAGAAGATTTAAAGACTTAAAATAATTCAATCCAGCCTTTGGATTCTTAGAAAATTCTATTTCAGTAAATGTTGTTAAAAACGGATACCCAATTATAATAAATCCTATTGCAATATATATAATATATATATTCTTAAAAAAATAAAAAAAATTCTATTTCTATTCTTTCTATAGGTATAAATAGAACTTTTAGAACTATATTAGAAGATGAAAGACTAAAGCAGTTTATAGACATTCGTGATGCGCGAAAGCGGTATATTCTCTTTTGAAATGCAGTATAGTTGATAGCAACGCGACTTCCCAGTATCCTAGATTCCTAGCCATTTGAGTTTCTAGTTTCCTATTATAAAGTGACACATTCCATTGGATGGAATATTGGAATCTGTTTAATTGTAGACTATAATATACTTAATATAATATTATAATTTATTACATATTATATAATATAAGATAGTCATAATAAATGAACAAATTTTAAATATTAAACTTGTGGGAGAAGTGGAAAAACATCCAAAATTGTTTAACTACCAACGTCCTGCCTATTCTCGTAAAGATATTACAGAAAAATCTTAGAGTAATGTGGGAAAAGCAGTTTATTTTATTTATTTAAATTTGTATGACGTGTATACCACAACTAGCACAACCAGTGGCGTATATAGAAATTATTTTCTCTATGGGCTAATTTTTGTATTACTTATATAAATTACTAAATATAAATGTATGTTTGGAGTGGGCAGGTTGGTTTTTAGTCAATGCTAAAAATTATAAATATTTAAAAAAATATTATGTAATTTTATAATAAATAATAATATAAAGCACAATGATTATGGTAGGTAATTATAAATTTGTTAGATTGTTAAAAAGAAAATTACAAAAATATAATTACCTATCAAAATTATTAAAATTTAAAATAATATTTCACTATGGGCGCGGGCCCAGAGTGCCACTCTCCTATATACGCCACTGAGCACAACTATAGTAAAACTAACTTATAACTTTATAACTATACACCACAATATTTAACTAAACTTTATACTCATACGTCGTACACTATAGTATACTAGTATAGTTAGTACCTACGCGCTCATTTCGTTGTGCAAATTTATGATTTTGGTCACTAATGAGTAGCTTCGTGTGCGAAGCTGCGTCTGTAATCAATATGTGATTTTATAGTGATTCAAACTAGTTTAGTTTAGTTTCTTTTTAGTAGCTTCGTGTGCGGAGGGCCTAGATCCTTTGCACACGGAACAACTATTAAGAACCCGAAATAAAACTGATTAGTAATTTTAGTTATAATTAGTTTGTTTTGCGTTTCTGGCTATATAATTTAATGGAGTTCCGTACAGCACGCTAAAAGTTTGTAACTTGTCTATAACGCGTTGGTAATTACTAATTACTAATTAGACACTAGTAACGCATAACATATATGATGAATCGACCCATTATAGATGGAAAGAAATTCGATATAAAAATATCAACAGGCAATATTTAAACAGCAAACCTATAAGATTTATATATGAAAATTACTAATTTTATATTGCTCTATTATATTATTAATAGAAATATGAAATAATATATTTTATTACCTGTTATAATACTAACAACATTAAAGAAACATTTTTTTTTTCATTTTAAACTGATAAAATAGTATAATTATAAATTTAGTAACTTTTCTAATAGGTGACTAATATATTATGGAGACTATTTTTACAATAATTAGGACATATAAGGTAGCACTCACAGTAGGTAACCCAGAGTAAACAGTTATTTTGACTATATATCTGATATTTGCACCTATATATATTATTTATATTTCATAATTTAATATTATATTTTATTTCATTTTAACCATTACAGAAAAAAAAAAAGACGAACTGATACTCCTGCCGCAGGGATATGGGTATGCAAATCATAGTGTTTAATTTTAATTAGAATTTGAATGCAATGATAAACCATTGCATTCGAAAAACGATTCTGAGCAAAGTTCAGTCAGATAATGCAGGAATTGATTAAAATTTTGACATTATAATAATAAATAAGAAAATAAGAATAACTCTGTAGATGAAATATTATAACATTTAAAATATAAAAAAAATAAATACGTAAAGTTTAGATACTTAATCATACCAAAATATATAAGAAGTAAATCCAAATAATTCAAAGCGAATGATACAAATGATACAACCGAAACTCAATAACGATACTTTATTCAGAATGTACCTACTTAAACAACGTTCGTCGTCGCCAAAATGTACGAGTATTACGATCAATTTCACCAGGAACAATATTCGCAAACAAATCGTTCAATCAACCTAACCTCTACGTTTTATAATTCAATTATACTATTAATGATTGAACTACATTCATCGATTTTTTAATTTTATGTCCTCGCACATACATTTTACGTTGTTTCTATAATTAAATTTGAGAATATATTATTATAATTATTTAAAAATTTATTTTGTTTTCAATTTTTTTATTACCTACTATTAATTCATAATTTATGTTGATTTAATTGCAATTATTTATTCAAATTAATCAGTGGACTATTTATTTAATAGATCAGATTATTAATTATATTATAATGAATTAAAACTTTATGTCAAAGGATATGCGTTTTTAGTATGACATAAAATATTACCTTCTAGTTTTAAGTCTATTTGTTTATTAAATTTAATCTTTAATGAAAATTTATATTTATATAATAACTTTTTTTTTAATTTAACTTTAATTAAAAGTATTCATTTTTTTTAACATTTTCCCACTTTTGTTTGTAATGTTAATAAACGTAATATTGTCTGCAGTTTGTAACAAATTAATATACACGCTTCTTCATTATCATAATATTTTAATACTGTAAAATTCCCTGGTATATACTTAATTATTGGGATTATAATGTACCTAGCGAAAAATTAATCGTTTAGTTGATGATTAAAAATAAAACGTATAATGTTCACGATCGCATAGGCATATATTTTATATTGTATATTCACGTATTTTTTTATTAATAAATCAAAACTGGAGTTGAATTTGAACAATATAATATAGGTACACATATTATTTCGATTGTTAAGTACGCATTAATTAATAATTACTAATATGTATCTAATATTTATAATATTAAACATCAATAAAATATATTAAATATAATACCATAAAAAAACATAAATTAGTATGAAAAAAATAAAAATATAATTTTAATTATAGTTTTTATGTATTGCATAGTAAACAGTATACACTTTTTAACTGCACAGCTTTTAGTACATATTTTATATATTTTTTATGATTTATGGAATATATATAGTAAATACCTTATAAATATAACTATGGTTCGTTCGTCCTTAGTATTCATTACTGTGGTTTCTATTTGTATATAGTATATTAATAAATTTGTTTCTTTTAATAATTTTATTAATTATGTATAAGTAGTTTTGTACTAAATTAAAAGTAATTTATTTTAATTAAATTAAATTTAAATTAGTGTTATTGCAACATTTTAATAATATTAGGTATATTGATTAATATTATTTTGTATTTATGAATTATTACTATTATTTAATTGAATATCGTATAGACTATAGATAGTTCAATAGTTGCTTGAAATTCGGACATAATTCGGTTATAATTTTAATTTATTTGAACCACTTTTTTTCTTTTTTTTTTTTTTTTTACAGTAAGTATAGAAACGAATTTTGATTTTCGACGGGAATAATGAAAAAGCTATTTTTTTATTTTTTTCTACAAAAATTGTTTTCAACAAATTAAAAATAAATAAAATGTCAAGAATATTGTGGACTGCGTCTGATTCTGTTGATTTATTTGACGACCCAAAAAATCTCTTTTCTCTGTAGCACGTAGGTATTTGTATTGTTACGCTATGGCATTATGTTATGAAAACAATACATTCGTGTATTTTGTTAATACGGATAATGAAAGTTCTTGGCTTTTCATATTATATTTATATATAGGTGTTTGTTGCGTATATTATATATATGATTAATGATTAATCGTAAGTGTACCTACATCTTGTGTTTACAAATATTCACTTTTGGGAAACATTTTTAATATTTATATACCTACACGCGTTCATAAAATTATTCTGGTTTGGATATATTATTGAGATCACACAACCATAACCACACAATCGTACAGACCTTATTTATTTATAAGTCATAACCATATTTTAATTTAGTGTAACGATATACTTTAACGATTTAACATTATCATATTATAATTTCAAATTTGTAATATTAATATTGTTATTTATTTACTCGGTTGTGACTATTTTGTTTACATACTCTGTCACTCTGATATTTATCAAGTTTATTATTGCAGTTACACAAAATACGTACATTAGACTATTAGAGTCAGTGTTTGATTTGGAGAAAAAAAAGAAGGGGGACTATCAGACTTTCAAAAAAATTAGCGTCCCCCTAATATGCTTAAGTACATGTAATATCATAGGGATTTAATAATTAGTAGGTGTACACTCAAAAAAATAAAAAATAGATGATAATATATTATTGAATAATTTATATAATCCATATCCGTTGTTATAACTTGTAAGTTACACCTAGCTATATCAAATTGAAATTATTACAACTCTGATCACGTTGGTACGTTATCTAATATATCTATATTTTGACAACCAAAAAAAAAAAAACATTTATATCTGAGTAGGTACCTCGTACTCGTAGTTAGGAAGTTTTGCAAATTATACCCGACATACGACAAATGGCAAAAAATTATAATTTCCATATTCCATTATTACACACGACTAAAATTCAATTATAGGTACTTTTCAATTTTGTATGATATACACACGCACAATAAAGTTGAAACATCCTTTTTTTTATAGTGGTTTTTATAAGTAACCAATTCGTAACCAAATGATTTGAAATTCATAACTTAATTTTCTGGGTTTAAAAAGTGGTTTACCAAAAGAGGTCGCATCTTACGTTGCGTATAAACACGTAGATTTTCCTAAAAAAATTTATAAAATATTATGTTGACAAATATAAAAACAAATCACACAATAATAAAAAAAAAAAAAACATTTAGGATTTTCCATTTACAAAAAGTACGACAGTGAGCCAGATATAAGCACGGACATGCAACATTTGTCTTGATAAATTACTAGCAGTGCTCGAATTGGGAAAAAATTAGTATAGGAGCTCAACCTAACAATTAAAAAACTGCGTTCCAAGTGAAAAATTGTTAACACAAATCTTAATGGGCTTATCTTAATCTTTGCCCCCCCTCCACAACGACAAAGCTGATATTTAAAAAAAAACTTCTAAATAATACTAATTATAAACATTATTTAATTATTATTAATAAATAACAAAATTCATCATTATTAATAGTGATAATAAATAATAATAATAATAATAAATATAATATTATAGAATACATATTATTATGTGATAACTGAAAATATAACTGTAATATCATATAATGATGAAATATAATATATAAATAAAGATAAAGTATAAAACTTTTTGATTAAAAAATATTTTAAATAGTAAAATTGACAACAATTTAAATCTACATTTTAAAAAATATTATTATGGGTGTATTTTCCACCGTCCCCGTTACAGTAAAAAAAATTAGTTGGGGTGCGCAAAAAAAAAAAAAAGTAGAGGAGCTCCGTCCCCCTGCGCACCCCCCCCCCCCAATTCGAGCACTGATTACTAGGGTATTTTAGTATTTATTTTTACTGTGTTGAACTATTGGAATTATAATATGAAAATCACAAGTTTAAGGGTACAAATAGGCGAGAGAAAAAACGTTTGTTTGACTAAAATTAACAACCAGGAAATCGATACGTTTACGATTTGACGGTCGACGTTTCTAAACGCTAAACCACCGAGAGTCTACCATCGATGGTCTAAATCAGGAATATAGTCGATTGGCAGTCTCTGACACTAACCGTTTTGTAATCGCTCCAAAAAATAAAATAAAAATTTATAGACACACATTATACTGTATTAATAGAAAGTTAAACACTGCATGTTCTTCATAAAAATTAAAAAAATAAACAATTAATAAACAGTTTATACTGCAGAGTATTATTGTCGTAATTATAGTCTTCGTGTTTTTATATTTAACGTACTATCCTATATTAATCTATTAACTTCTAAATGAGATCGAGTTAACTATCTGGATGAAACATTACTATTTGTTTAAAAAAAATAACAAACATTTGAATTTTCTAGACTTTATTATTATAAAAAATTAAATTATGATTTATTTCGTGGTAATATTTTTAAATTTAATTTCGTCCAATATTTAAAATAATTATTATAATAACTAAATAACTAATAACTGAGTCAGTTACTCAATGGAAATTTTAAATATCAATACTATATATTATAAAATATAATGATATCACTATGTATTTCAAAATAAGCAAATGATCAAATGAATAGATAAATAATAGGTAATATATAGCATATAGGTACATATTATAATAAACAAATAAAATATTATTTTGAAATATGTAACAAAAATTGATTTAATTAGATAGGTACTATAAGACAAATATTTATTATTAAAAATACGTCAACGTATAAAACGATTACCTACGTACGTATAGGTATTATATTATACCTGTATAACTACAATTACTTGCATTTCCCTGTGTAAGTATGTAAACAAGTTTTTAATTTAAAAAATAACTTATCTTGTTATATTATATTGTTTAAAATGATTATGTTTATTTGGTAAAGGAAAAAAAATAATAACCCTTTATGTAAGTCATACATATTATAGTACATAAGTACAATATATATTTATTATAATTTAATGATTTTTGCGTGTTTATGATATTGAAAAAATGTAAATTAGTTTACAAAAAAATATAATTTATACGTTATACCTAAAGTTTGCAATAAATATGGATTTTAAATTTAAAAAATAATTTCATTTTGATTATCCATCTACAGTGTTAAAAATGGTAATATTATTTTTTATATAATGTATTGATGAAATGTAGCAAAATATGTTTAAGGGCAAAATAATAATAAAAGAAATTTAAAAATATTTTCTCAGTTCCTCAAAGTTCAATACTTAATGAGGACTAGGTACCGAAGAAGACAAATAAAATTTTATAAAATAATTCTCTAGGTCCCAATAATATTAACCTTTATGTAAACAACACATACATAATTTTTTATTTAACATTTTGGATTTACTAACTTTTTATTTTTTATTTTGAGCGAAGCGAAAAATGTATTGGTTTTACAATGATGCGCGTCTTCTTTTGTTTTTTTTTTTTATTTCTGAAGACACTTTTACTATCCGAAATAATGCTCAGATTTTCACAAATAGCATATGTTCTCGGTTGGAAAGTGGATGTAGTTGGGACTTTATTTAGGTCGTTTTTCGAATTTCTAAAAATTGATCCTATGCGATAGGAAAAACGACGAAAAAACGGCATTTTTAACGAAAACAGAAATTTCGACGAATTCGATTTCAATATTTCACGAAAACTCAGGCAACTTGGAACTTAGAGACTTGAAAACTTTATTAGGTGTTCACATAGCTATTATATGTATGTGGTAAAATTTTGGAACCGTAATGTTAATTTTTCTACAAAATATAGGACTTTGAATATTTCATAAAATTATCGTTATGTTTATGTTTGTTAAAATTGGCAATTTTGGGCATGAAGGTATGAAAATTTTACTGAAGTATACTCACATATTACTTAACATGAAAGCAAGATATTAGTAAAATCCCAAGTCTCAATTTTTTTTATAGCTGTTTAAAATTGATATTTTTAGTTTAAATGAAAATCGTAGAATCCATACAAGTATTCTTATTACCTATTTCTAAATACTTCTACAATAAAAATAAATTTTAAAGCCAAAAAATTTGGAAAATTTATGAAAATTTTATTGAAGCATACTGATATATATTATTAACGTATTTCGAAAAAAATAGAAAAGTCACAAATTTTTTTATAGATGTTTTAAGTTAAAATTGTATTATTTAATTTACCTATATCATTTTATAAGATATACCATATACCTACATGTATAATTATTGTATATATATGATATCACATACTTAGGCTATAACATCGTAATTATTTACACATTGTTACTATTGTACTAATTTCTAAAACAAAAGATACTAAAAATGTATTTACTGTTTTCAGCGACTTTGATTAGAAAGCAAAATGTATTCGTAAATTCTTGTGTGACTATGTGTTGATATTTGATGTATACCATTCTTTTTATGGACATTTTACTAAGTATTAATATATTTTATATTGTATAAGTAATAATTTATTAAAATATATTACATATTTATTTATAAATTGATTATATGTGTTGATAATGTATATATTCCTATTTACTTTTTATTTTAAATTAATCCAATTCGTTTTTATTGGTCTTTTGTCTTTGTATTATTTATTATTATTATTTCATACCTTTAAACAATAAAAAAATAATAATAATATTAATAAAATATATAGGTACCCAATGTAAATAATAGGTATACATACATATTACTAGTAAAACACCCACATTTTAATAGATATGGGTATAATTTATTTTTTCATCAATCTAATTATTATTTAATAAATATAACATCACAATTCACAACTATTATTTATTTTATATTTTAGTTTTCAAGTATAAAAGACATATTTAAAAAAGAGCTGATACTTTAAAAAAAGAAAAAAAATTTAATTTAACTTATTTATTTACATATTTTACTTAATTTAATACATAGTAAAATTAATTCAATAATTTTCCAAACTGTACTTGACAATTCATTATTACTCTACTTTTTTACAGTCACATATGGTTCACAATATTCATTCTTTGATTCATTTCACACTTAGTCAAATAATAACCAAATATAACTCTAAAAACAATTGATGTATCATTGGTATACCCACGTCTAATATTCTATATCAATCATCGAGTATTCGACACAAATTGGCACGGATTACTAAACATTATAGTTTTATTTTAAATAAAACCCACAACTACAATTCATTATAATTGATTTTTCTCAAGTGCACTAAACTATTTCAGAAAATAGCAATATACTAAAACACAAATATCGTATAAGATAATAATAATAAAATTGTTAATATAAATGATAATATAATTTGTGTATATTTAAATATTTAAAATCACGATTACAGCTATTTATATTATTGTTACATGGAACATGATTTTGAACATAATAAAGAATACCAACACAACAATGATTATAAGTTATGGAAAATCTATTGGAATGAATATCCATACAATTATATTAAAATTAAAATAACCAAAATATACATCAGTAATAAATAATAATACATACTAACAATACATACGTTTTGTATAATACTCATATTATAACATTATTTTGTAAAACAATCTTTAACAAATTTTAAAATAAGTTTATCTAATTAAGTGGATGTTAAATTATAATTTTTTTTTCTATTACTTATTATCAATTATCACATTCATTAATCAATTATTCTCTATAACAATAAATAAATCACTTTTAGGTATGTTAATAATAATAAAAACTAAATCGTTAATGACTAAACAAGACTAGAAGTGTTAAATATATTGAATGGTAACAGTGTAAATGTAAAAATAGTTGTCTTTTTATTTATAAACATATAATACTAGATAATAAATTATAATACTAATGAATACATTATTATAATATTATATTAATTCAAATAATAAGTATAGTAACAATTATATCTAAATTGGACCCTAAGTTTTAAAATATTTTTAACCTTGAATATAATATATACTATACAGACAATGTTGATATTTCATATTTGGGAAAAGAAAAAATTGAAAGGAAATGTTGCCAATAGCCAAAATAATTTAAATATATAGGAGAATGTTAAAATATATTGTTTGCACATAAGTACTTAATTAATTTTCATCTTTCACTGGTCAGTGATCATAATATATGATATATAATATTACTAAATTAAATAATTTCAAATTTATATTACATAATTAATATTTAAACAATTATTATTATATCATTTAAAGTTTAACAAGTATATTTTTTTATATTATATCAGTTTTGTAATTATATTTTATAACCCTCTGGTTTTATAGTTATTATAGTGATATAAATCATTAGGTATCCAAATTTTATTCTAATGTATATAATTTTAAAGAATTTTTAATGCAATTGAGATTGACCCCAAATATGATCAATAAATAAATTACTAATATTAAATGTCACTATCCAACTTAATTATTCAATGACAATAAACAGGCAGTGTATAAAATTTCAACATTTTCTATTTTTACATCTTTCACCGTAAAATATATAATATATAATTAAATTTATACCCATAATACTTATATAATTAAATTCTATGTTTTACATATTGGTGTTAATAATTACAATAACATTAGATATATTGTTAAATTTACATTCTTTATCTACACTATGAGATTTAAATTGGTATAGACCTATCAGTACTTAATTATATGTATTATAAGGAAAGACAATTTTAATTTGGAATCATATATTTATGGATTGAAAACTGAATTTAAAATTATTTTATGTCATTATATTGTTTTTTTTATAAATTGTAAATCCCAATAAAATTCAATATTGAAAATTTTAATACATAAAAAATCATAAAATAAAGAAAAATTGTTCATTTATATAAATATCTTTATTAATAGTTGTATTTTATTTCAAAATTTAAATCTTCTATCAAAAATAATGAATGACAACAATAATATCATTGAAATAAGGAGGTACTTATAATTTGACTTTAAAAATAATTCTAGTATTTACCTATAATTTTCTGTTTATAAAATAATGTGAATAGATTAATTAAAACATATTCAATAAATAAACATGCATTATAATAATATAAAATAAACTAAATAAATATGGTAATATTATTTAATGTTCTCAGAAGAACAGAAATACAAATTTCTAATGCAATTAACTAACTTTCAAATTAAAATTTAATAGTTGGCCACTTTAATAAGAATAATATAAATAATTTTTACTATAAAATTTCAATAAATTAACACCCTGTTAGAAACGTGTCTTTTATTTCTAGGAGATTAAGGAACTCTATTTTATATTTAAGGTAGGAACCTATAACATTTTATAAGACTAATGGAACTAGTGACTCAAACATAATAATTATAATAGGTATCATTTTCAATTTTAGTATAGGAATTAATCAAAGTTAAATTTGGACACATCAATACATGAAACTAAATGGAAATTAACGTTTATTAGAATTATTTCATAAGAAGGAATTATAATACCAATTTTTAAGGAATAATTATATAAAATAAATAATAAAAATAATAAGTATTGGAAATGGAATTGGTTTATACTGGAATCTATTAACATAGGTTTAATATATTTATTTTGAGTAATATGTTTGTAATATTACAATGACTCAAATATATTACAAAAAATAAATTGTAATTTACTAATGAAATTAGACTAAAAATATTTAAAAAACCAATTTTCCTATACTATTATGTCTTAAATGTTTATTGAAATTGGCAATCCATAATTTTGGATGATTTGGTAATGCTAATTAACAAGGGATAATGTGAATCAGCATCATACAATGGGTTGTAGTTAACCTGTTTAGAATGACGATCCCATACTAAAGCGTTGTAATTCTGTTGTACAGTACATATTAAACCCTCTTGCTGTGCCATATTTATGAACTCGTACAATGTAGTCCCTCGTTTTGGTGCAGCAACCAATGCAATTCCACCAAATGTTAATGATGCTGCAATAGTACGTACCAAATCGTCACGAGCTTCATCAAAAAATAAGCAATCAGCTGCTAAAACCACATCATAATGACAAATGTTTGCTGGTTTTTGGTCCCATTTCAACACCTAATCAGCGAATGTTACTATTAGTTTCAAAATAAAATGAAAAAGAAAAAAAATTCATTCATTCATTCATCATTTAAGACTAAAAAATTCTCAAAACCATGCTTATAAACAAGAACAGATCCAGATTTTATTACTATAACTATTTAAGTAGTGGCACAAGCAAATATGAAATATAAAAATATAATTAAATAAGGAAAACTATAAAATATTTTATTTTTCCTAAAATGCAATATTATTAATTTAAATATATTAACATTCAGGTAATACATAATATACCTATCAGGTTAATAACAAAATATTTAAATGACTGATTGGTAAAAAAAATATCAAATTAATATAGATAGGTATAATATATATAATACATCAATACATATACTAATACTAATTAAAGAAAAACAAACAACTCTACAAGTGTATTGGTTTTATAATATATTCATTCATTGTTTTAATAACATAATATATGTTAATCATAACTAACCGAAGAAGACACTTTCGTTGTGAACACATTTTTCTCTAATATACGTTCAACATTGTATATAGAATTCGGATTTCCATCAGTCAAATGAACATCACTACAAAAACCATATAGAGCTGCCATTATACCTGCCAAACAGCTCATACCACCGCCCAGCTCCAATACAGTTTTATCTCGGAATAAATCCAAATTGGATAGTACATAGTAAGCCAATACTTCTTCAGATGGCCATATACGAACATTCCCAGTATTGTTAAAGCCCATTAGGTCTTCAGGTGTAACAATTATAGAAGATCGGCATATATTTGCAGAGAAATTATTATTTTGAATACATGCAGAATATTTATACCATTCAGTATTGATACATTCAATATTAAAGAGATCATAGCTTATTTGTGGTGCAAATATTTGGTCTTGACATTTTTTACTGACTGTGTTTGCCAATATTTTCCATCTATTACGTGCGCGTTCTTTAGCATTCATTATTAAACATATTATTATAATTTTGACTTAAATTAAACGTTTATTTTTGACTAGATATATCACAGTAATTGTCCTGCAAGAAACAGGAAAACAAAATATTTATAGATAGAGAGAATGTTTAAATTTCATAATTTAACACATTAAATGTTTAATGAAATTAATCAATACACAATTTTTCCAATATAAAATATTTATTTTTTGTAACATAAATTTCTAGTAAAATTATACCTATACTTCTAAAGTGAAACAATTATTAACTTTTTTTTTTTTTTACAATAGTAATTAATTTAACCTCACCTTTTAAATTAAAATCAATACCTGTGTAGTACCAAAATGATGGATAAAAATATTTTTTTAAATAAATAAATTTTTAACTAAACTGATACTGTAAAATTTTAAATGGATCCACACCAACTAAATAAAATTATACTTCATATGGATAATAATTTATAATATAAATTAGCTTAGGTGTTTTGTTTTACTTTTTAGATTCTGAACGAAGCAAAAAATGTATTGGTCAGGTTTTCACGAAAACTGAAATTTTGACATATTTGATTTCAATATTTCACGATAGCTTGGGCAATTTTTAAGTTAGACTTGAAAATTTTATTGGGTGTTCATTTAAGTACTATATATATGTGGTAAAATTTTGCAACCGTTATGTTAATTTTTCTACAAAATATAGGACATTAAATATTTCGTAAAATTCTCGTTTTTATGAAAATGTTTCATAAAATTGGCAAATTTGGACATTAAAGTCTGAAATTTTAATTAAGTAGGTATGTCTAAGTAATAAGTAAGTAGTAATGTCTACATATTACTTAACATCATATCAAAATATTAGAAAAATCCTAGTCTAATTTTTTTTATAGCTGTTTAAAATTTATATTTTTAGTTTAAATGAAAATCTTAGAATCCATATATAATTTATTTAATATAATTTTATATATAATTTCTTCTTATTATTTCTCAATAAATATTTTTACAATAAAAATTAATAGAAAGCCAAAAAATTTGGAAAAATTTGAATATTTTATTGAAGCATATTGACATGTATCTTAACGAAGTTCCAAAATTTTAAGAAATTTGTAAAACCCAAATTTTTTATAGGTGTTTAAAGTTGAAATTTCAATAAAATAAATATTTAAAGTATCTATATGGATTTTTCTCATTATATTACAATATTTTAAAATAATGTTAAATATTGACAACAATTATTAGGATGTGGGCATATAAGTGGCAAGGGATTTTATGAGCATTTATATCAAACTTTAGACTTAAAAATTTCATAGGGTATTCATTTATGTACTATATATGTACCTCAATGATATGTGTGATAAAATTTTGCGTTTTAAATACAATACCTACATTATCTGACATTCTGACTAAACTACACTTACAATTGAGTTAGAATGAGTTATTAGAATGGTTTATCATTGCATTCAAATCTTTAAATAAAATTAAACACTATGATTTGCACATCTATATCCCTGCGGCAAGAGTATCCCTCCCTTCCCTTGCTTTTTCCATTTTTGTTTTTTGTTTTTTATTTTTTGTTTTTATTTCTGAAGACACTTTTACTACCCGAAATAATGCTCCAATTTTTACGAATAGCATATGTTTCCGGTTGCAAATTGGATGTAGTTTGTACATTATTTAGGTCATTTTTTGAATTTCCCAAAATTGACCCTATGCGACAGAAAAAAACGACGAAAAATGACAAAAATACAATAATTTTCCTTCAACAAATTCGACTCATCGGATAAATGATGATTATAATAATAACCATAGTAATAACTAATAATATAATTATTATTGAAACTAATAGCAACTATCTATAAACAAAAATTTCCATTGTAAATCTCATAATACTTGTTTGAGCATCTCTCATGGTTGGGCCCATCACTTTTTGACTTAACCTATCTTCTGCCAATAGGCCTAATATATCTCTGTACTAAATTTCGTCGCTCGCAATTGGTCTAGCTGTTTAGGAATGCATAAAAGGTAAACAGAAATATGTTTATATATATCCATATATATATATATATATATATAATATAATATAAATATATATAAATTATATATTTATATATACACCTATATAAATATTTCATCAATAAATCTTTAATGTGTACCTGTAAAATGTATTTCAATATATTAGATTCTGTGGGACGCGAAACTTTACAAACCACTTCTGGTAACCTTTGTGTAAAAAAGCCAAAATTTTTTAGTAAAATGTTTATGAATGTAGAAACTAATAAATGTAAACAATTTAATGGGTACATATAATTAATATCTGATGAACTTCGCTCAGAATCATTTTTTGAATGTAATTATTTATCATTGCATTCAAATTGTAATCAAAATTCAACACTATCCTCTTTACACCTGGTATCCCTTCCCTTGCTTTTTTAATTAGTAAATAATTATTAATTACAGATACTATTTTATTAAAATAATATTACATCATGTTTAAATACAAATTCAATAGTAAAATAATTATACCTAAAATGAAACCTAATTGAAAAAAAGTAGGTGTATTGTACAATTACATCATAAATTCGCATAAATCCTATTAAGCAATCATGTTGATATTTTAAACTTATATTAATCTTTTGGTGTAAGTATTATTATTTACTAGGTAGGAACTTATTATTTTACAAAGTCGCTGAAACACAAATACATTTAAACTTCAATATTAGTATATATTAATTTATTTCCAACAAAGTCTAGTTTGAAATAAACAATAAACTCTTCGTAATGTATATTAATCATTTTACCAACGTAAAATGTTAAATAGCTTATATTATAAATAATAAATAATAAATTAAAATTAAAAATAATATGATGTATATTTATAACAATAAGTTACATAATAATACAAAGCAGTACTTACATTTTTGGTGTTTATATCTACTTGGCAACACACAAAAAACTATATACAAAATACTTTACGTTTACATGATTAACTAAACAGAAACATTACGCAAGCAAAAACATTTCGAAACAAACGTTCTAAAAAGCACTGAGTGGTTATAAATTAAAAAATTATAACTTAAAAATTACCAATAGACACTAAACAAATATAATTATACAGAAGGGGCAGAATATTGATATCTTTGTCGTTGTTGCCAACTTAACGTTATGAAAAAATTAATATTATTATTATTATATTTTTTTATTATTATTATTATTATTAATTATTAGTATTATAATCAAGTACTTATATAATTTTTAATTAGTCCGTGGAAAATAATTTTTAATATATATAATAAAAATAAAATTTAGATTTTAAAAATATTTTCTAATCAACTCTTATCATTATCTTATCATTATTCCCGGTAACCTCATGAGAATTATTGTACACTAATTTGATACTTCAGTGTTCAGTGTTCAGTGTAATAAAAGAAAAACAAAGAATAAGATCGAATTCCAAACTTTAAAAAAAAAACCGACCTTTTTTTATTATTTAAAAAAAAACATTTAACTTAATCGTTAATAATTAAATGTCATAACGGTTAAGCATACAATTTTGTAAAGGCGTTAAAAAATGAAAGCGTACAGACGTATTTGTCATTATGGAACAGCAGCAGCTAAACATGAAACACAATATCAGATTCCAACGGCTGCCAGAACGGAAAAAAACGACCCGGTTTGAAATCATTTCTAACAAATAGTTACAAATTAGTTTTTTAATTTTAATTTGTATATTATTTATCTCTTATTATGATTGCCTGTAGACTGAACATAACAACAATGACATATCAAAATTTTATACCATAGATCCAAAAACGATTCATAAAATATTCCATATGGGTGGTTTGCCAAAACCTTTTACTGAACAAACAAAAATGTTTGCAGAGACTGCATTGATGGTACGCAATCCAGCATTGGAAATTATTAACAACTTGAAATTGACTGATTACCAAAAACCAGCTCTTCGCTATTTATTGTGTATCCTTTTAATACAATTATTAATAAATTGCAAAATGAATGTTATACATAATATTTATACAATTATATTTTATTTTAAATGAATATTTTCCTTATGTTAAATATTATAGATGGTCAAGAGGGTAGTGGTAAATCACTCAGTCTTGCTCATATACTCCATTATGCTTATATTTCTAAATTTATTTTATTTCATATTCCATATGGTAAATATTAATATAATACTTTTATTTAAACATTTGTTGTAATAAAATATTTTATTTTTTTATATATACTCGTATATAGCACCATTATGGCTTAAATATGAACGTAAAGAAGTTAATTGGTCACCTACCAAGAAAGGTTTAGCTGACATACCATTAGTAGCAGCACAGTGGTTAAAACACTTTAAACATCAAAATGGAACACTATTAGATGAACTTAAAGTATGTTTATTATGAGATAATTTAAATCTTTTTATTATTGCTTTACCTACCTAATTGTTTTTTTTTCATTTTTGAAAATTTTATATTTATTTAATTCAAAATTATATATTAGCTTACCACAAGTAAAGATTACGTTTGGGGTATTCGAGAAACTACACCTAAAGGAGCTACACTAAATGAATTAGTTACACATGGAATAAATAGAGCTAAATATGCTTGTGACTGTATGGATATTTTACTTAATGAATTGAAAACTTACTGTTCAAACAATAAGTAAGTCCATAATTACATGCTAATGTTGTTTTTAGTTTGTAAATAGTTATTAGTTTAATTTTTCTTTAATCTAAATGTGAATGCAAATTATAATATATATTAAAATTAAATTTATATAACATAATCTAAAATTACAAATTAACTGAATAATTTTTTTTATACAACTCAATGTTATTAAGTAATATCAATTTTAAAATATAGGTATATAATAATATAAATGAACCATATATCTAATTGCTAATATTTTTTCTATAATATTGTAAAATAAATTTTTATATGAAATACATATTATTCATAAAAATTAATATGTACAATATTCTACCTTATTATTGCCTTCTTTTACTAATAAAATGTATAAGAATATCATAATTATGGAGAATTTATATTAAATTTTAGAGAATAACAACCAAATATTAAATTTTGATTGAAGCGAAAAATCTATTGGTTTTACAATGACGTGTGTCTTTTTTTTATGTATGTGATATTTATACTCTTTTCCTACTCGAAATAATGCTCCAATTTTCACGAATAGCATATGTTTCCAGTTGGAAAGTGGATGTAGTTGGTACTATATTTACGAATTTATTATTTATTTATATTTTACGAATTTCTCAAAATTGACTGTAAGCGATAGAAAAAATGGCATTTTTCACAAAAACTGAAATTTCAGTGAAAAAAATTTGGGGAATTATTATGCGTTTTTTCTATCGCATAGGTTCAATTTTGGGAAACTCTAAAAATGACTTGAATAAGTACCAACTACATCCACTTTCCAATCTGATACATGTGCTATTCGTGAAAATCGGAGCATTATTTCAAGCAAAAAAAGTGTCTTCAAATATAAAAACAAAACAAAAAGACATTATGTAAATCCAATACATTTTTCGCTTTTCTCAAAAACTAATATGCATGTATTACAATATTTTATTTTAGGTGCAAAATGTTAGTAGCAATAGATGGATTTAATGCATTTTTCAATGAAAAAACTGATTTGAAAACAGAAGACAGAGTTAAAGTAACTCCTCAGCAAGTAACTATAGTTCAAACAGGATTATCAGCTATTCTTTCTGACTGGGTAATTCATAATATTTACTGTAACCACTAACCATCATTGTTTAATGTACAATTTATCTTAAAAACAATAATGAATAACATAATTTATAACTACTATTAGTTATGTTATGCGGAAATCAATTTTATTTAAATTTATATATTATAATTTTATAATTTAAACATTTAATAAATATGATATTTTTATTATTTTGTTTATTATAGAATAATGGTGCAGTAATTATGGTCACATCACCTAGAGCAGCCTTAAATACAAGAAGAGAATCTTATTTACCTCTTTACCTTATTGGACGACAAGTATGATTATATTTCATTATTATTTGCATTAGATTCTGAGCGAAGCGAAGAATGTATTGGTTTTACAATGATTTATGATTTTTTTTTTTTATGTCTGAAGACACTTAATACCCGAAATAATGCTTTGATTTTCACGAATAGGGGACCGGTCCAACGTGTGATCTATCAATACTTATATTTATTATTTAGACTATAGTGCTATACCTATATAATTATCAATATATGGAATATGGATTTTAAGACTGTATTATACTTTTATGGTCCAATGTATGATTTGTCGATAAACGGCTATTTACGATAAAGCTTTATAGGTAGAATATGTGATCAATCGATACCTATATTTAGACTATAGTGTTAAACCTATATAATTATCGATATGATTTAGCATATGGAATTTGCAACTGTATTGTACTTTTAAAAATAATATCATTTAAACATTTAATTACCATTTTGCATTATTCGTGTCTAATCTCCACTATTAGAACACCAACTTAAAGAAGAATGGTGGCGGTCATGCCCCCCGATACAAACTCAAATATTTGATGGTTTTTTATTAGATTTAATAATACATTATCAGTATGAATATAACAAGCAATATTATAATATAAGTACATTACTCTTATAAGTAGCATACATAACAAACACAAGTTAATCACACATTGGACCAGCCGTTTATCGGTAGATCACACATTGGACCGGTCCCACGAATAGCATATGTTTCCGGTTGGAAAGTGGATTTAGTTGGTACTTTATTTAGGTCATTTTTTGAATTTCTTAAAATTGACCCTATGTGACAGAAAAAATGGCATTTTTCACGAAAACTGAAATTTTGACGAATTAGATTTCAATATTTCACGATAAGTCGAGCAATATTAAATTTAGAGTTATTTTTAAAATTTTATTGATGCATACTGACATATATCTTAACGTGTTCCCAAAATATTAGAAAATCTCAAGACTCATTACTTCATTAGGTATTTTTTTTATAGATGTTTAATGTTGAAATTTCAGTAACATCAATATTTAAAGTATTTATATGGATTTTTCTATTATATTATACTATTTGTCTATTTTACAATATTGTTTAATGAAATTGACAAAAATTTCATTGAAGCTTAAATACATTTTACTTAACTCAGTTCCAATTAATTGTGAATTAATACATTTATGATTTTTTTTTTTTATATAGTTGTTTAAAGTATAAAAGAGAAGAGCTGATACTCATGTCGCAGGGATACAGGTGTGCAAATCATAGTGTTTAATTTTAATTAGAATTTTAATGCAATGATAAACCATCGCATATGAAAAAAATATTTTTAGCGAAATTCTATCAGATATGGGCATTTAGGTGACATGGGATTTTATGAGCTTAGATTTTAAGATTTTATTGAACTATGAGACTTAAAAATTGTATAGGGTGTTCATTTATGTACTATATGTGTACCTATGTGGTCCTTAAATGTGTGATAAAATTTTGCGTTTTAAATATTTAATAAAAAAAATGTCAAAATTTTAATCAATTCCTACATTATCTGACTGAACTTCGCTCAGAATCATTTTTTCTTGTACAATAGTTTATCATTGCATTCAAATTCTAATTAAAATTAAACACTATGATTTTCACACCTGTTTCCCTGCGGCAGAAGTATCAGCTCTTTTTTTTTCTTTTTGTGCAAATTAATTATAATAATATTTGACCCTAGGCTTTATAATTAATTGTATGATAATTTAATGTACTTATAATAATTATAATAATATTTTTAGGGATTTGAACTCATAGATCCATTCATCCCAGTAATGGTTCCTGAACTTTCCAATGAAGAATTTAATAACATGTTAGATTATTATGAAGAAAAAAGATGGTTACAAAAGATAGGTGGCAGAAAAGAATTGGAATTTCTGACTTCTAAATTACCAGCAGAAGTAATGCAACGGTGCAGTTCATTATAATGCATTTTGTTTTTATTTTTGGTCATTAATAAGTAAAATAGAATGTGCTATGTATAATTTTGTATTGAAATGTAGTTTAACATTAATGTAAAACATTATTGCAATAAAAAATGTATTATACATTACTTTTATTAATTATATATCCTATGTCAAATAAAGCAAAAAAAATATTCAATTCAATTAAAACCAGTTTGATTAAAAAAATTAACACAGTAGCACATACTAGCATATTGAATCTAATACATGTTTTAAAATAATAATTATGTTAATATACTCGTACAATTTATTTTCAATGATTAAAATAAATTAATTTAAAATATTGATTTAATTTTTTAAGTGTTTTAAAATAATATCTTGTTAGTTAAATCTTACTAGTTTCAGAAATATTCAAAAATTTAAACATTTCTATCGACTTTCACAAAATGTATAATTTATTAATAAATAATTAATTAAACCTATTCCAATCTTAATATTTTTATTTCAATGAACTTTTTAAATCAAATTTTATTTATTATTTATTAATGAGATAATTAGTTTATTATGTACAAATTAAACATAATTAGAATTATTGAAATTGTGGGGCGACATTCCAAAACGTACTATTTCTATTTTTCACATTTTTCAGTACCTATTGAAGTTTTTTTGTTGCGAATAATTTAATAATCATAGAGATATGATAATTTTATCTAAAAATCTATAAAATTATAATAAACTTTTTTTGTCATGTCCGGTAAGTAATATTGTAGGTTAGTGGCCTAACATTTAAATTTATGTATTCTGTCAAACCGTACTATTTTCATCCATAGTACGTTTTGACATAATTTTTTGGAAATAGTATGTTTTGTACCTTATTTTTTCTTATTGTTTTTAAGTAATTATATTATCCTATACTATTTTATTTTAATTTGGTCAAATTTTTAAAAATTATCAAAGTAAATATATCTAGTTCTTTTTTTTACAATGCTAATGTATTTACAAAAATACAGCCTGAATTTGATATCATTGTGTAGCAATATATTCCTTAAATGTAAGCCTTCTTCTAAGCTAAATGTAAATTCAAGGTTATTCCTTAAATTTAAATTAAACATATAAAATACATTTATATTTGTATACAATTAATATATTATTCTTGAAGTAGAAGACATGATAAAAATTATTAATAAATAATAAAATATAATGTAAAATTAAAAATATTCGACCAAAATACTATTATATTTTTAAATAATTTAAATACATAGACCTATAAACTGTTTAAATACATCTAAATTTTAAAAATTTGTATGATTGTTTAGCTTATATTGAGATATGAGATAATGCAAGAGACTGTAGTTTTGGCGCAATTTGTTATCAATAATAATAATGTCAATGTTAACGTTAATAGCTGAAAAATGTATAAACAATTCAAAATAATGAACACGCTAAATATTGATTTATTGTTTAATTAAGATACATATAATCTTCCAAATTAACAATGAATCCAATGTATTCTGGTATTCATAACCCCGTCTCATATTAGGAGTAGGCATAGCATAATAAATACATACCTAATAAAATAATTGTTATATCACAAAATTATTGTAGGTAGGTATATATAAGTAGGTATGTCACGGGCAAAGTATACAATTTAGGCATTTTATACATTGTCCGGATATTTTGAGGTGATTTAAGCAATATAGACAATTATCGCTGTGTATTGTATAATCCCGGACTTTATATGACCGTAATATATAGGTAAATATCCAAAGGTCTCGCGAAGCGACGTTTTAGGTCACACGAAACCACTACCTATCCGCACCAGTATCCGTTCTATGGGGTAGGTATTAGGTAGGTATGCTTTAGTCCCTTGGGGCGTAGCCCCATCCTCACGAAAAGTACCGCAAAGCGGCGCTTGAGGAAGTGAGCGAAGCCTGTAGGCGTAGCGAGCGTTCCTTCTACTTGGAAAGAACTATGAAATTTTTTTTTGTATCTGTTTATATTTTCTAATAATATAAATACATATCATTATTCATTAAATCATTTCATCCGTTTTCTATATTGCCAAATATACGAAGGGCATTGTATAAAATGCCAAAATTTGTATACTTTGCCCGTAACATATACATATAGGTACATCTACATTATATAATAATAATATAATATATAGTATTATTATTATAAGTTATAATTATGTAATGCACAAAATATGAGAGAAACATTCTGGAGACTTTAACGCCTTCGAAAATATATAAAAGAAAAAAGAGTATCATAATATAAAAATTAATTTTATTATAAATTATAGAAATAGAAAGTTCTATAGGCACTTATAAAATATACTCTTTATTTTTAGCTATAAATTGGTTATTTTATTAATAATAGAGTAAACATTATCTAAGAGTATAATTGAAATAAAGAATAAGGGTGATGGTATTTATTTTTCGGTACACTAGAGTAGTAAAAAAAAATATCCTTCATCAAATCTACCTATTCAGAATAATTTTAGTTTAATTCTTTCTATATACGATATACCTACGACCTACCTAAGTGTATACCTATGTTCTATGTATATCTAAAATCTAAATACATAAATATAAATTTAGTCAATATTTAATGTTCAGAATAAATAAATATAAATTATTTGATATTATATTAATATTATTATTTATAAATAATAATAATATTTTATGTAGGTACTATACCTATAAATACCTTCAATTGTATAATTTTAGATTCTGAGCGTAGCGAAGAATGAATTGGTTTTACAATTATGTGTGTCTTTTTTTTTTTTTTTTGTTTTTTGTTTTTAAGTATGAAGACACTTGTACTACCCGAATAATGGTCCAATTTTCACGAATAGCATATATTTCAGGTTGAAAACTAGATGTAGTAAAAAAAAACTTAAAAAATTTAGTATAACTTGAGTAACAATTCACACGTTAAAAGTAATACATTTATTTTACAATAAAAATCCATTCATTACCGTAGTACCGTACTACATATATATTTACACAAGAATTCTTGTGTTTTTAAAATCTTTCGGCCATTAACACCAAATTTATCATACAATAAAAAGGAAGCACATACTACATACATACTGATGCCAAAAGGAGTGGTACTAGTTTTCCCCCGGGTTTTCGGATAATAAAAGACAAAATTGTGCTACAACGTACGAGACTCGTACTACGTATTACTATAGCCAGAGGACAGGCTATGGCCAGACCTGCAAAATCCAGCTCCCTTTTAAATATATGCTTACCTATATACATCATTAAAAATAATTACTAAAAATAATGATCAAATAAAACAGAACTAAATAATAAATATTTTCACATGAAATATTCTAATATATTTATATCTGTGACAAGTAAGTTACTATAATAATATAAGTCTATATAATAAATAATAATAGATATACGATACCTAGATAATTTTTTTGTCAATTTTATTGTATAATATAAATAATAAGAATCCCTATACAAATATTTTAAATACCCATCGATTTTACTAAAATTTCAACTTTGAACGTCTATAAACTATAAAAAAAAAAAAAAAAAAAAATGAGACTTGAGATTTTTCTATAATATTTTGGAAATATGTTAATCAATAATAATATGTTAGTATGTCAATACAATTTTCAAATTTTTTCAAATTGTTTTTTTTTTTTTTTATTAATCATTATAAGTTCTATATTTTGTAGAAAAATTACGGTTAAATATTACGGGTAATAAAAGCGATACGGGTATCGGTATCGGGGGACTCATTATTGTCTATTTTTCCATCTTGGAAATATTTTAAATTAAACGACATAGGAATGACCAAGGACGTATTTTAGGGGGGCGATGGGGATGAAATTTTTTAAAGATCTTTATATTATTATTAATACATAAAATTATTTTATTTTTTACAATATTTGTATAAGAATAGACAATAATACAGAGAATATACACATAAATTAATATACAGTATAAAAGATAAAATAATATAATATATATGAAATTATGAAGTACCAAGTACCAAATTATTAATTATATCTACTAATAATATTGTTAATTATACCTTGTACGTATAAACATCTAATAAACTGTCGCCTCGTACATATTAATATTATAAATTTATTATAAGTGTTTCTTTTAAAAATGTTTATTATATTATAGTACTCGTATGTCGTATATATAGTATATACACATAACGTAATTTATTTATAGAAATAAACAAAAATTTTCTCAATTACATACGACCTAAGTTTTATTTAAAAATCGTTCATTCCTAAAATGTGGGCCAGGAACGCTTCTTGGAAAGATAAAAATAGATAATTTATTTTTAATTATCACAATATTATATTTTATTAGTTTATGTTTATTGATACTGTTGACACACTATAGTGTGATTGAAAAACACTGGTTTACAAGACCATAATATTGTTACAGTATATAAATATTGTATTATCGAAAAATCTAAGTTTTTTTTTCAAAAATATTATAGGTACTGAAAATTACAGTGTATCACTATTATAAGATGTATCTATATATAATACCTATATACCTATACCTATATATATATAATATGTTATATGTACCTACCTATATTTTCATACACACATTTTACACCTATAAAATGTATAATTATAATTATTATTATTGTTATTATGACAATATATTATATTATATAAGTACCTATACTATTATTATACATTTATACAATAATTATTTGAGATATAGATCCAATTGTCATTACTCATTGTAATGTGTGTGTATTAATAATTATCGTATATGCCTATTCCTATTATAATAAATAATTATAATTCCCTACTGACTATTCGAACCTATTCGACTCCCGTTTCGCCGTGCCTATAACCTACAACAGTACTGACACAAGGATGGAGCGGGGGAGGCGTGGTCGGGGCACCGGTCGCCACGCCATTGGCCGCCGTCGGGTTTGGCCCCCATTCGCGGCCGCCGCCGTAGACGCACTCGTGTTCGCGTCCACACCCGGCCTCAGGACGGCACAGTGTTACAGACCGTTGCGCGCATCGCATATACGGTCCGTCGCGTAAACGACGCGCAAGCCTCCGTGGGAAAACGTCCGTTGTGGCGGGACGTGCGTTGGAATCGTTTCAAAATAAAAAAATTTAAAAAAACCGTAGTTTCTACGACATTATCGTACGCGCCGCGAGTTCGGAAGACGCCATAGAGTCGAAAGTGAAAAAAAAAAGAACGTTGGTGCGTGATTTTATGTATAATATAAATAATATATAACGTGTTCGTTGTTTTTCGTACAATTTTTTTACTTTATAAATTACGACATTCATGATTCATAATAATCTTTGCCGCCATCGCATAAATAACTGAAAATTTATATTTCGTGTACCTATACGTCCGCGAGTACGATTTTTAAGTACCTATTATTATTATTATTATATTATACGTTATTATAATATTGTTTTACCTCTTCGCGCGTTCGTCATTCGCGGTGTATAATATTATATTATTATAATAATATAATATACGCGTTTTTCGAAAAATAAAAACATCGTGGACAAAACTGTAATATATTATTTCGCGTCACTCGTCCGACTCGTTCAAAATTGGCCGCGTCAAGCAGAATCCGGTTCGCGTGGCCGCTACCGAAACGGTCACGAAGAAAGACTTGTTGCAGGTATTATTAATGTTATATTATAATTATTATTATCCATATAAATTAGTATTATATATATTATCCAGATCGTAATATCTAGTATAATGTTCGCATATTTTTTTGTATATTTTGTGCAATGGTCGGAAATATAGGGAGTCTTGGAGATGATAAGCTCCCTAAATATCTGGTTGGTCCTCTAAAAATTAAGTATTTGTATGTTTTACGTGTATAACATAATATGTTATATGTTATATCTTATATTAGGTGTAGGTATATATATATATATTTTTTTTTTAAATATTAGCCCAGCTGAAATTTTAATGAATTTCCGCTTATGGTTTTGTATAATCTATATTATAATATTAATATAATAAATTAATAATATATATATAAGGTTATATTATAAATATTTTAATATTATAAGGGAACTACTGTTCAATAAAAAAACTATATTATACGTTTTGTAAAATTCCATGATAATATTAGGTAATATAGGTATATGTTTTTGACGGTATTATTTAATATTTAATACATTCGATAATCATTCCTCCAAAGTTTGGTTGATATTTGAGGACTAGGTAGGTATTTGGTAAACTATAACAACTGTGGTTGTGGTTAAATTATTATAAGTTATAACGAATTATTAACGATTCCTTGCAGACTGCACTATTAATGTCCCCTAGAGTGCGCTAGAGACGCAAAAAAAAAAAATACAAATAACCATTATACCTGAACCTGATACATCACAACAATAATAATAATATATATATAGATACATATATACTTATTCTAACATTTAATTAGCGTAAAAATTAAATTATGAAGAACTATCCTCGCAATAAATGTATAATATTATACCATTATAACAACATATACCGCTGTATAAAATTTCACACCCATTGAACATTTTTATTTAATCCTTTCGAACCTTTCTCGACAAATTTGTTATCAATAAGACTAACGTAAAATCTAAATTATTATAATAAATAATAATATAGAATACGTTACACCCCGTACAGACCCGTGCGAGTAAAGACCGCACGTGCTATGCACCGGGATTTATTATTATAGCAAGCATGATGGTTTTCTGTATTTTGTGTAAATTATTATAATTTAATTATTATTATAATTCACAGTTTGCAGCAGTGCAGCCTGCAGCCTACATTTTCCTAATAATTATGCTATTATATATTTTGTCTTATATATAATTTCACCCATCTTTATTATTTATATATTTACTTTATCACTTTATAAGTGTTTTACAGTTTTATCATATTATATTTTCAAAACTAAACACATTGAATCGTTATTTTTATATATATAAAAAAAAAAATAATAATAAAACGGTTAAAAAACCTAACCAAACTATATATTTTTTCATTGTTGATAATATTTCTTAATACACAGTATATTTATATGTATATATTATAATTATTTAAAAAAATATCTTTGAACTTAGGTTTAATAGCTTGTAAATTGTAAATGCATTAGATATAGGTATACTTATATAACGAATTTATATTATTTTAGTTATTAATTATTTATTATTATACTTTTGCGACATTAAACGATGTGCCTAATTGTATTTACACATTATTTTATGTATATACAAATATACGATATAGAATCGATAGATCTACCTACCATAGCGTAGAAGGTAGAATACTAGAATTTTAATATATGTAGGTAATTTTTTTAAAACGGCCATTATTGAAAATAATATATTATTTTTCTCGGAGACTCGGATAAATTTCACTGAATTACACGTAATAGAATAAGACCGAAACGTTGTTATTCTTATATAAATATACCTATTAATATACCTGTATAAGTATAATAATGGTTTCAAATAAACAAATCGATTTACCTTTTGTGAACTACGGTCTGCGTGACGCGTAGTTCTATATACAATTAAAATCCTTATTAAAATCATACACCGTTTAAACGAGTTCCTAGTAATATTATACCAACCTATTTAATACCTATTAATTGAAAATCTAAAGAAATATGATGCCTGGAATATAATATAACAATATTAATTTCGTTTATATTTATTATAATTATATTATATAACATTCTATATAGTTTCCGGTATTCATTATATACCCATTCATACGAATCTTAGGTATATAAAGTACAGGTATACCATAATATACCTATATATATTATATTTATATAATACATACATTATTGTTATACGTAGGTAGGTATATTAAAGTAATATTATTCATTATAATAATATATTATATTATTTATTGTAGCAAATGCTAATCAAATGATTGATCGTAAAATATAGGTAATATTATTAAATTTAAATTAATTCTTATATACATATGAAATATGAAAATTTGCAGTGTTCTGCGATATGCAATCATTGTGTACATGTGAATTCACTTAAATACCATTCTGAATACTTAATATGAAAATAGAATACCAATGTTATAAAAACTATGCCAATAAAAACAATTAAATACGAGTAAGCAGAGCCTTCAGGGTAACAGGTTTCTTGGATATTTTTTGAAAGTTCTTTCCATAGCTCTGTAAAACAATGAAAGTGCATACATAATAATATTATAAAATACATCTTATGCGATAAATTATATCGTTATATTCATTAGTAATCATTATATTACAATATATTATATAATCCATAATTGAATTATTTTGAGGCACTATATAGCCTAAACCAAAACTCCTTTGTAAGGCCTGTTCAAAGTATTTATTTTACATTTAATACAGATATATGGCCATAAAATACCCCAGCAATACAATATACGATTTCAATATTTTGACTGTTTTAAAGTCAAATTGAAAAATTAATTTTACTTTTTAGTCTACAAAAATATCAAAGAATAGATCTGATATTTTCATATAGATTAAAGGAAATATAAAATACGATATATTTCATGTAAGTGTTTACAGAATACTAATTAGTAATTAGTAATTACTAATATTATATTGTATTAAGTCGAATGTATATTCAATATTCATGTGGGTATACTTGTTTTGTCACGATTATTAATATGCCTGTATAACGATTTCCGCGCTAACATTGCAAATTGTTCAAAACTGTCCAGTTTATTTTTTATTGCCTTTATGCGATTTGCTACGTTTGGCTTATCTAAACCGAATCAATACACGTACCTAATTATTTATTATCGAAATGGTTTAATACTAAAACAAAATAGATAAGTAATTATTATAGTAATATGATTATTACTTGACCAATGATCATTAGCGGCCAACAAGTTATGAAATAGGACGACAGTAAAAGTTATAACAATCCAAAATGAATTCATTATTATAATTAACGATTTTGTTGCTTTACGTCTGATTAATTTCGTTGTAAATGAATAATGATGAACTAGTTTAATAAATATCATTTGTTATCACGACCTTGTAATTTGTCGCGTAGTACCCGATAATGAATATTTAATTATACTGGCCAGCGTAAATATATATAGGTACAAAATATGTATTATTATAATCATAATCAATGAGTATAATATGAATATCGTAATAATTAATAGCTAATTTATAGACTTATTTATGTAACGCGATGTATAATCGCATTATAATAAATCTGTACCTCTACGTCATGTAAAAACGTAAATTAAGTAAAAATACCAATCGAATCAAATATAATAATACATTTATATTAAGTATAGCGTATTATAGGAACACGAGTATACAAACAATAATAATTATAAAATTAAAAACGAATTCATAGATAGGTCATAGGTGACATAGGTATACCTTTAACTAGGTAGTTAAGCTTCTTGCATTGCAGGCGTGTACTCAGGATTTTTGTTTGGGGGCATAACATTTTTCTTAAATAATAACTTTCTACATTTTAAATATTAATTTTTATTTAAGTTACTTTACATCTTAATCAAATTTAAAAAATAAATAAAATAAAGTACAATTCTATATTATCGAAAGAAACATTTAATATAATATATAAATTATAATGTAATTTATAAATCAATATAATATTACAAATTTTTAGTCCATAAATTTAAGTCGTCTAGTTCCTTTCTGCAAAAGAACAGATAATACTTCAGATTCATAAAATTCAATAAAATAAACGGCTTTCCCAATATCAACACGAACTCGTACGTTTGTAATACGAACGTTTGTAATAATAATTATTATCTTTTATACCTACATATTGCAATTCAGTATATTATACTACCTATAATACAACACAATTTGTGTAATTTTATTTTTCATATTTTCATTTATCCTGGTCCAGAATAATCGTCTATAAAAATGTCGACCATAAAGGAACACGTAATGGCAATATAAATATATTTATTAAAATGAAAGGAACAATTTTTTGGGGTGGCTTCTGCCCCAAAGCCCCCAATTGAGTGCGCCACTATTGCATTGCATTACATTTTTAGTCACATAAAATTATCCATTATTTCTTTTATTATTGAATATTTAAATTTTAAAATTTAACCTATATTTTTTAATAAAACATTTTAATAATATTATTTAATTAGTTGATTATCAATTTCAAAACTATAATATAAACTTTAAAAACATGTGTGGTTTCTATCTTTTTACTGTAAATTATTTCCATTTCAACTTGATGTACTAATTATTTGAGTATTCATTAAACCTATCTAATTTGTATAATTTAATTGCCAAATTAAATTATTTGAACGTACGTCTATAATAATATATAATTTGTATTTTTGAATAAATGTATACATATTCAGAAGGAGAAACTTAAAAGTATAGACATTAAAAAAATAATAATAAATATAATAATACTATAAATTAATATGATAATTATAATAATTTCCTTCGATTATATTATTTAGTAAAATATAATTAGAAAAATAGGAATATTAAGTAATTATATTAATAATTTATTGCGTAATATATTCTTATTTAAATTATATTTATACAAGATATAATATTCTTAAGGTACATATCATTGCGCTTTATATTACATACGCAATTACTAAGTTTTAAGATAAATAAAGATATATAATGATAATACATATTATTTGTTTAAAATAAAATAATAATAACTGTCGACATTTATAGGATTATTTATCTATTCATATACCTATTATATATATAGTATTTATAGGTATATAATATTATGCGGATTTGAAATCTATATAAACATATTTTAAAATACAATATAAAATGCATTTAATAATAATATAGACATTTAAAAACTTCAGACCTATTTATACATGTACATGTAACCTATAGGTACCATTTACATTATTATTATCTATACGTCATATACAATGTGACGCTAAAAAGTGTCCTTGGACCGACCGTATTATATATAATAAAATAAATAAATTGACGTTCTTTGGGTATAGGTTAAGTCGGAGTAAATGTTTTCCGGCACAATACAAATATTTGTTTAGTACATAGGGTGAATTTATCATTATATTACCTATATTCAAAGAGACCGATCAAATATTTTTATACCTAAGGGTAGTTTTTTATGTCAAAAGAAATCATAAGTGACGGATATAATATAATACAAATAGTATATAGCTAAAGAATTGGTGTATATATAGACGTATTCACTATATAATATAAAAGATAATAACATATATGTATAAGAATATAATAATTATATAGGAAGATAAGATATAACTAATAATATTATTATAATTTATAAATACTCGTATGTATAAGTTAGGTGGGTATATATAATAATTATTGTAAATATTATGTTCTATTTACGATTTTTTTTTTAAATTATAATATTATAGGTACCATAATAAAAGTATAAAACACATGATATTTGGGCCAATTTTAATATTACAAGAAATAATCATTGTAAATTATAATAAATTTTCATTATTATATCGTTTCCGTATAGTTTTTACATAAATTCTATATTATACTCGTATAACTAATTATTATATACTTTATTGTTACTCATCAAAAAAGACAATAAAGTATATAACTATATCGAAAGAATATTATACGAGTATAAAATAATACTATTATATTTTAAAAACATTTTGTTATATTATAAAATATTAAGTCATAACTTTATAAGTATATCGATAACAATTTATTTATGATAATATAATGTAATATAATAAAATATATTTATCTATAGAGGTAGTTGAAGTATATATATATATATTATTATATATAGTTTTTGGTGTACTTTATCGTCAAAATGGAAGGAAATTATAGAAAATATTTAATTTTTACTAATGTTTAAGAATAATAATTGAATTATTATAAACGTTTAATTACTTGTTCTAAAATTAAAACTATATGCAATTGTAGATGGAGTTAACATTGGAATTTAGTTTTGGGGAAGGGGTTGTGGATAGGTGCCTGCTCCTGGTCAGTGCCGTGCTAACCTTCATTAACGCCCTAGGGCAATTATAATTTGGCGTCCCTATTGAAAACAAACCTGTACTTATATAATAATTAGGTATAATATAAACGGCATTTTTCACGAAAACTGAAATTTCGATGAATTCGATTTCAATATTTTACTATTACTCAGGCCATTTTGAAGTTAGAGAGTTGAAATTTTTTTTCGGTGTTCATATAGGCTACTATAGGGTGACCATATTAAGAAAATAAAAAAACGGGACAGTTGTTGCTTCCCTCCCCCCAAAAAAACCTCATATACTTTCACACAAATCTCGAGAGTAAAAGTCCAAACCTCTGTTATTACATCATAAACAATTATTTTATTTTAATTGTTCATCAAACTGATCAAACAACACAATGTTCCATTTCATTTACGTTTTATATTTTTTTCATACATAGATACTTTATTTACAAACATTAATATATTATATTATTATAAATAATATTGAAATAACGGGATTAACACGGGACAATCTTCTAAAACGGGATAAAAAGCGTCCCATTCGAAGTTTGTCGGGACAACGGGACGTGATGATCGAAGAAGGGACAATCCCGTTTTAAACGGGATGTATGGTCACCCTAAGCTACTATATTATATATATGTAGTAAAATTTTGGAATTGTTACGATAATTTTCTACAAAAAATAGGACTTTGAATATTTCGTAAAATTCTTGTTTTTATGTATATAATGTTTGATAAAATTGACAATTCTTGGTATTTAGGTCTGAAAATTTTTCCGAAGTATACTTACATATTACTTAATATTAATATCGTTTCAAAATATTAGAATATTGTGTCAATTTTAAAGTATTTATTGGATTTTTCTTATTTTTATGTATGAAGACATTTTTCCAACCAGAAATAATGCTCCGATATTTAGGAATAGTATACCTAGGTTTTCAGTAGAAAATTGGATGTAGTTGGTACTTTATGTTGTTTATTGAATTTTTCAAAATCGACCCTATGCGGTAGAAAAATCGACGAAAAAATGAAGAAAAAACGACATTTTTCACGAAAACTGAAATTTCGACGAATTCGATTTCAATACTTAACGATAAATTGGCCAATTTTCAAGTTATAGACTAGAAAATTTTATAGGGTGTTCATTTATGTACTATATGTGTACCCATATGGTTCCGATATGTGTAAGAGTATCAGCTCGTCTTTTTTATAAACAATTTTTTCATTTTTTGGTCGTTTCTACCGCTTAGAAAATTGAGTGATGAGAATTTCTTAATATTACGGAAATACGTTAAAATATACTTCAATACAATTTTCAAAAATTTTCTATTAATTTTTATTGTGAAAGTATTGAGAAATAATAAGAAGAATATTAGTTCGAACTAAAAATATAATCAACTTAACACAGCTATAAAAAAAAAATTGAGATTAGAGGTTTTTCTAATATTTTGATATGATATTAAGTAATATGTATATATACTTCAGTATAATTTTAAGACCTATTAGTACTGAAAATTGCCAATTTTAACAAACACTATACATATATATAAAAACGAGAATTTTACGAAATATTCAAAGTCCTATATTTTGTAGAAAAATTAACGTAACTGTTCCAAAATTTTACCACTATATATAGTAGCAATTATAAACACAAAAAAAAATTTTCAAGTCTTTAACTTCAAAATTGCCTGAGTTATCGTAAAATATTGAAATCGGATTCGTCGAAATTTCAGTTTTTGTGAAAAATGTCGTTTTTTGTTGTTTTTTCTATCGCTTAGGGTCAATTTGAATAAATTCGAAAAATGACCTAAATAAAGTACCAACTAGATCCACTTTCCAACCGAAAACATATGTTATTCGTAAAAATCAAATCATTATTTCGGGTAGTAAAAAAAAAAGACACACATCATTGTAAAACCATTACACAGGGCCGGCGGAAGGCACAGGCAACACAGGCCTATGCCTAGGGCGGCATTTTTCAAAAAGGCGGCATTTTTGTCTGTATTAGTGTAGACAAAATATCAGAAATTTTAATTAAAAATGAAATTATCAGTCTAATATAAAGTTATTTTCCCGTTTATTAATCAAAACAACCAAAATAGTTTGACGACCAAAATAATATGATTGTGTGAATCGACCTCAACCGTACACGTTGAAATTATTATATTTTATAATATACAGGAAAACAATGTCTACATCTACAAATAATATTTAATATTTATTGTAATAAATCAATAACATGTACAACGATAATAATGTCCTAATCGAAAAACAAGTATAATGATAAATATTACTCTATCCATTATTTTTATTGTTTGAAATAATTATTGTATTATAAAAATAATGTACTTAGTACCTAGTACCTACTGATAACCAAAAAAATTCTTTAATACTTTGAGTGAAATATTAGTTTTCATTTTATTTGTTTTCCATTTTAGATTCTGGAAGCGAAGAATGTATTGGTTTTACAATGAAGTGTGTCTTTTTTTTTATGCCTGAAAACACTTTTACTACCCGAAATAATGCTCCGATTTTCACAAACAGCATATTTTTCTGGTTGGAAAGTGGATGTAGTTAGTACTTTATTTAGATCATTTTTCGAATTTCACAAAATTGACCCTAAGTGGTAGAAAAAACGACGAAAAATGGCAATTTTCACGAAAACTGAAATTTCAACTAATTCGATTTCAATATTTAATGATTACTCGGGCAATTTTAAAGTTAGAAACTTGAAAATTTCAATAGGTGTTCACACAGGTAATATATATATATATATATATATATATATATGTGGTAATAAAATTTTGGAACCGTTACTTTTATTTTTCTACAAAATATAGGACTTAAATATTTCGTAAAATTCTCGTTTTTATATATATATATATTGTTGGCAATTTTGGGCATTTAGATCTGAAAGTTTTATTGAACTATACATACATATCACTTAACATCATATAAAAATATTAGAAAAATCCCAAGGCTCAATTTTTTTTTTATAGGTGTTTGAATTTGATATTTTTAGTTAATCAAAAAAAAATGACAAAAAAAACGGCATTATCTGACGGAGCTTCACTCAGAATTGTTTTTTCGAATGTAATAATTTATCATTGCATTTAAATTATAACTAATTTAATTAAACATTATGATTGCACACCTGTATCCTTTCCACACCTGTATGGCTGTATCCTTTTCCTTGCTTTTTAAAAGTATATGTAATTAATTTTTTGTTTAGTTAATATGGTAAAATCTCTTTTATACAAATTTAATATTATTATTATATGGGTAAGGTAGATCGTAGGTGTGTATGAATTTGGGGGGAAGTGAGGATTTACAATACAAGGGCGGCAAATTTTAATTTTGCCTATGTATTAATAATGTCTAGCGCCGGCCCTGCCATTACATTTTTCGTTTCGCTTAGAAAATTAAAAATTAAATATATCATGTATATTTTTGGCGCCCCTAAAATTTTCAGTATCTTTGGCGCCCTAGGGCAATTGCCCATTTTGCCCCCCCTTAGCATGGCTATGCTCCTGGTTATTGTAATTTTGTACCTATCTTGCATCACCAAGTATAAAACGTTCAAATCGCCTCTGATTATCTATATCTTTTAATTTTTTATGTAACAGCAGATTATTAGAAAATCGAAAACATTTTAGGTAGGTTGTAGGTATAACAAACTACGTGTCTACATATATTAAAATATTTAATCATTTAAATTATTGTTTATAATGTATAATATATACTATAATATATGTTATAATATTTTCATTAATATGGAATATTATAGTTTAAATTTAAAAATCATCAAACATATTGTGTTTTAAATTATGTTTTAATTTAAAGTCATTATAACTATATGTACCTAGTGAAATTTAATATACTCGAAATAATTTAATTGACTAGTTAAAATGTTATAAATAGTTCTAATATTATTGACTTACAATTTACAAACATATTTCAATTTTCAAAAGGGCTACTATATATATAATAACATATTATACCGATATACGAGTATTTATGGGAAAACTATCGATAACACGATACCTAATAAATTAGTAATATAAAAATAATTAATAATTATTTAATTTAATTATTAATTATTAATGATGATGGATTCTTGATAAGTTGCAAAAGACAGGAAATTCCTATAAAACTTACTTTTATTTTTAATATTGAATATATAAAAATAAAATATTTATAATTATTTTTGTAACCATCATTTTGCCAAATTGTATTATTAATTAAAATTATGTTAATATTTAATTTTAAAAAGTTATATTGTGTTATATAGTGTGTTTATAATAATAAAGTTAAGTACAGTAACAGAGTGGCAGACTACTTATTGAGATATATTTAATACAATAATACCTTATTATTTATTAAAATGTTATATTTATATATAATATATATATATATATATAATTTAATAAATAATCTTAAATTAATATATAAGATGGGTGCACCGAATAATGCAAATTCCTCGGCAAATTCTATAATACCATTATAAACAACTTAATTTATTAAAATTGCATACAGAGAACTACCAAATTATTCATGATGCATATTATATAGGTATATTGGTATATATACTCTCGTATTTAAAATTCAGCCCACCTCGAAATTTAGATACTTATATTCAAATATTATATTATAATATTATGTATTATTGTTATCGTATATATTATGATAAATTATTTTGAACCTTGTCTTTTAAAATTATTATTGACCACTTAGAATTAAGTAGACTGCGGTTGATTTGAATATAATTAATAATTATTATACATGTATAATATTATTATTATAACGTCATATCTACGGGCCGCCCTCGTAAACGATAATTGAAGTGTCTTGACATTATAATATAAATATACATTAACATGTGTACGCGTTTCCGTTTCAGTCTTCAGCGTCAGTGGAAAATAATATTGCATTATACCTATACTTACGTGTATTTTATATATTATATTATTAGAATATTAGGTATACTATATACCTAATGTATGTGTATTTTTTTTCTGTTTAATATTATTATTATTGTTCCAAGGATATTATATGATTATGTCTATGTGTTTCGTAAATGATACGTGTGTGACTTATTCATTATATGATTGTCCTATCTGTATTATAATAGGTAGGTATCATGCATGCCTATATTGGACTATAAAAGACCCGGACAATCGTCATTATGCGACGGGATTGTGTGATTGTGTGTTTATATGCATAATATTACAAACAGGTAAAAATCGTTTGTGAGTTTTTAATTCTTTTTGGAAGGTGAAAATAATAATAATAATGTCAGACCACCCATCCGACCGACTTCTTCAAATAACAATAATAATATAATATACAAGTATAATGTCATATTATTTAGATACAGAATAAAATGTTTTTGAATGTATGTATAGTGTATAGGTTATACCTTTCTTATTTAACATTACGTTTTTGTACAATTTTTAATGCGCTACAAGTCAGCTTTTAAATATTTTTCTATTATTATTTTTTACTAATTTTGTAATAATGACAATATATTTTAATTAATGGTTATTAATAAGTTATAAGTACTAAAAATAATTTTTTTACGTAATAAATTTTAGTATAATGAAATTCAAATTAAAGTGTAATACCTAATACCTATAAATAATATTAATAGTTTTAACACTATTTTATTAGTATATTTAGGTTATTTCCTACATAATAATAATATAATATAATCATAATAGAATGAAGTACAACTGGATATGATTTTATTTGTATAAATGTATTATACGTTATATTTTTTATATTATTTTTGTCATAGCAATGATTAGTTAAATGTTATTATAAATTAACTCTTAGTGCATAACTGGTAACAATGTAGTATAATGACAGTACCTACACTTTATGTGACTAATAAAATACTAATGATTATAGTAATTTATAATCTTTATTTTATTATAAGAATAAATGTTCGAGTATACAGCTAACCTTGTGTATGACATTGAACTGTCTGTTATAATTTATATAAAAAATACAAAATAAATTATTCAATTTTCTAACTTCCATTATAATACGGATAGTTATAATTGGTATAATATGCAAATAATTAGGTTTATACGTTCAAAATTATGAAATCGTCGCCTGTCATTTAATATTTCCATTAATTGTACGTAATGGATATAATAAAGAAAATTAAATGGGCACTTTTAATTTAATTGCTTAAACGTGGATAATCTAAATTAATACTACTAATAATTATAACAAATTACAAATTTTGTATTGTTTTTTTACCTTATACGTGATTGAATGTATAAACATGTAAACTCATGTTATTTTTCAATTATATTTATAATATTATTTATAAGGGCATAAGGCACATAATATTATAATTAAAATATTATATTATATAAATTATGTTTTCTATATGAATAATGAAAATCTAGAACATAATTTGAAATTACAAAAAAAAAAAAAAAATAATATTTTTATAATTAAATTTAAATACGAGTACAATTTAGGTAATGTAAAAATTTTCAAACAATTTTATTACAATGAATTAAATGTATAACAAAGAATTTTTTATGAATTTATAATAAAATATGCCTACTTATATATAGTTCAAGGAATTCAATTTCTATAAAATAATATGTGAATACTGCGAATAAGTATAGTAAAGAAAAAATATAATTGTATTGATAGCTTTGTGCCGTTATAACATAATATATATATTAATAGAATAATATTGGATTGGTATTGTAGGTACCATGTATGTCGTTTCTTGGAAATAATTTTACTTTATTCTGAGATTCCATATCTATATTTTTTTCATCCCTTTTGTATAAAACATGCATTAATGGCCACCAGATGTATACATGTGCTCCTGGACGTATACATTCCTAATCATATAGGCATACAATGCACGAGGTTATATTTTCAATGTATATTTATTGTATATAATCATATTATATGGACACATTTTATATGATTTGTAAGTCTTACACGTGTTGTGATATTGTAAATACTTCAATAATACAAAACATCAATGACTTTTTATAGTTTTTAAATAGTATAATGCACGCAAAAATGATATGACGTTATGCATACCTGTAATGTACGTACATTATACATATATTTTACAATTCACATTATATAATTGTTAAAAATCATATTGTGTAATTAAATATTATATGAAATAAAAAAAAAAATCATTGTTAAAAATTTCAAATATTATTAGATTAATATATTAAAAAACACATTATAATTTATATATAGGTAAGTATACCTGCAGGTGAATGGTGTACCGACTTATGTACAGAATATGATGAAATAATTCATCAATATATTATTAATAATTACTTACCTAATTGAACTAAGCTAGTTCTTAACAATTTTAATGATATACCTAACTATTTGTCTATTTATCAAGATTTTCTAATACAAGATATAATATAATAGGTATGCACTTTGACAATATATATACATAATACGCATAATATATATTATGTATTATTATTTTTTGTAGGTATACTGTTGTGTGTACCAATAAAAATAAGTTTACAATTTAAATTCGAAAAAGAATTTAAAATATATAACCTGAAGTTATTTAAGTAATATGATGATTAAAACTGTTTTAGAATATTGTATTACACCTTTTCTTATATTTAATTGAATATCATAATATATTTGGTGTTTCTTAAAAATTGCATAAAAATAAATTACTTAAAACAATAGTCTTTAATAATAATAATAAAGTGTATAAAACTATAAATAGAAAATTCTCCCCTTGAAAAATATCAGAGGCGCCGAATGTAACAGTTTTGAGTGACAGTTGATGTTTATATGTTGTTTTATTTTAACATTTTAGATTTTAAAATAAAAATAAAAACTTATATGAAAATTTAAATTTAAAAAAAAAGATAAATGAAATCATTGTTTTTTAATAGTTTTTTTAAAAAAATATATAATAATATTATTAATGTACTATATTATCATATTTTATATACTATATTACTATATCATATTTTTTATGTACTTATATTATATTATATGTTGCGCAATTCAATTTATATATATTCGATTATAATCTATAATAAATTTAATAATATTTTTTTTATTATATTAAGTATATTAAATTTATTAGAAATTTAGCAGTAGGTGCTAGCTATTAATTACTCATATGCACCTAATATGAAAACACAATAATTTTGATAATTTCTATGTACCAATGATATATAGGTACTATTTATAATAAAAGAATCAATACCCTGGATACTGGACATCTGATCATATTCATATTTCATTATTACGTTTACGTATGTATGTATAATATTGTAGTAGTGTAATATTAATGTGTTCGATGATTTACCGAAATTCTCTTTAGACATTTCAATAATAATTATTTATTTGTTAACTGCAGAAATTATTATTCTATATGAAGACGTTTTTATCGAACAATTTTCTATTTGTGTGTTTTAAAGTTTAGTCGATATCGTGTTTTAATATGAATAAATAATTAAAAAATCCAACGTAAACAGAGCCGTAAATAGTAAATAATATAAAGAGAAAAAATAACTAATTATTAACGAGCCGTTAAACTTGGCACCAGATCATCTATTAAGACTTTACTAGTATACTGCACGTTTTTCGTGTTATATTATTATTAGACGCTTAATAACATTTATAACGAATGTAATATGAAGAAAAAACTCAAGTTAAAAAAAAAAAAAAAATGATAGAATTAAAATAACTATCAATAATAAATTACTTTTTAAAAAAAATCATTACTTATCTTACGTATATTATAAATTATGTAAAAGAAATAATTAATTGTAAAAAGGGAAGGGATACAGGTGTAAAGAGTATAGTGTTGAATTTTGATTAACATTTGAATGCAATGATAAATCACTATATTCATTCGTGTAAACGATTTTGAGCGAAGTTCATCAGATAATACTCGTATATGTATTGACTATTATTGATAATCAATAATTGATTAAAATTTTTACATTTATAAGTTTACGTTCAATATATAAGTAATTTATCATAAAACCCTTAAATGAGTTACCTAAATACCAAAATTTCACAGTACTTCGTTCAAAATAATTTTTCGAATGTAATCAATAATCATTTATCATTGCACTTAAATGTTAATCAAAATTCAACACTAACCTTATACCTGTAGTATTCCTTTCCACCAGTAGTTTCCGTTACTTTTTATAATTTAAACATCTATAAAAATATTAATACTTGATATTTTTCTATTATTTCTGGGAAAACGTTAACCATTTTTTAATAAAATTTTCAGAATTTTTTAAAAAAAATTTCTTTTTTATTTATCATTATTGTAAATGTATTGAAAAATAGTAAGAAGAATACTTATATATAAATATTTTTTAGATTTTCGATTACACTAAAAATTTCAATTATAAACTTAAACAGCTATAAATAAATTAGGATATGGAGTTTTTCTAATATTCTAGTATCATGTTAAGTAACACGGGAGTACCTATACTTTAGTAAAATTTTCAGACCTTATAATCCAAAATTGACAATTTTATCAAACATTATATACATAAAAACGAGAATTTTAGGAAATATTCAAAGTTCAATATTTTGTAGAAAAATTAATGTACTGGTTCCAAAATTTTATAACATATATAGTATATAATGTGAACATCCAATAGAATCTTCTAGTCTCTAAATTTAAAATCGTCTGAGTTATCGTGAATTATTGAAATCAAATTCGTCAAATTATTTTTATAATTATAATTAATTGAAATGAATACCTATAATACAATTTAATTTTTTTTATTATAGCGTAATATGTGTTAACAATTATAAAAATGTATACATATACGTTAAGGTTTAAAATTTAGGTGGTCCTCAACGTATTAAAAACGTTGAGAATAGCTCACAGAGTCAAAAATATTGAGAACCACTGCTGTAGAGTTAAGTTAAGTGTAATTAGGTAGGTATGGAAATACACCAGTATTCATCAAATTCAAGCATCTATTTAACATTTTATTTTTATGTAGATATTATTGTTTTGTATTTATACCTACTGCTGTAAATGAATCTTTGTAAAATTATCTAAATTTTATTAAATTCCATGAGTCACGATGTGTATTATACAAAGTTATCATAATTTCATGAAATAGAAATAGTGAAATTGTAAGTATATGTTTTAAAAAGTATCTCCATTACTTTTGTAACACTATAAAATATACTAACACTATCCCATAATATAATAATTAAATCACGTTTTACAATATTCTCAAAACAGTGATAATCATAATTTCTGAAATATTTTATTTAGTTTAACATTTGTTTGTATCAAATACCTATATAATAATAATATTATATCCTATAATATTTATTAAAATTTACAAAACAAAAAAAGAGAAAGATTTCAAATAATTTGTATGTATTAGATAATATATATGATAATATTATGCATATATATATATATATATATATATATATATATATATATAATATATATAAAACAATCACTTGTTCGATGTTCTAAGATTGGTGGAAAATCGAAATAACCTATCAAATAATAATAACACATCGTATTAAATATCTTAACATAAACTAACACAACAATAATATTATTATTTCTATACCTATTTTTTAGATTCTGAGCGAAGCGAAGAATGTATTGGTTTTACAATGATGTGTGATTATTATTTGTTTTTTTTTTTATTTTTTTTTTTATATATGTCTGTAGACACTTTTACTACCCGAAAGAATGCTCCGATTTGCACGAATAGCATATGTTTCCGGTAGGAAATTGGATGTAGTTGGTACTTTACTTAGGTCATTTTTTGAATTTCTCAAAATTGACGCTATGCGGTAGAAAAACGGCGAAAAAATGACGAAAAAACTGCTTTTTTCGCGAAAAATGAAATTTCGACGAATTCGATTTCTATATTTCA
>JAIUCT010000001.1:9921992-9932109 GCA_021307375.1 Tetraneura akinire | reverse complement strand
TTCGTCGGTATATTTAGTATAATTTACACAAGGATAATAATAATACACAAAATAATAACATATAATATAATATATACACCTCGGCGTTTAATTGCCGTGGGAACAATATCGTGTCTTTCCTCCGTATTGTGTCACCTTGCGCGAGAAAGCAACAAACCAGGAACTTAATAATAACAAGATAATAATATTATAATATATTGTATGATATGTTATTATTGTGAATATTATAATATGAATTTCTAGTTATAAATGGTAAGAATTTAAAAAACTAACTTTTAAAATTGTATCTCTATATAATTACATAATTTCAGTGTTATATCTTATATTATTCTAATCAATCACACACTACACAGTATAAACCTATATAATGATATATTTTTTAATAATGTTATGTACTCAAGATCAACAGGTTCAAAACAGATTAATCGTTTTTTATAAAAAAAAAAAAATAAAATAAAAATTTATTACAAATATTTATTAATGCATTGAATACCTATATCAAATCAAACATATCTTTATATTTAAATCTTAACATATCTTACGTTTAAAAAAAAAAAAAATGATATTTTAAGTATATAAAAAAAAAAAAGAAATAAAAATATTTGTTATGTTCTAGTATAATATTAAACTATATATTGTCATATTGTATATTTTCAGTTATACACAGCGGGCAACGAAACAGACAGACGTAGCTTTTTGGATTCGCTATTCAGTTATATGCAAGAACAAGGTAAGCCAACAAACAATTTATCATTATAGTTATTAGGTAACTACTACTTATTATTATTATTATTATTATTATTATTATTATTATTATTATTATTATTATTATTATTATTATTATTATTATTATTATTTTGTTTCTATATTGTCGTCGGTTACTGCATATATTATATTTTGCGTACAATGTTAAAAAAAAAAAAAATATATATAATAACTCAAATAGAATAATGGATGTTTTTACGACGCTGTAAGTCTATAATATTATCGCAAAATAATAAATATACTTTTAATATATACTAATATACAAAATGGTATATAATATTCATAAATAAATAGAAAAAAAATTACATTTACGTATATTTTCCATAAAATTGATGTTATCGAAATTAAAGAAATATGTGTATTTGTACGAACTAAAAATGAACACATAATGATGTACATAGCGTGTAGAATACAATAAAATCCATTTCAATACCATTAACAAATGAAAAATTTTATATACTTATTTTTTTAACGCTAACAACAACTGTAGATCGTCTAAGTATAATATTATTATTTTCCCGTATTATTTGCAAATAAATTGTATTATTAATAATTATTAGGAACGTATAACATACAAAACGTATAATATATAGTTATAATACCTATTAAACATCATACAGGTACACTATATATTATATAATATACATTTTTTTGCTCTATATATTATAATTAATTTAAATAACACGTATCTATATATTTCTTTTAAATTTGTTTATACTAATTATCAAATAATAATATTATTATTATAAAATGATGTTGTTGGTATTATTTAAATATTTTTAATTTACTATTTTACGAATATTAAAATATTATAATATACGCGCGTAATATCTTCCGTATTATTGTCCAAACCATCCGGCTGTCGTGCACACGAATAAAAATCGTATTATGTTATAGTACCTAATAAATATAATAAAAATTTCCTTTGTACTCGTACGATTATTATTATTATTATTAAATTTTTAAGTATTATACACCTCAGCCGTATATATGTTATATGAAAACGAGTTATACGACGTATAATATTTTTTGAATCGAAAAATATGAACGTATAATATAATAATAATATGTATTATATTTTTACACTCTTTTAATTCTTTGTGAAGTCATGTTTCAAAGCGAATTTCATTAGGTCCTGCCGAAATCATCGTAAACGTGACGTTTAAAATCAGATATTAAAATGAAAAAAAAAAAAATAAAAATAAAAATAATATTGACTAAAACGTATATAGATTTACGGTCGCCCAGGCCCAGTTATACATTTTTACTTCCCCCACACGTCCGTTCCAATAAAAATACGTCTCGAGTACTATATACATTATTATGCATACACGTATTTCGGTTTTTGTTTTATTTGCCTATAAAAAAGTATCGGTTTTTATATTTTATTATTTCATTTAATAATAATGGACTCCGACCCTATATTATAAGGTTTGTACCCGTAACCGACGTACCTAATATAAAAATAAAAATATTCCACGTTGCAACACAATACCAATTTCTGTCAAGTCTGCAGTAATAATAATCGAACGGCCATGTTTTGCGCGTTTTTTATTTATATAATATATTATATTAATAATTCCATTGTGTATTTGATATACTGATATAACGCATATCGCCGAGACACAACAATATACTAGAAATTTGATGGTTTTATTTTCAAGTACAAAATTTAATTTTTAAATTATATTATATTATAATAATATACGGCTCTACATTATTGATACTATATATAGACGGCGATACTCAATAATCACCATTATTATACATATGAGATAATATTATTATTTACTAAACGAATTTCATAATCAACATCAGTGGTATTTTTTCAAGCAGGACGAGTTTTAGACTTTTAAACATAATTTATTTATAAACGTAAATATACTTAACGAGTTATGACTGTATTATAACTTTAGCATACCACGAGGCATGAATTATAGAATAATATAGTTATGTTAAGCCTTAGATTCTGAGCGAAACGAAGAATGTATTGGTGTTATAATGATATGTTTTTTATTTTATTTTTTCTACTTTTTATGTCTGAAAACACATTTTTAACCCAATTTTCACCTACAGCATATGTTTCCGATTGGAAAGTGGATGTAATCGGTACTTTATTTAAGTTATTTTTTACAAATTCTCAAAGTTGACCATATGCTATAGGAAAATCGACCAAAAAGAAAAACTGATGAAAATACGACATTTTTCAGGAAAACTGAAATATCAACAAATTTCAATATTTCACAATAACTCAAATAATTTTTAATTTAGAGACTTGAATAGGTATTTCTTTGGGTGTTTCCATTGGTAATGTATACAATTTTAGTACCGATACGTTAATTTTTTTATATTTTTGAACTTTGAATATTTCCTAAAATGTTTCATTTTAACTATTTAATTTTTAATAAAATTTGCAATTTTGGATTTTAAGGTCTAAAAATTTACTGAATTTATTTTTCTTTATCTTACTTACATATAACTTAACATGATATCAAAGTATTAGAAAAATCCTAAGTGTCAATTTTTTTATATGTGTTTAAAGTTATATGAGTAAACAGTGAAATCGATATTTAAAGTACGAGTATTTACATATAATGGATTCTTCTTAATTTATTTCAATATTTTACAATAATGTTAAATAAACTTGAGCTAAATATTTGAAAATTTTATTGAAGCTCGAATACTTTTTACTTAATATTTAGTAATTAATTACGAATTATTATTTACATTTTAACATTAATTCGAAATATGTTATTATATATTTAATAAAATGCTATATAGGTACGTTTGAAATGATTTATATATTATTATTTTTACACACATTCTTATTTTTATATTATAAACGAGTATCCCGAATACAATTTTACAAATGACCCAGGGTTAATGTACTTTAAAAATCTTATAATAAGATGATTATCAATTTTCGGTGTATAATTGATGTTTTTGAAAAAAAAATGTATTATGTGTTTTTGTTTTAATCGTCGTAATAGTACAATTATATGTAACATCATCGAAGGTTAACGGTATATAATTTTGTATTATAAAGCACCTTGTACTAGTCTAAGTACATTAATATTATAAAACACGACGTGTATACACGCGCTTTAAACTGACTAAAACCACCCGTAATGTAAACACTAAATATTGTATTATATGTATAAATAAAAATAATATGGATAATAACTATAATAGGTACGGAGTCGGGAGTATCGACATGTGTCCGCATAACGCAATAATTAAAAATTTTAAAAATATAATATATTAAACAATCATAATTACTGAATTTAAACGCACACACGTTAATTTATTATTCCGATCACTTGTACATCAACGGAGGAACCGATTGGAAACCTGAATAATTATCCCCATGGGTATATAATAATAATAATAATAATAATAATTATTATTATTATTATTATTATTATTATTATTATTATTATTATATTATTATATTATTATAATTTTTATTATTATAACGACAAATGCCGTCTAATGATGTTTTTGCAATTTGGTAAACTATACATATGTAAATATTAATTTTCAGTTCATTATAATATTAATAGTAATGCGTTGGGTTTGTTTTGTTTCTTTTTTATAATAGGGAAAGCGATATACTCGTATAGTCGTATATATTATAATAATATACATTCAGAAGGAAAAAACAAATTATTATATTACGTACAATGATTTTCATTTAAAAAAAATGAAATTAAAAAAAAAATACTTATATTATGCATGTCAAAGCAGTAACAATGATAATAATATTATACTTATATACATATTATTATACAGACGTGTAATAATAAACTGGCAATTGTGTAAACGGAGTAATTAGCACAAATACAATAAATTAATTTACGCGCTATTCACCTGTTGCGGTATTATTTTCAATACAAAACAAATTATATTACAATATTATATTCATATTATAAAACTTATTTCAATACTATATTATTTTATGCAAAATAGTTTTATATTTTACTAAAAAATAATATAATATTGTTGTTTTTGGTATAACTAAATGATATAATATTACTATATTATTTATTTATATTTATATTACAATTTACAACTTATAACGCTATAAACTGTAAATTCGCTTTTGACTACTCCCTTTCCTTATTAATATTAAATATTAATAAATTAATTGAATTTGCAATATTGCAGCAATCCGGGGACTTGCGACATTTAAGCCACGACCCGCATAAATTTTCTTCATACATTTAAGGGAGCAATTTAAACTGTTATATTTGATTGCTGGAATTGCAATTTTTTTTTTTTAACATTTTATACCGATATCTATAATAATTATATACTTATAGTTAAAAAATTTTTTAACGTTGAATAATATCACTCGTATCTATATAATAATATATGGAATATTATAGTTCACGATAGTTTATTGCACTGTGTGTTATAAACTATATATTCATATATAATACCTATATCGTAGTTTAGTACTTATATTATGTAGGTATAGGTACAATATTTTTATAATTTATTCAACTCGTCCCAAAAACGTTTCCATGCATGCCCCGGTGTTATAATATTATTTAATATTTATAGCGCATAATATATTTATATTATAATGCGTGTGTACTTACACAATATATATTATAATATTGGTATTTAATATTATAATATTATGTTAACAAAAAATAATGATAAAAAATATTAACACATTGTAATTATTATTTCCGAGAAAATAAATAATATAATATATATATAATATATATATATACCAAAAGTCAGTATATTGAAGTGGTAGTTGAATGTATAGCTAAACAATGACTAATATTTATCAGATTTTTTTTTTTTTATGAACCCGTGTAAAAAGTTTATTGCTTTTAAACCACAACAATGTACACCACACAAACTGTACACGGTTAAGACTAATATAATATATCCAAGTATAATATAATACATTTTATACAATTGCACATAATATAACCATTAAAAATAATAATAATAATGCACAATATTCATTTGCGATTTTTATCGCATTCGGTATTGGTTATACTTATTATAATAATAATATGACAATAATAATAATAATAATAACACGGTGGTCATTGGAATTTATCGATACTCAATGCGCATTGGACGACTATAATAATAATAATAATAATAATAATAATAATAATATACTGTAAATGCTGATAACGTATTATTTATTAAGCGTATATAATAAGCTATGCGTACTTAATATCATGTGTATGCACATTTTATAGTTTTTTGATAACAGAAAAAAAACCATTACATCGCGGTCATTATATTAATTTGTATGGTTCTCGTTAGCAAATTATTCGTATATAATATAATAATATAATACCATAATATATGCAAAAATTTATTTACATTTATCTAGGCAACTACATTATATATAGTTAATAGGTATTAATGTATTATACGAGTTATTTATTTTTATAACGGTTTAAAATAATATATATTTGTTCGTTGTATTTGCTTATTTGTATTACCTACTATATATAAAGTATAATAATATTATGTTATGAGGATTTAAACTCGTTGAAACTTTCTATAAACTACTAGTACGCAATTTCTATGTATCTGTACATATATAATATATAAGTACTTATATTCACGGTTTTTTTTTTTTTTACAATTAAATTTTCTACGTATACTTATAAAAATTGATGGTAGTCATTCCCTTAATATGAAAATAATATACGAATAATATTAATATGTATAATATTATTTTAAATTCCTGCAGACTCCTTCATAATCATTTTAAAAAGTAAGTTTTTTCAACAGATTTCATTCAAAAGTTAGGTCACTTTTTTAACAGTTGTTGTCTGCATTTGGAAATTATTTTGTTGTATTGATTTCTGAATAATAAACTAACCTTCCGAGTGCAATAACTATTAAGACCTATAAAAATAATTTACCGATTGTAAGAATATATATATATATATTAATATTTTCATTAATTCGGTGTATTATCAGTGGCGTATTTACGTATAGGCACTGTAGGCACGGGCCTACAGCGGCAAATTTTGAGAGGCGGTAAATTTTTAAATTATATTAATTTTTTATTAACTAACTGTCTATAATGCACATATATTATTATTGTAAAACTCACAATAATATTACATGTAGGTAATATATTTCTTATTCATAGTAGAGTATATTTAATTTTTAATTTTTTAAAAAAAATAATAGCAAAAGAAGCCTATATAATATAATATTATTTGTCAACAATATTGTTATACTCGTATTTTATGAAGGCTGTTTTACGAGTACATAAATTTCTTATCTAAAATTGTACTTAATTAGATCTACCAAAACTCATGATAAATTGAACAGTTTAGTTATTTTAGTGAGAGTCACTTGTAGAAATTTGTATTTAATAATTAATGAACAGTTTAGCTTTATTACTTTTAATAGAGTAAAATATTAAATTAATTAAATGGCAATAATTTAATTGACAAATTTGCAAGAACTAAAAGTAGACGTAAATTATAATAAAATAAAATTTATGTACTTATTTTAAAACATTTTTTACTAATAAAAAAATTAAACAATATTTTGTGAAAATTAAATATTTTTTTATTTGATAATTTTTTTTCAATAAAATCTGTTTGACATGCATCCAATAAATTTATATTTTAGTAATTTAAGGTGGCAAATTTCTACAGGCCTATAGGCGCTGAATTTACAAATACGCCACTGTGTATTATACCTATATAGCTTGACACAATATACTATATACCTATACTTATACTAATTGTTATTATTGTTAAATATGTTATCATATGAAACGTACAAGAATCATATATTTGAAAACAAAGTGTTTATGGTGACATGTAATATTATAATAATGTAAGAAACCTAACCTAATAATATCCATATTATAATAATTATATGCATATAATCGTCGTCTATAAAACACGGTTATTATAATTTATAGACGCATAAAGTTATATTAACGGATGATGCTGGATGTCCATTGTCCGCCGTATATAAATCGATTATAATAAACGGTGGGCTATTATTAGAATAATAATGGACAAAATATAATAGAATACACAACAAATATGGTCAACTAAAAAAAAAAATATTTATTATTATTATTTTATTATTATTTTTATTTTTATTATTATTATTATTATTATTATTATTATTATTATTATTATTAATTTATTATTATTATAATTAGTTCAAACAGTGATCGTCGTAAATACGTCAGCGGTAGCAATAAATAATTTGGTTAAACCTTAAATACAATGTTATACTATTTTGAATAATTTCAAATCTATCGTTATCGTCACGATATTATTATATTAACGGACATGCATATTAATCGTAGGTCTCCATCTTATAATTTTATAAAATTATTATATATAATTAATTATATATATACAATACATAATACTTATTATAATTATTCCAAACCGTAACCAAATAATTACGTATAACTTTTTTTTTTAATTTCAAAAATACAAATGGACGTATATTATTATTTTTATTATTAATCATAATTTTTAAAGCATTCGTTTCTTATTACTTCTTACGTACTCGCAGTGTTTTATAATAACATACTTGTATTTAGTCGTCATATTATATATAATACTTAAAAAAATAAATATATTAAATCCATTCAGAATTTATAATAAAAATAAATTCCGTTAGAACACAGGCATAATTAATGTTTTATGAAAGTATTATTTAGCTTTGATTATTTTTCTTAAATTGTTATCACTCATATTTCATTTTAAACTATAGTATCTATTACCTATACACAATACACTGATAATAATTACTGGCAATTTTAAATGTTCTAAAACTAATAAAGTTTATGAAATAAAAACCTTATTAAAAACTGCAATTATAAATATATATACAAGTAAATAATGGTAGGTATTTGAAATTTTTATAAATTTTAACAGAAAAAAAATAAATTCGAATATTTAATAAAAAATAATCTTAATTAACCTGTGATATCATATTGTGTTTAAATAGATAATATTCTATCATAGTTGGTGTTGGCTCATAATGTTGAATGTTAAAAAAATTTGAAATGGGCAATCGTGCACCTCAGCCATAATAATTACATCATCAGACAGCACTGATGCCGTTTATACACATATTATTATTTATATTATTAATAATATTTCTTCGCATCATGGCCGATTTTTTTATTTTTATTATTGCGTTTTTCAAGTCAATATCAAAAGACACCGCAATTACATATATGTATATAATATATACATAGTCGTATTCTATAAACTTAATATCTGTACGAATAACGTTCAATACTTTTATAAATTGGCCTTCGGCTATATAATTTATCTGGCGTTGATGTTTTTCGATTTTTTTTTTCTACCTTCCACGAAATAATAACGCATACAGGGTGTTATCAAACGAAATTACGATGATGTTTATTGTTTTAATAATAAAGTTACAAGTATATCTAAATACGATTTTACAATATAATTTTTCATTTATTTAGAAGTATCAATAATATTAAAAATAATATTTTGAACAAATAACATTTTTTTTATTATTATTATTATTATTATTATTATTATTATTATTATTATTATTATTGTTAATTACTAATTATACATAACACCCACTAGATACTATTACGTAATTAAAGAATACAATAATACATACTAGTACATATTATTTAATTTAATTTAATTATTATTAGTTATTTATATATTGAGTAGTTTTCATAATGTTTCTTGACACTATGAGTTAGTAACACTGGTTTAAAATATATAATTATGCATTTTAGATATAATAAATAAATAATACGTTATAGTTAATAATCTATTTAATGATAGTAGACAAAAGAATGGATATATCTCTAGGAATTTATATTAAAAGAATAGAAAACAAAACGTATAATTAACATAATATATAAAATATGCAATAAAAATCCCATTATTTTTTAAATTATTAAAACCAATATTTTTGTTTTCTTATAATGATTTACTTCATAAATTAATAATATAAACGCAATACTGATTTACTGAATATTATATTGAAAACGTCTTATTTACGGATAATAGCTACGATACTTAAGTACATCCTATGCGTTGTTGCGGTCATGGGTTGAATTATTGTTCATCTTTACTGTAATTCGATTGCGGCCTGGAGGCTCACAGCACATTACATTCCGAATAATTAATTACAATAGTAGATTTTTATTTTCCAAAAAATAATTATCGCCGCTCTTAGATATTATTCCCATCAATCAGCAGGGTCGTGATTTCGGATCATTCGATCACTTTCATCTACCCTGACATCGTCATCAATCCTCCTCCGTGTATTTGGCATCCAACCTGCAATATCACATATTATTATTATTATTATTATTATT
>JAIUCT010000001.1:9911604-9921982 GCA_021307375.1 Tetraneura akinire | reverse complement strand
ATTATTATTATTATTATTATTATTATTATTATTATTATTATTATTATCATCATATTATACAGTGCGTATGTGTGTGTATGAGTTTGTGTACGATACATAAAAATAATAATAAAAATAATTAATACGCGCATTATGATGACCTCACGTCTTCCGAATAATAATGAACATCACAAGTCAACTTTCAGAATAATACACGTTTTTACAATTTATACAGCTGATTATTCTTCACTTCCAAGTAATATAGTAATTATATTTGTGTATATTTTAAATTATATCGCATAAAAACATAATAATAATAATAATAATAATAATATTTTTGGTATTATATAAGTAAGTATTATAAAATATTCTATAATATATATATATTTTTCTATTCTCTTATATTTATAACGTATTAAAATAGCATTTTTGAAATTATTTAAACTAAATGTCTATATATAATTATTAGATACGAGTCACGCTTACAATTAACATAACATTATTATTAGGTTTAGGCAGGTCATTGATTCTATTAAACGAAAAATAAAACAATATATCCACTATAACCGATTACAGACATTGAATTAATGAACAATTCTAATACATTATATATTATATGAATACTAATATTGACATGGGGAGTGTACGTGTATATTAATTTATTAAGTGCTGATACATATTATAATATATATTATATAGTATTAATGTCATAAATTTGATAATATTTTCTTGGCTAAGACCAACAACAATAATAATATTATGACATCACTCTCGCCCATTTATAAGTTGATCGTCGATGACCGGTTATGATGATGCATAATATTCTAGAAGTTTATACATGTACTCGTATATTTATACGCATTTTTATACCATATAATATACGTATATATATATATATTATAATATATATATTCATATAAATACATATACAACTAAATGGCTGCATTCGTTATATACAGTATGTTTTAAATTTCATACTCAAATGTTGTAGGAATTAATTACATTTTCAATATGACATTTTGATCATACTGTATATATATATATAATAAATGCATCTATTTAATATTTTATAGGCAGGAATATACGAATAAAAGATGATAATAAGATATATATAGTTATTGAAAATATATTTAATATGAGATTACGTTTGATTTAATTTGAGACGCATATTGATAGTTAGACTTATATGCTAATACCATTAATTTCATAATATAAAATCAATGCTAATACCGATACAACTATATATTTTTTGCTAAAGAAATATAAGTAATAAGTCATGTACAAAAGCGATAAAATTCTAGCAACGATGATTATAAATAAGAGACATTCCTATATACATAAATATGTAATAATATGTTCATAAATTCTGATATAAATACTCGTATTACTATTTTTAAAACGCAAAGTTGAGTACTCGTGTCCAATTTGAATTAACGACGGAATTGGCTCAATTATAATATCATATAATGTATAATAATAAAAATATACGCATATAATAATAATATGTATCGTTTATTGATGACGTCGTCGTCTTATGCGGTTCTCTTATTCTCTCTCGCTATTTCTCATACTTACCAGTTTATCGCACACGAAATTATACCAGAATCCAGACTTTACAATAATAATAATAATAACAATAATAATAATAATAATAATATATGCAATAAACCAGTGGCCTACACAGCACAATGTTGTCCGTCGTCGGTCACGTAGCCATTTGTATAATAATATTACTAATATTTTATTTTATTACGTTATGTTTGATTTTATACAGTGAATAATTTATAATATTGCCGAGACGACTTTATATAATTCAGATATTAAGTTACAAAATTTAACATTTATTTTCATTTTAATAATTTCCAAGTCATATTACGATATGTATATTTACATACCTATATGGCTATATATAATATTGTAAATAATATTATACAAATTTGTGAAATATAAAATAAAAAAAGAAGATACTGCTGATACTGCTGTGAAAGCGATAAAGGACCTTTTTGAAATTCAAATTATGTAAAAGAAATAATTAATTGTAAAAAGGGAAGGTGTGTAAAGAGTATAGTGTTGAATTTTGATTAAAATTTGATTGCAATGATAAATCATTACATTCGAAAAAGGATTTTGAGCGAAATTCATCAGATAATATTATATGTATTGATTACAATTTTTACATTTATACAGTCTCTACGTTCAATATAAATGACCATAAAACCCTTAAATTAGTCACCTAAATAACTAAATCTGACAATACTTCACTCAGGCTCGTTTTTCGAATGTCAATGATAAATAATTGACATTGCATTCAAGTTTTAATCAAAATTTAACACCATCCTCTTTACACCTGTATCCCTTTCACAGCAGCATCAGCTATCTTTTTTTTATACTTTAAATAGTAATAAAAAAAATATATATATATTTATTGAGCTTCAATAAAGTTTGCAATATTTGTTGTCAACTTTATATAACATTATTGTAAAATATCGAAAATTATTATTATTATTTTTATTTTTAGTAATTGTAAGGAATTATGACATATATCGCGTCAGATAGTATTTTATAGCAATGTTCGAGTTGATAATTTATGTTCGCTTAAAAAAAAATTATTATTATTATATAAAATATTTTATATTACTCTTATTATTATTCAAGAAAATTATTTAAAAAAGCAATAATCTTCGAAATGTGTTTTATAAAATATTACTTTTATACAGTTTTATGTCGTACATATTATAGTTTTTTTTGTAAATGATGTATATATCATTTATCAGACCAATATTGTAGGATGTTTGTAATAATAAATTGTGGTCAATAAACCTACATAATATTAATATAGAAAACGATTTTGTGTTTATCGAATATATTATTAATGGTATATATTGTAATAAACTGGCATACTGCATTTTTTATACTACATTATACGTTGACGTTGACATTAAAAAACGCGAATATTTATAGATAAAAATAGCATGCTTTGCATTCAAAGATATCGCCATTTCTGGAATTAGTGGTTTTGATCACTATAATATATTGACTTACAATATTGTGATGTTTGCAATGAAACGTAATTTTTTTTCAATTTTTTTTTAAATATATAGGTAATACGAGTACATATGTACAATATGTACATAATATAATTAATTAAGTATATGAACGATATAATATAAAATCAATTGAAATTATTCTTTGCTATATATGTGAATGAATTAAAAATTATTTTAAAATACAAATTAATTTTTTTAATAATACAATATCTTTCATCTACAAATAATTGATAAATATTATTTATCTTCTTCTCTTTAAAATGTGACCGTGTAAAGTTGATCCTATATGCATATATAGGACAAAAATATATAATATTCCAAATAAATAAAAATAAAAAATTGATACCCTTAGTGGCTATAATATTTAAGGTTGAAGCATCATATCATATCATATGATTTCATACGCGTTTAGTGGATAACACATTAACACTATAACTAATACGTAAGTAATTCATATATTAAAATCGCATAATATAACGTTTTGAATTTAAATGAAGTTGGGTACTTTTATTAAAATATATGAATATAATTAGGTATTCTTTTCTTTTCTTTTAAAATATTTTGTACTGTATTAACAATGTCGAGATATTTCGTCGTGAAACTGTATAATATGCTATAATATGAACGAGTACCTATATAAACTATATAGCTATTATATTATGTTATAACGCTTACGCGGACGTTCATAAAAAAAAATTCTTATACACAAAAATTACCTCTAGACTCTGGTGCTGAAGCGGTTGTTAAAGTATATATATACGATAAATAAATTAAATTAAAAAATTCTCCAAAATAAACTCGTCTGTTTCTTGTATATATGTACAATATATGCGATTGCCCCTTCTTCGTATTATTATAATAATATAATATATTGTATCGAAATATTCCGCAGAGATTCGCCGACAAAAGGCGTACGCGTATATAACTTGTTCGCAGAACATAAAACCACATATACATCGTATCATATATAATAATAATAATAATAATAATAATAATAATATGTATCCACAATATCCGAGAGTAAATATCAAATTTTTATTTTATTATTCTTGTATTATTTCGTCCGGCAGTAAACCACAATAGTCGGGCGTTAATAATAATATTAATATAATACTTGTATTACAATTTCAGTTTTTTGTCGTAATTTTTTTTTCTTCTTAACCCCAGCAAGTGCAATAAAAACGTTTTAATAGCTTGTCGGCGGCTTATATACCCTCACTCTTATTCTATTTTATATTTTTTAATTTTTTTATGTTTGCTATTAAACATCGTAGATTAATAATATTTTTAGATTATATACGATTATCAGAAACATGTCGTTTAAATCACCGGAGGAGCGAGCCTTCTCTGGCTGCACGGTGGCCCTCCCGACATCATATTATTATATTGTAATATAGCCGCTATATAAATGTGTGTGGCTGCAAAGAAGTGACTCCATATACGATGTATTATTATTATTATTATTATTATTATTATTATTATTATATTTCCGAAGTCATAAAATCATTCGTCCGCCCGTTACCATCACGACCACTGTGGGTTCAGCTTTTTTAACCAGACGTTCAATTTTTATTATTATCATAATTTTGCACGATTGCTAAAATTTTCTCGTACTCTATAGATAATAATATAATAAAACCTAATCAAAAAAGTAATTGATTTTCGCATCGTAAAAAAAACACAACGAATTTTGCAGTGTTTGTGTGCGTCTTAAGTATATTATAATAATAATATGATCACATTATTAATTTATTATTACGTATTATGGCCATGTTTTAATGTTACAACGTTTTCGACTTTTCATTCAAAAGTACGAATAATAATTTATTATAATAACAGAAGAAATAGAATAATATATAAGTTTATAATATTAAACAAAATAATATCTAATATGTTTTTGTCATTATAACACGTGGACTTTAAAATTGTTATACTGTAACGCGCGTCCAACACGTTATACGTTGTTTTTATAACATTTAAAAACTTGTTGTTTTAAAGTTTAATTTTTCATAACATATTATCGGTTTCAATACGTATATTTTATCTTACGGCCGATGAATGTAATAATAATATGTATATAATACAATACGACTTGAAAAATAACCGACTGCATTATAGATTCCGTTATAATATTATATATACGTTCGTAATATAGCGATTAATTATTATAATATTTTTAAGTATTTTTTTCTGTCTTATCTCTCAGTTTTTTATTTTCTTAATAAGCCGTTGTCTAATTCGATACGGTCGATTCGTAATGAATAATAATAATAATAAATGTATCCTATCTATAGATACCTGTAGAGTCCCACGTCGGTGTGTAATATTATATTTTCGATTTGATTAAAAACTTAGTAATAATAATAATAATAATAATAATAATATTAATAATATTAATAATAAAATCAAGAACGATCCGCTTTTATACATAATATTATATTATGCGCTCGGGTATAATAATAAAAACACGGTTTGGCCAATAAATCAAAAACCTTTTATCTTTCTCTATACTATAATATACAAGAGTATTATTACATATTATATATTGGTACGCGGGCGCAATTATGATCTCTCCAGGGTTCCGTATGATATTATTATGATACCTGCGTCAACATTTCTGTTTTAATATTAAAACGCAGAATTACATTTAATACGATTATAATTTATAGTTGATAAAAAATACACGAGGAATTGAGTTTTTAAAAATATTTAATGTATACCTATGTACGTATATAGAACGAGAAGAAGACAAATGTGTATGATCGTATATATAGGTAATATTAAAAATATTATAAATAATAAACTTTCGAATCGTATTCGAATTAGATACGAAAAAAAAATTAATACACACGTATTTCATCTTGTCAACTATAATATTATTATTACTATTAAATTGAAAGATCATAATACCGCGACTGTTCCCATATTATATGTATTGTTGATAGCTAAATATTTATTAAATGATAAGGATAACCGAACAATAATATTTGAGTATGCCTGAGTTTTAATACGGAAAATAATGTCACTATCATTTTTCAATATTACGAATATACGGCGAATAAAAATATTATGTTATTAATCTTAAAAAGATTAATAATATCAAACCGCATATACCTGTATACCATTACCATAGTATACATGTATGGTTAGACGTTTCCGTTATATAGCAATTTCTCGTTTTATTATATTGTGAAATAAAGAAAAAACGAAATATATAAAAATTATAATATTTGGAGGTTTGACATGACGAAAAATTTTGGTTATGTACGGAGGTCGAAACATTAAAATATATTTAATGGGAAAGGAACGACCTTATTGCTATTATATTTTTATAACCCTCCGCGGAAAAAAATATTTTATAGATTATTTATTATGTTGTTTATTGGATCGATGCAAGTATTAAAGGGGTTAAAAATTATTGCATAATTTTAAATAATTTATATTTATAAATCTTTTTATTTTGTAAATAAATTTGATCGCGTTAACGTTATAACCATATAGCTTCTATATATAGAACTAGATTCTTCACAATTTTTCATTTAATAATACCTAATAAAAAAAAAAAAAAAAATATTAATGTTAAAATTATATAGTAAATTTTTTTATTTGTATTTAATGGTAAATTTAAGCACAAGATATACGTTTTTGAATAAATCAAATCAATTTAACGTCACCGTATATTTTATAAAATATTATACATATAATAATATTATATCGTCATAACTTGGTTCCTTATAATATTATATCAATTCCATTACCGGGCATTTATAATATAATATAGACTCGAAATACGAGTATATAATATATTATTATAACGAATTATTATTACTAACGAAACCGGTCTTGTTTATAAATATTTTTATTCATCCCTTGCAGCCACCCCCTTAAAAATCATTAACGGCTTCTCTTAATCGCAGACTGAAACTCAGACTAATGATAAAGCGTATTAAAATCAGAATAATAATAATATCCGTCTCGTGCGACAGAACACGTGGCCAACATATTTGACCGTATGTTTACAAAAAGACCGATGTGCGCAAAACCCAGACGGCCAAGGTTTTTGGTAATATTTTTTTTTCGCTTAAATATAAGGTACATAATATACGAGTAAAGCATATTACAATAATTGTATGCATTTGAGTATTTATACGCGCGTATTATTATGAATTATTGTTCTTTACTTTGTCAAAAATGTTCAAACTAGCATTAGTACCTTATACTTTTATGCATTGTTAAGTAACAACAATGAACGGATTTGGTGCAAATTTTCGTATTAAACTTAATATAATATATTATTTAAGAATGTTATAATAATATTGTATTTGGAATATTATGAATATTAAATAGATAAAGCGTTAATAATATTTAATAATAATAATAATAATAATAATAATAATAATAATAATAATAATAATAATAATAATAATAATAATAATAATAAAGTGAATACGTAAATTTTCGACTGGATTAAATAAATTTCTTATGATTTCCACATCGGTTGATGGTAATTTTATTTCTTAGGTTAAACATTTATTAATTAAGAATCATTTAAATTTGTTTCGTAATTATTTCGTCCAATTTGTACAATTTACTGAGAACTTACGTAATTCGATTTTATTTATAACGTGTGTCATTCACCAGCTTCCAGCAATAATATAATATTTAAGATTTGAAAAATAAAATAATGATTTAGGTACTGCACCTATATATATATATTGTTTATTTTTGAATACCAACACTGAGAGATACTTAAAACGAATTAATTAATACTGCTATAAATACGTAGATTGAAAGAAACAATGTATTTATATAAATAATAATGAAATATTATAAAAAATTATTGGTATTTAAAATTTTTTTAATTCATAACGTTCTTTTTAGTATAATTATAATAAAATTGTCGAGTTAATATTTATACGAATATTTATAATTTTTATAATATTTTAATATTTACTAGAAACACATGATAATATTATAATAATACCGATTTGTGGTATTATTGTGTTCAAAACTCCAAACTAAATAATACATATAACGTTAAAAATCGTAAATATATAATATCAATGTTAATAATTGTATACAATTCGCGATATTTTTTTTATTTACATTTTAAATGCCGAATATTATTGTTACTTGCGTTAAAATCACTAGACTTGGTTATATTAAAAAAAAAAAAAAAAATCATAAAACGTTTTGGTTTTGTATATTATTTTTATTGAAACACATGTTCTCGTTTTCTATATACTATTAGGTCATATTACTACAGTTTTAGTTTGACTTAAAATATAATATTTTAATACTCGTACCTATATTAAATGTTCCAGTGCCATGTGTTATGTTATTACATTTTGTATAGTGTGCCGTGTTATAAAACCGTGAATAATGAGAGTAGGTATTATATGAAAAAATAATATATAATATATGATATTATTATATTATATTGAATTATTATATTATACAGATTTAACCTTGAAAATGCATTTAATTTTTATTACGTAATAATATTTTTGTAAGAATATAATAATATTATACCCGGAGTGTATATTACTCATATATGATATATTATATTGATTATTTTTCGAATTCATATTTGTTTAACTATACGCATCACGCGGTATGTGGTTTAATATTTATATTATAGGTGTTTTTGATATCTGTATTTCTGTATATATTATATTATACTTCATGCAGGTAATGATGGGGCGCGGTAATATTTCCTTATATACCGCGATAATATACCACGGTTGTGCTACAACTACTGCGGTACTAGTACTATATTATTAACTTAATAAACGGACTGAAAATAATACATTTAATCCTATAAAAATACAAAAGATAGACCTGTCATCTATGACATCGTGATATAATATTATAAATATAATATGTATTTTATTTAATATTATGTCGTTCTGTTTTATATGCGTTTACAAATTATTTATGATTTTATATACTAATATACTATAATATTATAATGTATATTATTATAGTTAATTATATTTTATAAACTATATTATTATATAATAAACAGGATTAATCTTGACCACATCATATAATGATCATTTTTTTAACGTTAGAAGTTTGAAACAAAATAATACTAGGTATATATTCTTATTATTTTACTGATGTCTCCAACCAACTCTAACCAACTCAATAATTTGATTTAATTAAATTATATAATGTTACAAATAAATAAAAAACATAATATAATTATTTTTGTTGACAAAATGTGTTTATTAAAATCATTTTTACTAAATTATACAAAGTATTATTTATATTTCGGTTAAATGAGTTTTTATACGCGTTACGTCAGCTGTATATGGTCAAGACTCAAGAGGAATCACGTGAATTACAACACGCATTACATTAATAGTTAATTATATTGATGGTTCAAATTTTCATTGCATAAAATATATTTTTACAAAACGTCTTGTTGACGTGTTTAATGAAATGCATACTTATGGTACTTCAACGTTATAATTATAATATAATAATTAATATAATTAATATTATATTAATATTATTATTAATATTATTATTAATGATCAATATTGTTATATAGTTTAAATTTCAAGTATACTTATATAAGTTATAAATTACAATTTAATTAGTTTAAACGAAATAATTTGATATTATTATTAACTTTAACTTGTTTTGTTAAACGAACTAATTTTTTTTTTTTTTTTTATCGATTATTCAATTTCAACCTACGCCTCTCGGATTGATTTTATATTATTTTGTATTTTTGTGCATCCACCACTATCGTATATTATTATTATCATTATCATTATTATTATTATTATTATTATATCAATATAATGTGTGCGTGACGGTGACCGTAAGGGAATCGACAGGTCATAACACAGACGGCAGAGCAAACAACTCTGCTGCGGTGGCGGCGGTGCGTATTATAACAACCTGAGGAAGAGGAAAGAAAGAAAGAAAAACAATCGCGTTGAATACGCGTTAGTTCATTATAAAATATATTATCATTTTTATAGACGCACGTGGTTCTTATAATATTTTAATGTGAGTATACGACGTTGTCGCCTCTCGTTATTTGCTCGAATAATAATAATAATAATTATAATAATATATAAAATGTATAATATGTATTTATATACTCGTTGTATTTGTACTCCGGTCCTTTTGATTGGACATTTCGCCGCTAAAAGCCATTCCGATAAAAAAAAAAAATAATAATAATAATATCGGGTGTGTTCACAAAGCGTGTGTACAATATAATAATAATAATAATAATAATAATAATGATTATAATGATAATAATAATGATAATAATAATAATATTAATAATAATAATAATAATAATAATAATAATAATAATAATAATAATA
>JAIUCT010000001.1:9876383-9911594 GCA_021307375.1 Tetraneura akinire | reverse complement strand
TAATAATAATAATAATAATAATAATAATAATAATAATAATAATAATAATAATAATAATACTTTTATACATATACGGTAGGCAAACATCGAACCGCCACACCCGAAGCTGGGCATAACAAATATAATATTATAATGTTATTTGTGCGAGTAAATATTTGTCTTAACCTTGCCGTATACGCGGACGAGACGGTTAGTCGAATAGGTATCTAATACTATCTATATATAAATATTATATACTTCTATAACCGCGATGATGCTCCGAGAACAATCGTATAATATAATATAATACAATATTTTATTTTTACTCTTTTAATAATAATTATTATAATATATTATTATTTATTATATTATTTATTATATTATTGTCGTAATATAACGACAATAATTCAAGAACAAAATATAGCCTTTTCTATTTGATATGATGCGAATAACAATACAGGTAAAGGTAATATTTAATAGTATGTACGCATTTCGTCCATCCTCTAGATTGAATTTTTCCTTTCAATCTTCCGTTGCGATTTAATTCTTAAAATATATTAAATATTATCATCGTTATACGTTTCCATTCATTATTAACTTTTAATTTATTAAATTTCTATAAAAGTATAATATTGGATAATTTTTGTATATTTATTTGTAGTTAAGTTAACATTTAGAAACAAACTTGTATTCATACATGTATAATTTATATACGTACTACGTTTCGATATATTCTACATTTCTACTCGTATATATAAATATAATAATGTCGTAGTTCAAATATTATTTTATTTTGACAATCCATGTGTTCATAATATAATGTTTTACATATTACACTATATATTTTATAAGAATAATAATAATAATAATAATAATTCATATTGTTAATTTGTTTAGCTTAACGTCGTAAAATTCGATCCTGCATATATATTTTAATTTTATTTAAAAGACCATTACGCGTGTTATAAATGAGGAGAATATAATATATATTATATGCGTATATAGACGTTAATTTTTATCCTTAAGTATAACTAACCCATCATATTATAATTCATTGATATCTATAAACGTTACATATAAAACAATTTTTTTACAATATTATTACATCATTTACAACGATAATAACTGTCTCTATATATATAAATAATAATACATACTCGCAACGACTATGTCTTTATATATTATTATGAATGTATATAGTTACCAAATTATTAATACTATTATATTATTCTATTATATATTATATGTACCTATATGAATATTTTAAGTATACTGTATACTTATATTTATATAGACAACCGCGGTATATAATAATTTATACGGTCTTATAATATCCTTATAAGAACTCATGCCACACATCCGGACTTACAAAGGATATTATTATTATTATTATTATTATTATTATTATTATTATTATACCGGTGTTATAGTATGTACCGAAGTGGGTTAACAATGATGTAATATATAACATATATGTATATATATACCTATGGGAATTTTAGCGGTGTATATACACTTTAATATAATATAATATTTCATATAGTTTTGGAAATATTTAGGTATAATAAATGTCAATAATGATCTATCATTGACATTCAAAAAACGATTCTGAGCGAAGTATTGTCAGATTTGGGTATTTAGATGACTAATTTAGGCCATGTAGGCCATTTAGGGGTTTTATGGGTATATAATATATATTGGACTTAGAGACTGATTATAAATGTAAAAATTTTAATCAATACATATATTATCTGATGAACTTCGCTCAAAATCGTATTTCCGAGTGAAATGATTCATTATTGCATTCAAATTTTAATCAAAATTCAACTTTATCCTCTTATTAATCCTTATTTATCTCTTCCACAGCCCACAGCATTATCGGCTCTTTGTTGTTATATAGGTACATTATTTAACGTTAAATAATAGGAAGTAATATATAATAGATTTATAATATTATAATATGAATTATAAATTATTGTATTATGGTAAACGATAAAATATGAGCTATATAATATAATAGGCGCAACTAGAAATCAAATCTTGGGGATGCTTAAGCTCCAGGTAGTTTTGCAAATCGTGAATACCCCCCCCCTTTACACAAAACAAAAATATTTGCTTATTATTACACAATAATTGAAAATAGGAACAAAAACCTTATACATGCTTAGTCATATAATATAAATGTCATTTTTAAACATACCTTTATTATAAAATATGTTAAATATAATAGTGTCTTTAAAATTAATAATAAATTATAATTATGAATTAATACTACATTTAGGCTACGGTGACTATGAATGCGAATTATTATAATACAAAATCTATACGGCGATCCGTATATATTGCTTTTATCAACCATATTTTTTTTCAACTTATTCAGATTTTATAGGGGTGCTTATTATGACTTGTTGGGTGCTAAGGACCCAAAGCACCCCCCCCCTAGTTGCGCCAATGATAATAATATATATATGTATTATATATATATATAATTGCATATAATAAATTGCATTTATTTATATCTGTAACTAATATAATATATTATTATTATATTATTATACTCGTATAATATGTGCTTAAATTAGAAAAACAAATGTGTAAAATTATAATTTAATTTAAATATTTATTTGTGTATTCATGTTATACCTATATTAACCTATATACCTACCTGTATAGGTATATGTACCTGTATACCTTTACATGAAAAAGTTATTTAAAATAAGAATAATGTGATAAAAAATTAGTGTCAAAATATTTGTTTGTACTAAAAAAAATTAAAATAACTGAATTCATATCTATATATATTGTAGCTATTAATTATTTACGATATTAATATTATGTACAACAGTATAATGAACAGTTGTTGATAATTTTAATATATTGGTATATATATCATATTTTTCTATTTAGGTACAATACATATTATAATATGTTATTACAATTATAAATATTTATAAGTATAATATATATTATATTTTACTTTCAATTAAATTATATATAATATTATTAAACGATGAAACGCGTCAAAACCACAAAATTATCTTCTAAAATTTATAATAAATTATTAAATTTTATATTATATTTACATGATATTGTAAATAACAATAATATATTGCTTTGTTTTGTATTTGTCATTATATAATAATTCTTAGAAGGTATAGGTACTTCCTGATAGTGATTAGAATATAATGTTATACAGAAAAAAATTATGATAGAATAATTTATCATTATTATTATTATATTATTTTTTAACATTTTTTTTACCAATTGACATGTGAGGCGTCTATTTTCAAAACCAGCTATAACCAAAATTTAAAATTTTTCAGGAACAACAAAAAACTGAAATGAGTGTTTAATTTACTCTTATGATTTTGAAATAAATATTAAATGAAAGGTTTGGAGTATATACATACTGTGTATGTATAGTTATTTTATACAAATATTATAACAGGAATAATAGACATTTATAGTTTAGATATAGCTGGTTTTGTTGCAAATTTCATTACATGGCTGTTTTTGCTACCAACATTTTTTTCAGTTTTTATATACATGGCTGGTTTTGAAATTGACTTTGTGATATGGGTGATTTTGAAACTAACACTGATATATTTAATAATAACAAAACATTAAGTTTTTTGCCGCGAAAATAAACATATGTTTGCTTATGGCTGGTTTTGATATAAACATCGTCAGATAGGTGATTTTGAAACTAATTACAATTTTCCATCGTCAATTTAGAACAGTTATAGCCATATTTGATACCCAATATTTTTACAGGACTTGTAATACAGTGTGACCATTTAGAAAATACAAAAAAATCAGTTTTGAAAAAATGTTCTTTTAGCTGGTTTTGAAAATAGACGCCTCATGTATTAAATACCATATGAAATTTGATACTTTGGCCTGTTTAAATTTTTATAGTACCTAGATATATAATATACCTCGATATTATACAAATATATAAATTCGATTAAAACGAAAACGTTTAAAGTTATTATCATTTTCCAAGATAATATATACACTTACCATAGACGCAATAGGAGTTAGGGGGCTTGGGGAGACTTAGACCCTCTAAAATACTCCTAAGTCCCCCAGAATAATATTGTCTTTTTAATTTTTATTTAAAAATAAAAATGTGGAAAAAGACAAAAGTAATAAAGTAATTTCATCAAAATCATTAATAAACAAATATTTTATAGGTACATTAGGTATATTATAGTATTTTACAATTATATACCTATATGGCTATATAATATATATATAATATATGGCTATAGGTATTACTATATAATAAATTGTAGACATAATAATAAAGATGAAAATTTTTTTCAAAACCAATTAGACTTTGGTTTTGTTGACAATTTAGCCAATATATTATGGGGGAGCTTAAGTCTCTCCCATTTTTTTTCTAGCTATTTGCGCCTATGATACTTACATCGAAGTTGTCGAAACGCACGTTTCGTTCAATTATTGTATTGTGAGTTGGCTATTCCGCCGATGGTAATACGCGCAGAGTTACGTAGGCCGGATGAGTTAGATTTATATAAAATGGGCGTGTTTTAATTCGATCGGTCGCGGGCCAATGGGAATTATTCAATGGAGAAATGATATCCGACGGATAAATTATTATATTATTGCCCGTTTCATAAAACAATGTATCGGATATGATATAGCTAAATTTTGAATTTGTTCTTATTTGTCTTATTTTTTAAAACGCTTAATATAAACAAAAGTGTTGTAGAAAAAAAAAACATAATTATAATATATAGTCGTGAAATAAGTATAAAATAATGAAAACCACTGAATATATACGTATATAAGATATATAATTAAGAAAGGTATATCAATAATAATATATAAATATAATGGTATAAGACTTTCACATCATATATCATTTAATTGTGGTATATACCTAATATATTGTATAATGTATAAAATACCTATATAATTATACGAGTATATGTATCATATATCAAAATTCGAATTGGAAATAATATTTAGATATATATACATATATATATATTTATATGAAATATTTTTATCAAAATTAAAATTTCGAATTACAAAAATATTTATTTTATTTAACCCTGAAACATTCTAATAATATTTATAATTAAAATAATAATTTGTATATAGGTAATATATAGTTATGTTATAACAGATATGCAGATAGCTGATAAATAAATTCGTGTATGGAATTTTAATAAAAAATGTATACTTATAGCTATAGTATAAGTTTTTCGCGATTCATATAATAATATAATTTAAATATATAGTTATTTGTATTCGATAATATAATAACAGATATCTGTAAGAATAATCAATATTATATATATATATATAATTGCAGTAATTGGTGTACACAGTATATACATCATATTGATAAACACAAATATACCTATATATAATATGAACCGAAATTATAAAATATATATAACTGCACGATAATAAAAAATAAAATAATATGATACGATGTTTTAAAAAATTGGTAAATTACCATTTATAATATAATAATTATAATATATTTACTGAGGGTCTGCAGCTGCGTTTATAATATGTTAAGTATAAATATAAATACTATTTGTGTAAATATTATATAAACGATTTTATATAAAATGATTTTACCTTTAAGTATAATATAATATTATTTCAATTTATATAATCTCGGGTCAATAACATAATACCACTATTATACCACTATACCAAGAAATCCGTGTGCAATTTATATATATTAATATGTATCATATAAGTATATAGTATATACTATATACCTATGTATTGTATATTATATTATAATTATGTAAGGAATATATAAAAATAAAATGTCATTATAAAATAATTGTAAAATTACTGCAAATTCGTAGAAACTGCAGAAGAAAAATAACATATATTAAATTTTTTTTTTTCATCATTTCAATATAATATAAAGAGCCACGTGGCTGTATTAATTGTAGGTTATAAACTTATAGAAGTCATATAAAATTAATTATACAGTTGTAATATTATTAATATATATTCATATTAATTCGAGGTCGTCGTGTCAATTAGAATATCTTTATCTAATTACAACAAATAATAGTATATAGTATTATAATATTATTTGTTTTTAATATAATATTAATGCGTTATATATAGCTACATATATCATATTATCGTTCAATCGACAATCGTACGATTATTATATAGGTATTTCCATAATATTTTGATATTGCACAATAATTTTTGATATTACATAATAATTATTGATATTTTGATTTTTTATTGTTAAGAAAATATATATACATATTATATATATATTGACTTTTATTTGTAAAGAAATCGTTGTTATTATTAAAATTATATTTTTAATTCTAACGAGACATTAAGTCTATACCGCGAGTGTCCATCAGTGGATTGTTTTTATCAATATCGTTTGATGTAGGTAAATTTTGTAACTGATTTTTGCAATCTATATGTTACGGGCAAATCCCGAAACTCGGTCACTTCGCGATGTGCCCGGGCAAATCGCGAAGTGACCGGTCAAATCACGATTTGCCCAATTGGTTCTCGGGCAAATTCCGAAAATTTCCTAATAAATTAATGTATATTCAATTACAATAGAAAATAAATAACAGGCAGGTAATAAAAAATAAAATATCACCATTATTCATGCTATCTCAAACGTAAAAAACCCAATTAAAACACACTTAATTAATAAGGATAGTTCAGATAGTTTGTTAATATAGTTAGTCTTTGTAAACCGTTGTAACTGACAACAGTATTTTTTAATATGTCGAATAAAGATGAGGAGACAAACATTAATCCAGAAGTATAAAATTATCGTTACAGTAGTAAAGAAAAAATGGGATTAATACGTGACAGGGATTTGCCCGAGAACCAATTGGGCAAATCGCGATTTGACCGGTCACTTCGCGATTTGCCCGGGCACATCGCGAAGTGACCGAGTTTCGGGATTTGCCCGTAACATATATATTATAAACTTACGTAAATACAAGTCATATTTTTTCATTATTATAATTTTCTTCTTTTTCTTTATTTTTGATGTATTTATTATTAAAACGATTACTTATTTTATATCGTGAAATTTTGCAATGTTCGAATAAATTATATACCTCCCTAGGCATTTTATTTATGAATTTATATTTTATGTATAAATTGTAAAATTAATAATTTATTTTCACTATAATAAAATTTCTTTTCAAATTCTAATTAAATTGACAAATGAAAACATACAAAATTTAATTATCGTTTACTGATACCTACGCATTTAATTGTCCAAAAATTAATATTTTTAATTGATCGTATAATATTTTATGCGTATACCATTATGATTTTTTTAATAATAAATTTTAAATTTATTCGACCGTCTCAAAAATTCATATTCAATTTTAAAAGAAAATTTTGAATAATGAAAAAATGTCAACTGCTTATAATATACACAAATAGATTTCAAAAATCTGAAAAAAAGCTGCTACTGTATATATTAATAACAGTATATCACTGTAATCAGTATATGATTATTATTATTATGATTTATGATTTTTTTGATATTACATCTTTTAAATTTTTTTATAAAGTTCGTATATTTTTATATATAGATTAAAATTTACAATAGTTATATTGTTAACAAACAAATAAAATATTATAGAGTTATTATTAATACCTATCCCTTTTACAATGCGTTGAATTTCGATTAAACATTACGGATGTCCTTTGTATAATATATATATGTAATGTTATTTAGGTATATTAAAATAATTATATCCTACTTTTACCGGGTGTTTTCGTCCGACCGGAAAACTGTTTATTTTGCCCTTTGCTTCTGCGCAATTCGTCTAACGCCCATCTTGTGTTATTAGAACATAATAATAATATATTATAATAATATTATATTTATTATTATTTTAGTTTTTATTACCGCGTGTTCGTTGTTGGGTCACATATCGTATATTAATATTTATTGTTATATCGTATAGGTATAATAATGTAAGATATATACGTTTATAAACCGCATTATATATATTATTATAAGATATTATCATATTATATTATCATATTATATTATTTCTACCTATAACGTCCGAACAAAAAAATAACCATGTTATGTATAATATCACTCGTGGATAGCGAATTCCAATTTCATTTTATTATAATATAATATACGTACTCGTATATTATATACGTATATATATAAAAAAAAAGTACGATGCGAAAAATAACACGTGGCCCGTAATTATTAGTCGTAAAAAGAACAAAAAAAGTGTGTAATAGTATAAAAGGTAAAAACGGGGCTGTTATATAATAATATAGAAATAGACTGTGGAAAATAATATATATACCTATATTCCTATATAAATATATACACGTTGTTAATATACGCTAAATCATATTATTTGACTTATATTTATTTTTTATACATATTATATTCCTTCGCAGCTATTGTGATGTGTATAATAGATACATCATAAAATATGTATGTATAATATAGGCATATACAGGTGAACTATATGTTGCATGTACCTATAGACACAATTCAAACGGGAAATAAATAATAAATATAATATATACGAAAGGAAATAAATATTACATATAACGTTTAGGATATATTATATATACCTATATTCATATAATAATAATTCGTTTACTATATTTTATAATAATGTTTTATTTCTGTTTGAAGGGACTCCGATTAGTCGACTGCCAATCATGGCTAAACGAGTGTTGGACTTGTACACCCTCTACAAATTGGTCGTACAAAGAGGCGGAATCGTATCGGTGATCACCAAAAAGCTGTGGCAAGAAATAATCCGCGGTTTGGGCCTACCGCCGTCCATAACCAGTGCTGCCTTCACTTTGCGCACCCAGTAAGTAACCGAAAATTATTATTATTATTATTATTATTATAATATGAATGATATTCAAAAAACATATTTCTAACATATTATATCCGCATTGTATATTATGTATTATACGACTATATGTATACAAAAGATATCAGCACAGCACAGTTTCGAGTTATTATAATATATATAATATGAAATCGTATATTATATTCTATAGTGTGTTACCACGGTCAGTTACAGGGGCAAATTTCAATATATTACAATACAGTTAGACATAATACGATTTAGGGTTATGGGCGTAATTCGTGGTTCTTTACTGTTGAGGATGGAAAGGCAGAAATATACCACTTAGATGGTGCAAGAGCTTGCGCGTTTACGGAGTAGATATGATTATATAATATTTATATTTACGAGAACGAGAGCTGAATACGATAGTGAGACATTTCGATAAAATTATATGAGCAACGAGAAGAAAAAATACATTTTTATAATATATATATATAAATAAATATTATTTTATATCGTTTATCAGATACGTGAAATACTTATACGCGTACGAATCGAAAATGAACCAGTTCAGCTCGGTAGAAGAATTGAACATGGCTATAGCGGGAAACCGGCGCGAAGGCCGGCGGAACAAGTCGCTTTTGTCCGAGTACTTACCTTCGCTTCCAGCGTCCGTAGCAGCCGCGGCCGCCGCAGCAGCCGGCCATCATCTCATGCCTTCGTCGGGCATGCAGATGTCTTCGGGTTCATCCTCGGCGCACCACCAACAACAACAGCAACAGCAGCAGCACCACCAACCGCACCAACAGCATTACTCCAACGTGCTGGCCGCCGACGATCGGTTCCGCCATTTGGCCGCCGCTATCATAGACAACAGACACCGAACCGCGGAACAGTTACACGGCCGACAACAAACGCCATCGTCTACTTCCTCGCGGCAAACCAGTCCACAACGGTCGGCCGGACAGCTTCCGGTGGTATCCGACTCGTCCATGTTCAACGGTGGTCATCCTCAACAACCACAGCTGCAATCTCTGCCACCGCCGCCTTATCAATCGGTCTCGGCGATCGCGGCCGCTCACCAAGCAGCGGCCACAGCTGCCGGCGACCATTCCAACAAACAACGAGGTAAGCAATAGTGTTTTTTTATAATATAATATCTGTATATCAAAAAACATTGATTTTCAAAAATTATTAACATTCGAGTTAAGAACTTTATAGTATTATGTTATAGAATAAAATTAATTATAATTATACTTTACATCGCATTAAAATATTTAGATCCCAACATAATATAAATTATGGACATTTATGAAATATACGTAAAATCAATACGAAACGTATACCTCCTAATTATAATTTTTTAAATAAACTGAAGTAATAAAGTAATAATCAATTTTATACTCGTCCCGAGTCGATACGATTTATTGACTTATTGTCATAGAGTAAGAATATATAGAGAGGCCATAACACTATATTATACGTAGTTTTCCTATATACTGAATGAAGCATTTAAATGGACTTCTTGCAGTGTGACCACACGGTCAATAAAAAATTATCGAGTGCTACTGTTACGAAAAAAATTATTGTAGTGTTGTGAATAATGATAAATTTAGTGATAAAAATTACGAAAAAATAAGTGGATAAATTGTATTTTAGATTCTGATTTCTGACTTTTGAGCGTAGCGAAGAATGTATTGGTTTTACAATGATGTCTTTTTTTCTTTTTTTATGAAAACACTTTTACTACCCCAAATAATGCTCCGATTGTCACAAATAGCATATGTTTCCGGTAGGAAAGTCGATGTAGTTGGTAGGTACTTTATTTAGGTCATTTTTCGAATTTTTCAAAATTGACCCTATGCGTTAGAAAATGCGAGAATTTTTATTTCTCTTATCTGGTCACACTGAAAGAAGTCCATTTAAATGCTTCATGTATAATGCATTATAGCCACCCCCTGCTTATTGTCTTTCACAGTTTCGCCAACCTATAAAAGGTAACTTTGTATTTTTAAATTTTATTATTATCTATATATAATATTCACTATAGGTCTAAGGCGTTTAACTCTAAATAATAAATTGTTGATTATTTATCGTTTATTATTAAAAATATTATTATGACAAATATTAAAATAACATATCAAATTGAATTCAAAGACTTTAAAAAATATAACATTAAAACATCTTAAATTTTAAACATTTATGAGGTAAAAAAAAATAACAAAATCGTTTTATATTTTTTATTCATTGAAATTAGTTGCTCTTATATATTATACATATATAATTTAAATATTATTTAAAAAGAAAAAAGCAAACATTGATTGGCTATTCATTAAGTATAGAAATATTTGTGTTGATTAGGTTCAATGTTTTATTCTAATTCTGTACGTTATCCCGTTATGATGCATGGCATAGGTGGTTCATTATATTATTGTTGATTTAAATGAACATAAATCATATTTTAAAAATAAAACAATTACTGCGAAATTTCTTTCTTCGACATAATATTATTTATAATATATTGTACCCATATAGACGTTTACTTGAAACAATTTAAAACAGATTTAATTAACTGTTTATAATTTTCGACTGTAACAATATTACTTCATTATCACAGATCTATTGCTACACTAATTGAAACCAATTTTTGAAAATATATCTATATAATATCTGAAATATGTGAAAACATTAAAATAAGATAATATAATATTTTTTTTTAAAAACAATACATTTCTATACGTATACTATTTATATATATATACTGTCAGTCTGTATAGGAATTATATTATATATTTTTACGCATTATAATAGGTATACTCGTATTATTATGTTCTATTTATAAACACACATCCGAGACACAGGAAACGTATGATAATATTTGTATTTAAATCTTAAAACAAAAAATATTAAAGATCAAAGTATCAAACGTAATATTAGTCGATCAAATCCTATATATATACTTATGAAATCAAATTTTATTTAGATCAATAATATATTAATCATTTTAAATAAATCTTTTGGTTATACCTATACAATACATCTTATATAGGGACTGGTATTTGTTATTTCTCGCGACTTTATTTATTTAGATTTTTTCCCCCAATAAACTTTGTGACATTTTTGTTTTTAATTTTCTGTTTATATAATACGGAATAGTTTCGTGCCAAGAAAGGACAAGAGCAAGGAAATCGGTAAACACACTGACAACTAACAATCCCCTTGACAGGTGTGTCCGTCTGACGTGGTCCCAAAAATAAAAATGTTCAATTTCATTTCTAGTCTTTAATAATAATTTCACCTTTATGCTACTTTTAAATGTGTATGCATACGTATATAATATATATAACATCTTTCTGTATCTATTCATTTTGTTTTAATGTACTTTTGAAACGTTACCAACGGCGAGTGAAAAAAACTATCACGACGTGTTCTAATTTCATTGGGATAATGTTTTCTTTTTTTCATTCTACGCTCATTCATCAAGTGCCCTTCATTAGTAAAGAAGAAAAATATAATGAAAATCATATATAATACGAATATAATATTATAAAAATATAAAAACAAAACAAAGTTATATTGTCGTATTGCCATATTACGCCATATTGTGTTAAATTAATTGCATTTATAACAAAAAAAATAAATATTAACCAACGTAAAAGAGTATTATTATAGATATACAATAAAAAAAAAAATAAAATTATTTAATCGTTAATAAGTGTAATGTTATATAGTTATCAAGTTTATAAATATACTGAGATTTGTATGATAGTAACTAAAATGAAATACAAAGTTGAAATTTTCAACGTCTAGGCACATTTTTGACATTTTTGACATATTATAATAATTTATGTAATTAATGATTTTAATAATGTATTAGAATAATAAATATAATATTTTTTTATTCCAATTTAAAATAATAGCAGGGTTGATATTAAAGGGTATTAAATTTAAATCATCATTTATTCTTTCGCATTATTATGCGAAATGTATTATGTTAATATTAATAAGTGATGTGTGTTACCATACATTAAAAGTTTTTATTATTGGATTATTTATAGTACGGTTCAAATTGAAATTCGTAATTATATCTATTTTTGTATTTATCTATTATTATTATGCTTCGAAGAAAAGTGAGTCTATATAGGTTTGTTCTGGTCGTACTATGCAAATATGAATAATAATTATACTAATGAATATAGCGTAATTACATATAATTAAATTGTCTATAATAATATAATTATTAATACTTATGACGTTATGAGTACCAAATTTGGAAATATACAGATTTAAGTATACATCATTAATTTATAATTCATTTTTTAGAGCATTCATAATACAATACGCGTTTTAAGTTTAAATTCACAATACATGATTGTAATTTTATCATGAATTATGATTCATGATGATTAATTTTTTTTAAAAAATATAGTTAAAATCATTATTTATAACGTACTTCATTTACTTACATACTTGTATTTAATTTTACGAATCGTGTAATTGTTTATATTTCTATAATTTGCTTAAAAGTAAAACTCTTCTCTCCCCGCGGGTTAAGGATAAATTGTATATTGTTGCTAATAATTTTCTATATATTTTTGTCATATTATATTATAACCATCGAATACAATATTTCTTTAAATATATATTTAACTATTATCTCTCTACGTATCGATAAAAGAGTTATAACTACGACAAGTCTACAACGGATTTGTAATCGTCTATACGTGATTTATCGTCTATAATGTAATAACATAATACTTATGAAACAAGAAAACGTTTGAAACATAAAAAAAAAATAATATTATTTAAATTTAATAATATGGTACTGGTATTTATTTACAAACTATATTTGGTAATAAAAAGAATATTATTCATTTTTTATTTTTTCATTCTTATATACTTTCGCATAATACGTATAAAAGTCGATCGTACGTATAATATCTAATAAAACGTGTCATGGACGTAAATTATCGTTCAAAGGATTGTCGAATAATTGCAAAAAAAAAAAAAAAAAAAATTGCGTTTTACCGTATAAACTCAATTCGTCAGAGTAATATTTCGCGTGTGGTATAACTATTTATTGATAGGTGTCAACATAATATACGCGATAAATACATTGTATATTTTCTATATATTGTACTTTCTAATTATAGTTTTTATACGTCGTAAATTTCAAAAAAAATGTATACAAATCTCAATTACGTTTAAATACGTAAACGTAATTATACTAAATACGCGCTAGTTTATTCGAATCTTTATAACTATATATTATATAGTGTGTATTGTTGTAACATTGTAAGTATATAATACGTATATTTAAAATCGATTTCCTATTATAATATTGCTAATTTTCGTTTAAAAATATTATGTATTTTTTTTAAACTTTTTTACGAATATTATTATATAATATTCGCATTCGAAAAAAACATTTACGGACATTTAGGTGACAAGGGAATTTATGAGTATTTATATTGAACTTGGAGACTTGAAAATTTTATATAGGGTTTTCATTTATGTACTATATGCATAGGCAAAACTACGGGTCAGGCCATGGCCTGACCTAATACTGACTGAAAATTTTTATAATGTATATTATATATTTTAATAATTATTTGGGCATATATTTAAGTGATTTTTTTAAAATTCCTAATATTATATATTTTTTAAATTAAAAACTTTATTTTTCACATCTAAAATTCGTGAAATTTTGCGTTTAAAAACAAATGTTTACGTACTACACGAATGCAAGATTATTATGCCACTCATGCGCATACTTATTAGAAGTGTACGAATATGTGGGCTTGAATCGCTTGATAAATTTCTTAAATTTAATTGTACACACACTACAGTCTACACAAAGAAAAAAAATTGGTTATGGAGTATAATATTCTATATTTCTATGTACTATAGTATAATCGGTTTTAGATATTATTAGATTTAAACAATTTAGACGTAAAATATATTTATATTATATATAATATTAATATATTATAGCAACAAGCAATAGTTAATTTTTCGTAATAATAAATTAGTCGACAATCGGTATTTCGGTAATGTTTGTTTCGTGGTGATTTACCCGTATTATCGATTATGCGTCCCATATAAACTACTTTAATTTTTTAATTTTTAAAATTTTTTTTTTATATATTTTGTTTGGCCTAACCTAATAAAAATGTCTAGTTTCGCCTATGACTATATGTGTTATTATGGTCCCTATATATGTGATAAAAATTTACGTTTTAAATATTTAATAAAAAATGTCAAAATTTTTATAAATACCTACATCGTCTGACTGAACTTCGCTCAGAATCAGTTTTTTCGAATGCGATACGGTTAATCATTGCATTCAAATTCTAATTAAAATAAAACACTATGATTTGCACACACCTGTATCCCTGCGGCCGGAGTATCAGCTCTTCTTTTTTATTTTATTTTTAATCGTGTAGGTACATAAAATATATATAACGTTCTCTTATTATTATTATTATTAATAATAATAATAATAATAATAATATGATAATAACTTGTATTGTATATACGGTATATAATATAATGACGGGAAATCGGTGCGTATATCTGCAGTACATAAAATTATAATAAAATATTCAGTCGTCCGACCGTATCTGATGGTCGGACGCGCGGTATAAATACTTATGTATTATAATATGTGACCCGTCATCGACACGACGGTTGTCGTCAGCGGTCGCGCAGGACATTCGTCAATGTTATCAATTTACGTTCGCATTGTGTTGTAAATATAAAAATATAATATACAATAATACACGCCTAATAATAATAATAATAATAATAATATACGCTTTTTCTCGTTCGTTTACTTATATATATATATATATATATTTTTTATATACTCGCGTCGTGTCGTTCGACAAATCTCTCTCTCACTCTTCGCCTCGCGCACTCCGAGAGGAATATATAAACGTTATTATAAACACTTGTTTTGATACGCTCGCGAGACGTATTACATTATATATATATACAATGTAAGTTATTCTATATAAATATACATATATAATAATACTGCATCGAGTTATAATATTACGCGTCTGAATAAATCAATTTACACCGTGACACCGTTCGTTTAAATCCATACGTGCGCCTTTTGATATTTAAATATTCAAACACGGATACGACACGTATTATTATTATTATTATTATTATTATTATTATTATTATATTGTTGATTTTTCTTTCTTTTACCACCGTGTCACAGATACGCGTGTATATATATAAATATTGTTATATTATATGACGCGTACCCCAGTCCCGTTTCCGCCGTCTCTCGTACAAAATATAATAATATAATATATAATATCATATAAAATGTATATGCGCTCGCGACCGACGCTGCTGCATCTTTGGCTTATTATAATAATATGTAATGTATATACGCGCACGGCTTATAATATATTAATAAAACGTATTATATATATATATATACCCGAGCTATACACGTATATATTGTATAATTATTATTATTATTATTATTATTATTATTATTATTATTTGGAGAGAAAAAAAATCGTGTTTGTACGTAAAAAAAAAATTAACATTTTACAAATTACAGACACTTGTTCACGACACGCACGCTCCGTCTCTCTTCGTACGATATAATAATATTATAATATGTATAAATACGTTTATATATCCTCGAGACGCGTATTATGTAGTCGAGAAAAGCGAATATTCGTATAAATAAGAAAAGAATATAATTTTAATTCCGAGGGAATTATACGTTATAATATTTTATATTCGTGTTCTTTTTTTAATAATATCATATACAAAACGTATTATTGTGTTTATAATATACGTACGTAGTATTGTTATTATCCATCGTCCTCTCGTCCTGCAGCAACATCCTTTTCGATTCATTTTATATTACACGCGTTACCTTCACATTAATTAACTAGAATAATATAAAAGGAAACAAAATATTATTTTAATATTATATTGTTATCGCGTTCGTCACCCTTCTCGTTATCATTACAATTTACGAGGGTATAGATAATATATCGTATTATATTTATCTTGTTACACAGAGTTTTTCTTAAACACGTCGTCTACAACTTTTATACACATATTTTTTTGGTCTATCAAAAGCCCGTGTTTTATTCATCGGTTTTTATTATTTAATATAAATATGAAATGAACGATACGTATAGAACGTTGAGAACCCCTACGTACTGAAGGTACAAGTTTTTTCGTTTATCGTTTCACGTGTTTTAGCGTTTATATATATATACACCCTTCGCCCTTATATTATATTACAACGGAAACGGTGCCATTATAATGCAATAATTTATAATTCTACCAAAAATAACAAAATATTGAAAAAAATTATTTATATAATATTATAACCATATTCTATTATTCTGTTATGTATGTATAATAATTCACAATTTATATAATTTAAATTGTGAATTTTTATACATATAATACATGGAAACTGCTATATATTGTGGCAATCGTTTTTTTTCAGAACTTCTCAGCATGTTAATGTGGATGGACTTGATGAGAGCAAATCCGACAGCGATTCCAAGACTTCAAATGCCGAGTGAGTTTAGTCTGTATGAAATTAAATTTAAATTAAATTTCACACTCGATAAAAATTACACGAAAAAAAATTACTATATTTACTATATAATATTTACTAAATAATTTAATTACGGAATTGGGAATAAAAACATATTTCTATTAGATATAATTATTTTTAAGAGTAATAGTAATTAGTCGTTGTTTCACAGACTTGCAGCCGTCCAGCACTTCACCGTACGCGGCTCCAATCAATCTCCAGCCGACAGTCGCGTTGCAAAAAGCATCCGCTCCGGCGCCGGAACAGTACGAGGCGTTGAATTTGGGCAAAAAGAACGCGGCGAACAACAACAACGCCGGAGAAAATGGTGACGAACCGTCGGCGAAACGCGTCCGAACGGCCGAAAGGTCACCACCGACGGCGGCGGTGGCTCGGGCGCAACAGGTGTCGACCACCAGCCGTCCGGGGACGCCGACCCAGGATCCGGCGTCCAACTCGCCGAAACGAAAGAGCGTCGCAGATGACGACGGTGACGAAGAAGACGGCGAAGGCGGCGACGGATGCGACGAAAACAGCGACGGAAACAACAACGGCAATATGATCGAAATGGACATAGACGTGTCTGCCAGTGGTGAGTAAATTTTCATCAATTTATATATTAAATTATTATACTATTCGATCAAAATTTATTGTACGTATAATATGTATATAGTCCTTATATATATTATATATATATATATATATATATATATAAAAATACGAGAAAATATTTCGAAGAAATTCTTTTTGAAAATTTAAAAACATACTCGACGACAATTATAATATTATATAATATATGATATGATATTTATATTATAATCTATTTAGAGAATAAATTTCGATCTAGGAAATATTATATTATTATTATTATCTTTGAATTTACCGCGGTAAATTAAGTGACGAAAAATATTTAAACAATCGACGAGAGTTATTTAAACTTGGTATCGTTTCTTGAAAAAATTTATGTATTTTTAAATGTTAATATACATAAAATATAAATGTGTTATATCGTTGATTTCCGTTAACGCGCGTGCGCATAAATCCTAACTTATTATATTGTCATTATTATAATATATTATAGCATAGAACTATTACATTTTAATATGTGATTTTCATATTTTATATATAATTCAACGACCTAAAAATGAGCGTAATATTATTTACACGCACTTTCTATATAAATCAAGATGACAATGCGGTTGAACCGACGTGTGAAAAAAATGCAAAAACGAATATTTATATTAATATTTTTTTATGGTTTTAAAAGAAAACAAAAATTTTTTTAAATAATATCACGTCGTCTCCCGACTGTAAAATAATAATATACAACTACACGTCGATATTCCATACAGTTAAATTATAATATATTAGCTGGATGTGTAATTTTTTTTAAAATTGACTTATAAAATGAAAATTATAGACGATATCGTTTGTCTATGTCATGACGTAGAACACGCCCAGCTCATATAGATGAAATTTCAAAAGGGGGACAACAATTTTTTTCTATAAATGCAGCCACGTGTTTGAATAATTATGTAGGTATTATCTCTTATAATGACAAAAATAGTTGAATTTCGTTTAAAAATTCGTCGATATATACAATAATAACAATCGTATTTCAATTTTTATACTTGTACGTGAGTTTTAATTTATTAGAATTACAAGTCTATTTATTTTTCAAGAAGGGGCAATTGCCCAGTCTTGCCCTTCCATGGGCATCCATGTGTAGAAATATATAAAAACACGCAATAATATAAGTTTGCTAGTTATTGTCTTTTTAACGTACATTTGATAAATATTTGCGTATTATAACATTATAATACAGTTTTGAATAATACAAAATACTACTCTTTTTTTTTTTTTTAATGACTTTTGAATGGACCATGTTTTTTATTTTCGTGTTTATATTATTATATACAGGTGTATCCAATAACGGTCTCAAAATATGCGTTTGTAAAAAGACAAAACACGGGATCTACAAAGGTCAACTCGTCAAGGTCGATTCAACGTTAAACGGAGGTAATTTCACATTTCACATTTTTCTTCTTTTTTCTTTTCTTTATTATTCGCATATAATATTGTATTGTATATTATCTCGTTATGTTATCACATACATGGGAAAAAACAAAAAAACAAAAACTATAATATCGCGTAAACGACAACGTTTCATATTTTTTCCGTCATAATATTAATATGATTTCTATAATATCATGTGAAATTTAACCGTTGGATGTCATTCCTTTTTATACAGGAACGAAAAACACTAGTCCCTTCGTGTTGAGATTGAACGGTGAACTCTACACGGGATGCCTTCAATTAGAAAAGAACGTTCTTAATCACGGCACCGATAAGAAAAATATTAGTTAAAATAATAATAATCTCGATGTTACATCGAAATACGTCCATTATCGTATATGCATTTTGTAAATATATTCATTTTATATTATGCGATCGAAAAATAATTCGATTTTATAAAACTAAACATATTATTTTTTATCAGTATGGCAATTTTTTTTTAAATATAATATTATATTCAAACTGAATCCATTTTTTAAAGGTTTCCTATATATATTATATTATATACGAAGTACCCAATATTATTATGTATACATTTGAGCATCATTTTTATAAAGTTAACATTTAATTTATTACGTTACCCCATTTTTTTTTTTTTTTTTGACTTCACTTCGATTGTAAAATATTATCTTATTATTATTAGTCGTATATGTATTTATTACATTTTTACGGTATTTTTCATTCAAGACTATACTACGTATATGTATTATATTATTATTATTATTATATCGTATTGTTTTAAACCATTTATTCCCTTTGTTTTTTTGTTTTTTTTTTATAATTAAATATACATTAGCGATATAGTTAAAAAATAATTCAATGTCTTTATATAGTTTTATTGATAAATTATAATAATATTATTTAATTCTTATATCGATTTTTACGAAAATAAAAATAGCGAATTATTATTACGATTTATTATTGTGAAAAAAAAAAGATACATTTTTTGTACATATTTAACGTATACGGAGTAAAAATAATTATTTAATTTTAAGGCTGTGCATTTTTTTTAGATCTCGTCCTCTGATGGAAAAACAAAAAAAAAACATATTATACATAAAATAACACTTTATTGTAAAACACACGCCCGCCTCTAATATTGGTTTTAAATAAATATTATACAAATCGTATAGGAAATCACAGTATTTGTATATTATATTTTTTACTCTAATATACAACAACATCAATATGTATATTATAACGATTGAATAAAATACTTGTTTTTTTTTTTTTTATCATTATTATTATTATTTTAATAAGTAGTAGCATTAAAATTATTATTAAAATTAGCATTATGATAGATTTGTGATTTTTTTTTTTTGTGTAACGTCAACAAATTTGAATATTTTTTGACACGAGAAAAATGTATATATTAGTATTGGATTTCGCAAATATATAAATATTAATAACATACGATATATTGGCTTTTTTTTTTTTTTATTAACCGAAAAAAATTATTATATTGTATAACTATACTGGCCAATATTTTCTAGGAAAATATACTCGTGAAAATTATACACGAGTTTAAGACGATTTAAAGACATAATAGAAGACATATTTTTATGTGCGTAATTTAATATTTTTAATAACATGAAATAATATTATTACCTATATCTCATTTGTGTAGAAACGTGAAATCTTATTACGCAATTAAATAAATAATGAAACATTAAAATATTATTAATCAGAAACATTATGACTGCGTTTAAATGGTTCGGATCGTGTATTATAAAATATAAAATAACGCATAATATCAATAATAATTAAGAGAAATCAATAATTACTCGAAGCATAATATACATTATCTTTTTCGTGTAATTAACTATTAATATTTAATAATCAAACACGAATTCTTTTATAGAAAGCGTGTTATTTTAAAACCCATAATTATAATATCACAATATGCTTCCATGTATAATTATTAATAATAACGATTAATTCGATAATTATAATACCTATTAAAAATAATAATAATAATTCATATACCTAAATTATTTAAACGTTTCAAATCGTGAATTATATTTATGAAATCTAAAACAATAAAAGTTATTATTGTCAATTTATTATGCAAATTGAATTTATTTATTTTTTCAATAAAATACCAAATAATTATTTGGAATTATTTTTTTCAAAACCAAATCTTATGAACTATAATATAGCAGAACTCACTGTAGTGAATATTATGACAGAATGCTTGACGTGCAAAAAAATTTCATTTTTGTGATGTTTGAAGCAACCGGTTGGTTTGACACATCGATTCTTGTTGCATGATTGGACGCATAAATAGGTAAGAAAAATTCACACGATATTTTTAAACATTTCATTTTTGAATATTATTTATTGTAGTTTATACAATAATATATACTTTTATATTATTCATTTCTAATATAAGAAGTTGCTTTTTTTAGTTTTTTTAAACCTACTTAATACGTATATAATATCAAAAAATATTATTTTCTATACAAATATAATACTCGTATAATCGTACAGGAAATGTAGTCAATTTTTATTAATTTCATTTAATTGCTGAGCGTATAGCGTATTTTAAATTAAATCGTTAACCTAAACGACGCGTTGAATAAAATCTATATGAAAATAAGTAATTTCTCATCGTTATCTTAATTTTCTTCTCTTTTCGTTCTAAGTTCTATGGTCACTGTACCCTTTGTCCTTTAGTAAAATTAGTTAATAATTATATCCGTATCGTATAATATACAAGCTTATATTTTTCCTTCTTTCCCATCAATTTGTTGTTTTTTGTTTTTTTGTCATAAATTAGCCCATGTATTCTTTTTTTTGTTTTCAAACTTTTTTCATTTTCTCTCAGTTTGGTTTGTTGTTTTCCATACAAAATTTAATTTAATTTTTCTTGTATATAGGTATATATATAATTATTGTATCATAATTAATCTTCCTAAATGCTTATATATATATATATAAGTTTTTATGTTACGTTATTGTGTGTGCCGCTATATAATATAATATTAGGAAAAACAATTCTACAATATGTTTATACTATTTTAATAAGCATATATATTACACCAAATTTAAATATATATACAAAAAAAAAAATGATTGATAATAATATTAGTGTACAAAATACAATGTAAATAATGTTATCGTCCAATGAATATTTTTAAGGAAAACTATATATAGGTAGTGAAATATTGTGTGAAAATATTCTTCGGACAAATTAGATCCATTAGAGTTATTAACTCTAAAAATCTTTCACACTACGTTAAATATTATTGTATACACACGTATATAGTCTCGTGTTTATTTAGAAATGTAAAAATCTTTAAAATATATAATAATAATAATAATACGAGTATATTCGATAATATAAAAAGTAAAAAGGTACGTAGGCATACTTATTGTAGAGTTATGACCCAAGTTTATTATTTGTTATTTTACACGTGTATATAAGTACATATAATGTGTGTGGTCGACAAAATATATTAATAATATATTATATACGTATTTATAGTATGTATTTAAGATCATAAATTATGTTTTCCAATTTTACATTTTACACGAATGCGCACAATACCGTTATAAAACAAACAATAAATTGAATGATCCATTATAAATAATTGTAATATTTGGCGAGGCAATATAATAATTATATTTCCCCCTATACACTTATATATAATATGATCGTATAAAATATTTTCTCTACAGTCTAATTTTATATGGATACGAGCTCGCGTCTATCAAAGTTTATATTATGTGTAAATTAGTTTATTATCTTATGACATTTATAATATATTTTATACATTATAATATTATATTGTTTATATACAATAATATTCGATTTGGCGTATGTGTATGCGTTTTATTATAGAATCGCATATTACTATATTATATCGATATAATGTAAACATAAAATTTAAGAACCATCGATATCGGTTATAAATTACTAATTAGTTTATTATAATATGATGGTAACCGCGCGACACATGCGGTTGCACGAATACTTCACATTTTCATCGTGAGTACAACATTTTATTTATAGTATACCTATATATATGTATATTATAGTTTGCATACTTTATAACATATAATTATTATTGCTTTGACTAATTTACCATCGAATATAAGTATATATAGAACGGAAGTATTCGATAATAATATATCAATTTTGAGTAATTGACTATATTATTCATATATCTATAAAGATTAATATAATATATTTCTACATAAGGTTAACTTAAATTGAATAAAATTGAAAACTTATTCCATTTCGAATAAATATATACTACCTATACTTACATCGTTTCACGGAATGAAATATTTGCAAAATAATATAATATATATTTTATGCCCGTATAGATTTTTTTGTTCGGAATTCGATTGATATTATATCATATTTTATTCATATTAGATTCTGAGCGAAGCGAAGAATGTATTGGTTTCACAATGATGTGTGATTTTTTTTGATTTGAAAACAAAATTACGACACGAAATAATGCTCCGATTTTCACGAATAGGGTATGTTTCCGGTAGAAAAGTGGATGTAGTTGGTACTTTATTTAGGTAATTTTTCGAGTTTCTCAAAATTGACCCTAAGCGGTAGAAAAAACGACGAAAAAACGGCATTTTTCTAGAAAACTGAAATTTCGACGAATTCGATTTTAATATTACACTATAAGACTATAACTCAAGCAATTTTTAAGTTAGAGACTTGAAATTTTTTTTGGGTGTTCACATAGCTATTATATATATATGTGGTAAAATTTTGGAACCGTTATGTTAATTTTTCTACAAAATATTGGACTTTGAATATTTCGTAAAATTCTCGTTTTTACGTATATAATGTTTGATAAAATTGGCAATTTTAGGTATTTAGGTCTGAAAATTTTACTGAAGTATACTTACATAGGTATTACTTAATATCATACTAAAATATTATAAAAATCCCAAGTCACAATTTTTTTTTATAACTGTTTTAAGTTGATATTTTTAGTTCAAACGAAAATTATAATCTGACTGTACTTCGCTCAGAATCGTTTTTTCGAATGCAATGGTTTATCATTGCATTCAAATTCTAATTAAAATTAAACGCTATGATTCGCACACCTGTATCCTGTGCGGCAAGAGTATCAGCTCATCTTTTTTTTAAATTCTTTATAGTTTATACTATTAATTTGTTCATTATTTACAAATAGTTATTTCAACATAACATTAACATTAACCCGACTGATACCTATACAAATATGGCATTACACACTTTACTATTACTATTTTAGTATGCGATATTAGATATTATCATTATTGTAATTTATAATATTATAATTACTATCCGTTCTTTTGGTATGTATAATATCATATTATACCTAACCTAACCATATATTATTAATATGGCATAGGTAGCTCCAGTTAGGTTTATATTTTTATAGCTATAAAATTATTATTATAGTTTCAAGCGTATAACATCATATAATAATATTTAACACCAGTATAAATGGTAAACGTAAAATAATAACGTTTTAGGTGGTTGATACACGCGTAATTTATTATTGTAATGTTGTCGAGAACTGTAGAACCGGACGCGGATTGACTGTTGCTGCCGCAGCGGAATAACCGCGACGGGGTTACCGCGGTTGTCAAGACGACTGGACCGCGTGTTATAATAACGAGCAGCAATCTCGTTAAAACCGATGAACGCGTATTTGAATTTTGAACACCGCACCAGCTGCGCCGTCAGTCCATGACCAGTGTGATTCGTTAAATATAATAATTATAATTGTTTGATTAATAATTAAAATTAATGGGTGAGAAACGTATTATATACAATATCGAAATCTTACAAGTCGGGAGAAAACCAAAAAACAAAGGTTCACGATTATTACAAAAAAAAAAACAAAACAAAACAAATAATAATCTGCTTCTGTGGATCGATTATAAATTATAATAATATATAATTATTAGGTATGATATTTTGGGTCCGTGATTTCGAAAAGATAATAATTATTATTCATTATTTATAGTATATTTTCAAGTTTCAACCGTTCGAGATTAGAGTACACCTAATAATATATTATATAATATATACCTACCTATTTTACTCGTATAATATATTATAATAATACAGTGTTGAACAACTATTACACACAAACGAAAATCTTTTTTTTATATTGAATTTATAATTATTATTTTAAGCACGTGGTCATATTATAAAAGATAAGCGACTAATTGAGTTTTTTTTTCCGTGCAGTATTAATTTATTAATGATAACAAGGGTATATTATAATATATAATATAATATTATGCTTTCAGGAGTTTTAGGAATACAAGAATACAGATATAGCGTTCCAATAAATAATATAACGTGTGTTATTTGAAAAAGACATAATTCGTAACAGTGGCGCACAAACACGAAAATCTACATGAAAGATGTAGAATGTAGAAATAAAAACTTTTAAGACCTACCCACCACCTAAATTTCAGCATATGTAATGCAAAATCTAAGATTTTTCACCAAAAACACTGAAAAACTTTCACCAAATTTTAGATTTTGAGCGAAACGAAAAGTGTATTGGTTTTACAATGATGTGTCTCTTTTTTATATATCTTTATTTAAGCTATTATTAAAATTTCTAAAAAATTGAGTCTATGCGATAGGAAAATTACCATAAAATATCGAAAATATGGCATTTTTCACGAAAACTGAAATTTTGATGAAATCAATTTCAATAGTTTCTGATAACTCAGATAATATTGTACTTATAGAGACTTTAAAATTGTATTGGGTATACAAATAGGTAGTAGGTACTACGCGATTAAATTTTAGAACCTTAAAATTAATTTTTCTACAAAATTTAAACTTTATACGATAATATTTTATTTAGTCTCAAATCTAAAACTTTTTTTTTTATACATACCTACATACAAATTGATTTGATTTATTTAAAATAATATTGTGTTTTGTACGTATGCTATAATTTATTCTTATTTTTCGTTCTAAAATGTAATACTATTTTCATATTCATCACTACGGAAACAAACAAATTTCGTATTTAAATACTTACACATAATTATATTATTAATAATAATACACTTGTACGTCCGATGGCGTAGTTGGAAAAAAAATATGTTTCCTCTAAATTAATTCACCGACGCGAAATCCTTCGAAGCCAATTGCAGTAAAAGGAGATTAGTCGATTAGTGTCACTAAAGAGTTAGATTAGAGCACCATATTTTTTTTTACAGATTGTCATCAATAAACGTTCACTAAATAATGAGTATTTAGGCTGTTAAAAGAGAAATTAATCGATTTTATTCTACAGGTAAAAGCTGCGCATAGTGCGTGGTTCAATACCCGTTAGATGACATAATTTTTTGCACTTTTTTATAATATTATTTTTGTCAATTTATTTTTTAATTATCATTTTAAATTTTGCGAAGAATGTATTAGTTTTACAATGTTGTGTATTTTTAAAATTTTTTTATTTATGTCCGTTAACACTTTTTCGACTCGAAATAATGCTACGATTTTCACGCAAAATAAAAATTAACCGCATACATTTATCCTTCCATGTTCCCTTACCTATTATCCCAATAATGATGTACAAAACAATATATTTTTTTTTATTAATATTCATTATAAATCTATAAATTTCATAAGTAATAATTATATACATATATAATTATTACCCATCTACCCCTTTTAAACTAAATATGTAGTGGTTGCTACACCCAGATATAGGGATGAGAGCCACTGATTCGTAAAAATAAGAAGTAATAACTATACGTATATCCAAAATCTATTTTTTATAACCCGTATAACACTTCTTCAGTATACCTATATCTCCTATATATTTATACATTTATTCATCACATAATAATATGATATACTTAATGGAATATATACTATAAAAGTAACATATATTATATAGTAATTATCATTATCATACGAGTTTAAACGTTTAAAGATTGCTGTAATTTGTGTATTAACATTTAACACCTAATCATATTATTTGTATTGACTATTATAATTATTTTATATTATAATTTAGTATACATAAATATATTGTAAGTATAACTCAGCTAGGCCATAATTGTACAAAATAATTACAAAATTATATTATTTATTATTTTATGATTTTATTAACTATATATATATAAAATATATATTATGTTTATTAGGTACTCGCCGTGTATAAGTAAAATACTTAGGTATATACCTATACTAGATTATTAATTATATTACACACCTATATAATATTATAATGTTAAATAATAATATATCTTTATTCTTTATATTATTGCTGATTGCGGTTATAATAATTTAATTAGATATAAAATTGAAATTAGTCTTAATATAATATAATTATTGCCAAATAATATACGAATATGAAATGACTGTCGCATTTAGTTTAAGTGTAAGTACCTACATTACAGGGGTGGCCAACCTGCGGCTCGCGAGCCGCATCTTGTGGCTCTCATGTCTCATCGTAGGCTCATGCGGCTATCGGGACTTATTTCTATAAGACTCAATAATTTTTTACTAATTTAAAAAAAAATTATATTTATTAAATAAATAGAATATAAACGATAATGCATATATATATATAATATATATATAATAATAACACAATTATAATAATTAATATTTTTGTTTTATTATTTAGGTAAATGTAATTTATTAGTTTGAATTTTTTTGTAAGGCGTTTGAAGTCTGGATTTATCTCATTGTTATTCATTTTATTATTTTATTACTACCTACCTTCATATTTAATCCATAAAAAATCTAATGAATGGATATTTGCGTGTAATGTTAAAATTCTCCTATACAAAATTATATACCTACACGTATAAATTAAGAAATTTTTTTTTTCTACTCTTAAATGAATTACAATTTTTTGATGTGGCTCGTAAGTCATTTCATGTTGGCCATCCCTGGTATATTATCTATAAATTAATATACATATATAGTATAATCTATAATGGTATTTTAAGTAAATAACATTTTTTTTTTTATATGGGAATTTGGAAATTAAATATGATATACGATACAATAAATTATATATTCATAATATATATTAACATATTATTATGTAAAACGACTAATATATATAATTAATATTTTACTTAATGTATGGTCTGCAGCCGAGTTTCGAGTGATATAATATTTATACATGTACGTATATTGTATATATAGAGTTGCGCGCGCATACACGCACGATTCGGAATAATTTTAGACGTACTGGATCAAACCAATTACAATATTATTATAATAACGTGCAGACCGAGGACTGAAAATCGAATTTTACTCGCCGATTAGTAAAATTATAAATATATATTATAAATAATTTAATATTATATACGTATATTGTGTAGATATATAAAATAACAAATTATAAATATATTATTACGATCGTACTTTGAATTTCTCTCAGAACTCAGACTGAACCTATTTATAGTTTTATCTTTCATCTATATATATGACGTATATGTTGTACCTATTATACGATATTTTATTATACTCTGCGGAAATCCAATATTAATATTATAATAAAATTAATGAAAAATTATTAATAATACAATGTTTTCGTATATAAAGTTTATAATAATATACTTATGTCTACGTGTAAGTTTTATACGAACGAATAAAATATTAACGTCAGCATAACAATATATGCTCATACACTATTACTTTCAGAAATAAAATTATACGTACGATGTATTTGTTTTTAAACGCTATTAAATATTAAAAATATTAAATATATTAAATATTATCGATAAAAATACTTTACCACTTTACCAATATACGATTTGGTCGGGCCGACAAATAGCCTGATTAAATCGAGTATTGCTTATACAGACGGCATGACCGTCACACGATTCAATTAGTTGAATTTGTGTTCACTTGTGTTTGCATGACGAATTCGTTCGCAAACGAGTAACACAAATCACACGATTAATAATGGCGTCGTATCGAAACAACAAAAACCGAAAATTATATTGCTCTAATAATAAAACATTATCGCATTAAATAAGAAAGAAAATATAAAACATAGATTGTGAAAATATGTAAAACGTTTAACGGAAATGTAAAATATAAAGGTATACATATAATAAAGAACAATTATTTAGGACCGTAGTACAAACCACGATTTAACATGTAGGTATCTCTTAAACCGTGGTATAAACGAACGAGTTATCACGTTAACGTCAATAACACTGATAAGCAAAATTTTCCCGGGGGTGCTACACACTATATTATGATTTGATCGGTCGGGTGATCAAATGGAACGACCATCTGAGACGAGACTTGACAGGATTATAGTCGTATGACACGACCTTATATATTATTACGTCTGACCTGAACAAAATATCCTGCAATCGGCCCGACCAAATCATATTATAGTGTGTAGCTGGCCTTATAATATTAAATTATTGACAACCGATAAAAAAAAACTAAAAAGAGAAACAACAAGGAAAAAAATAATAATAAATGAAATAGGAATATAATATTAAAATTAAAAAATATAATAGAATTATTATATTATTATTATTATTATTATAATGAAAACGCAATATAAAAAATAAAAATACCACTAGGTTGACTGAGCGGAGGGAACGGGGGATACCTTCGGATGGGCGTGACCCCGGGCCAATGGTAACCGTCCCCCCTTGATCATCCGGGAGAGGGAACGCGCGTGCGGACGGATCCTCGGGCGCCCGATCGGCCCCGCGTATACGAGCCGCGCACATTCGCGTACGAACACGACGCGTTCGCGCACACTCTACCCGCGATTTTTGCCGCCGTCGGATAGTTTTAAATACGTTTGGCGATTATTTCTCGATTAAAACGAAATAGGTGTGAAAACTACTGGAAAAACGAAATTTTAACCGCGATAAAAATAAATAAATAAAATAAACAAACAAATAACACACTGTTCGCGATCCGTTTTTTGTTTTCGCGCGCGACACACGGATTGATATTTTGCCGATATTGAATAGGTATAAATATACGAGTATATACCAAAACGATTTTGTCTGCCATGAAATATCTCATTTCTCGTCAACAACGCGGTCCGAGTGCAACTACGTTTATGGCCGTTTGTCCGACGGTAGTCTCGTCGCTCCGATAGCGTCGCGTCTCCGGTCGATTACCGCCGCCGATATACATATACCGCGGTTATTACGGTTACGGTAATATAATATTATATAATAACATATACCAATACCCTGATACAGGCATACATAATATTACTCTACGTTGACCACACACACACACTTACTTATCCGCATACGCCTCCACGTTCGTTCGTAATAATAATAATAAGAATATCAATAACAATTTCAACAGTCGCTTACTATACGTATAATATATTGGACCGGATGTGAATACTCATTCAAAATTGGCCGCGTCAAGCAGAACCCCGTCCGTGTAGCGAGCCCGGCCGCCGGCGAGACCAATTCGTTGGACTCGCACAAGGATATGGTAAGCGTTTATTAATTTGATTATTATTATTATTATTACTATGCTTAAAATGTTCCGTTTTTCTGTATCGCGTGCACGACTATCTTCTTCACCCTAATCCAACGTCCTAATACTAAATAATATAATTATCGTACATATTTATATGCACAGAAAACGTATAGTGACTATTATTGTAATAATTTATGTGTAATATACAAATTATTATAACCTTGGTCAATGTACGAATAAATATACCTTAAAATAATGTCAATATAATATAGGTATTATACACTCGTATTTATGGATCAAATAGGAACAGATCGTTATAACATAGAACGATTATAAAAAAATTACTACAAAAAACCCGAATTTTTAAATAAAACATTAATAACGCAGATTGTTTTAGTATAAACAGGGCCGGATTGGACAAATTCGGCCCACCGAGGCACCGAGGCTTTACTCTGTAACTCGCCGGGCCAATCCAGCCCTGAGTATAAACTTGAAAATTTCATTTTATGTGACGGCATTATATAACATAATATAATAATATTATCATGTGTCTGGTATATAAGTAATACATTTGAGCATTAGATATATAATACGCCACTGATTGTAACTACATATCAGTTAACTTAACCGTGGTATTTGATGTCTGATTATCGCTTAAATCATATAATTTATAACTATATTGGTATGTAATATCGTATCAATACAAAAGTACAGAATACGATTAGGTATAAATAATATGACGTATGAAATAATTTAAGTATATATTATATTATATATGTTATACTATTGCAGGCGCGGATTCAGGGGGAAGCAATGGGTGCTCAATCACCCCCTGCATTTGACCATCAATAAAATTTATTTATTTATTAAAATAATTTTTTAATTTTTTTTTCATAATTATTATTCTAATGCGAGTTCTAATGTTAATTAAAAGTAAAAGGTATTTATTATAAATGTTAATGTTGAAAAACTTTTTATACATACATTTTTAAAAAATGAGAAAGTATATCTCTATACTAATAATTTTTTTTATCTTAGCACCCCCTGTCAAAATTTTCTGAATCCGCGCCTGTACCATATTATTTTGATGACCGTTTTTTATCAACTTATATTTTTATTATACCTGTCCATAAAGCACCTAATCAGCTATATAATATATAAGAACAATACGACTGAATAATTGTAATATAAGCAGGAACTCGAAAATTCTAAAAAATTTAAATTTTTGTTTCCGTTATACATATACATTATATTATAAATTATAATAACATTTAACCTGTTATTTGTGTGTATTAAACGACAACAATATTATTGTTTTATGAAAAAAAAAACTATATAGGTATTCTATCAAGTTTGGACTGTATATATATACCTAACTATTATATAAAAGTATAGAAATTCGTAACTTTTGCTATATGGTATTTATGTAATGTAGGTATATATAATAATTATAAAATTTTAATACGCGATGGTAACGCGTCTACGCCCTTAATAAACTGAATCAACACGACGTTATATTAATTTATAATTTTGCGTTTATCGTACAACCTTGTCGGTCGCAGTCGCTTTAACGACCATCATTGTTTTTAATCACAAAATTATTATCTCGAATAAATTGTATATAGGTACCACGTATAAATCGCGACCAATGCGCGCCGATCGAATATAATATAATTAATAATATACGTATAATATATTAAAATAATATACGTAAGATTAAAAAAAAAGTCACGAATCACGATTAAAAAATGAAAAATGTAGGTCGTATATCTGCAGTGTATAATATTATGATGAAATATAGTATAATGATTGTAATGTTAAATTATTGATAATAATAATTATATTATTATTCGTGTTTACTTCGATTTACAAACCCCCAATTGCACCAATTTTTTACTTTTATTTTTCTTTCTACAGTCTGAAATAATGCGAGGGTCAAACGATGTCATCACAAACGATCGATTGTATATATTATTATGTTATATTATTGATATTATTATTACAACGCGAATGATAAAAAAGCGTAAATATTCGAAACGTGCGCCAAAAAACCGTCACGTTTTTCCGCCTTTGTAGATTTTGCCAACGCGGCGTGTAAAATACAATAAATTTATGCTCGCATCGTTTTTTAGAAATATGTATATAATTATATATTATTAAATACGAGTAGTGTTTCGAACTTCGAATTTTTTTCTTTACGGATTTTAACTACCAACAAATTATCAATTTTTTTTTTTTTTTTTTTTTTTAAGTATACATTATTTAAATTTGATCGCATTTAAGCGAATGGCAGTCATGTTTTTTTTTTTTTTTTTAATATTATTCACACATATTTTACGAGATAGGGTTGAAAATAATATCTTCAATAATATTGTTATATAATTGACCGCGGGGGATTTTTTTTTCATACAAGCCCCCATTACAATTGTATAATATTATATGTTTGTTGTTATTTGCAGTATTAGGAACTAAATATACGTCGTATATATGTTATTATATAATTTAAGTTCGTCCCCTAATTTAAAAAATTATAATATTATAATCACCTATTTGTTATGTGTTATAATAAAGGTAATGTATAATTATATACGTATTTATAAATATTAAGGGTCGTACTTATATACCTACACATATATTCATATGTTATATGGACATTATATTAATTTATCAGACAGTTTTTTTTTTTTTTTTTTTTTTATCAAATTAATAATTACGTTATTATTGAAAACGCGCATTTAACTTTAATTAATTTGAATTAATGACGTAATAAAAAAAAAAATGACAATATTATACATATTTTATTTTTTATTCTTTCTTATAAACGTGTATACGAGTATATGCAATGACATTTATCTATATGCCGTACTTATATAGTCGTCCTTAAAATAAACAAATACCATTCTTTATAGTTTATTCGCTGCTGTAAAAAGGTCTGAAAATTAATGAAAAATAAAAACTATATATATATATTCATATTATATTTACCTATATAAAATCGTGGTGAAAAGTAGGTAATAAAGAATATAATCTGATGACGTATTACACTGTATAGTTTAGGTCGAAATAATTTTAAACTTAGGTATATTACAGACTTTTTTTTAACCAGATATCATAATATATACGTAAACAATATTATAATGTAACAACAATGATATGACCGAGTCTACGGCCACCCCGTCGTGCAGTTATTATCACAATAGCTGTACCTCGCATTTACGCAATCTTAAGCTCCTTTTCATTGACGTTTTCAGAGACCGCCTGATATAATCTCGTAAAATTTATCACACCAAAAGAGTGACATGGATGCACATTATGTCGCGGCGTCGGTGCAAACACTAACGTTTGCGCCCTTGACCATAATAATATAAAAATACGCGTTGCACACACACGCACACACATATAAATAAATATATATATATATATATAACGGGTCCAAGGACTTGAGCATACAATATAAGAAACGATTCACGCGTGGAAGTGTAATAAAACTTCAAAAAAAGACGAAAAAATAAATATAAAATATAGAAAAACGGGGAAAAAAATACCGAGTGTGTTTTTAAAAAGAAAAACTGTCCGCATACAAATCAAACGTTTGTTTAGTGTCGCGACGTATATTATTATATTGTATATTATAAATGCGTATGCCGTACGGGTATATCCCGATAGTTCAAAGATACCGATGCTTTTAAAAAAAGGGTAGTTTTTATAGACTCGGAGAAAAATAACATTGTGTCGTGTTTATTAAATATACTCGTAATAATGTATAATATAAAGAATACGATATCGTATATTATATTATATAAATAATATTATGTGCGCGCGACGCGTGTGTGTGTGTGCCGAACGAAAACCGATAAATAGCGGGTGGTATTATAACGTGTGTGTGATGTGTATTTATTTGAACAAATGATTTCATCCTTTTCGTGTCCTTTTTTTCTTTTCCTCGTCCTGCGCCGTGTTGTGTTGACGTTTCGATTCTTGTATTATATATTTTATATTATATATGTACCTCTATATACAAGGGAAACGACCCTCCGAACACTTTAAATCACACAAATTGCCGGCGCTGTACAATATAACCGTTTACCTGCATTATAATATAATAATAATAATACACGACATTATAATATTATGATAAACATTTCGATTAATCCAGTATTCATTTCGATTGTCGGCAAATGGTCGAAAGACGAGGATTATACAGTATAATTGTTATAAGCACATTTTATTACGTAATAATAATAATAATAATAATAATAATAATAATAATAATAATAATA
>JAIUCT010000001.1:9850089-9876373 GCA_021307375.1 Tetraneura akinire | reverse complement strand
TAATAATAATAATAATAATAATAATAATAATAATAATAATAATAATAATAATAATATAATATTATTATGTGATATGAACTATTTTATGTATGCAATAAAATCTTATTGTCCCTAGCATTGACCCCGATGCCGGTACCTAATATAATAATACATTATATTATAATACACACATATATACTCCTATATCACGAAGAGACGATACGATTTATTATATTATTATTATTACGTTTTAAAACGGTAAATATCCTTTCAACGTTTATTTAGGTATACATAATAATATAATATTATTGTTATTATTATGTAGGCAATACGCCGTTTGCCGGTTTATCGATTTATAATTTATATTTGATATTTATAGTTTCGGTGCCGTTTTACTTAAACGTATTATAATATATTATTGTAACGCGTATCTCGATTACGAAATATATTGTAAGGCTTACATTTAAATTGAAATAGTTCGTTATATAGGTTACAAAAATATTAAAGGACATTATAATATCATGTACTTGCCTGAGCACATTTCATCCCTCTAAACGTGTTCCCTTATATAGTCATGTGTGTACACGTATTATAATATAATATGTCCACGAGTATACTCGTATATACACATAATACATACATCGTATTTTATTATAAATTATCGCAACGATATTATTATTTTTACTTATAATATAAAATAAGAAATAGGTACCTATACATAATTTTTTATATTCAAGGGATATTTTAAATTTTATAATAATCGAATCGAACTTTTATAATAATATGCTCGTTTTAACAAATCATAATATTTACCAGATTTAGGCATACCGTTTTTATTAAACTTGTATACAAGTATAGGTACAACTTGCATGTATAGTGTTCTATATAGAAGGTATATATATCTGTATATATATGCTTCGTATAAAGTAATTTATGTTTCTTTTTAAAATTTAAAATAATATTTACCTATTATTAATAAGTATATAACAGTTTAAAACAATGAATACGATATCTTTTCCACTTGATATAATAATATATTATGATGTCGAATGGAATAGTAATATTATGTTATAAATTATTATATATGCGTAACATAAAAATATTATTACTCAAATAATTTATTTTCATTGTTAAAAAATGTGTTTTTGAAACACACACACATATATTATATAATATATTAGATATTATATTGAATGTTTTATCGAAACGCGTATGTTTTTAAACGCAAATATATTTGTGAAGTCGCATGAAAAAACTTAATTATTACCAATTATAACCACTAACCGGGTATATATTATTATATACTATATAATGTTATTATGCGTACGTAGAATTATTTACCGATATAAATTATATTTAAATAATATATGATGATTATAAGGCAAAAAAGGCACGTTCGTATAAAGTATATATATATAAAATGTACATATATCAATATAGTTTAATAATGTAATTTGTTTTTTAACGACAATTTTTTAGATGATGTGGGGCGTAAAATTGTACAATTTCTTATCCATAAAAATTGATTTTGTTCATCGAACATTTCGTATATATATGTTATATATATATATAAACCGCACTCATACGTCGATATAATAATAAATCATTGAATTATATATTGTACTATGCACTTTATGCGTGTTGGTCGTTGGTTTTTTAATTTTTTACGATTTTTTATCGTTTACAATATTATATAATAACTAATATACATTCACGCAGCCGCGTATCTAAATAATATATTATATTTTACACGATACTAAACACTATAATATAATATAATACATTCAGGTGTGTATATTTATACCTAAAAATATAATCGTTGAAAATGTGCCATACAAAAAATGGCAAAAAAAAAAAAAAAAAATGGTGAATTTCTTAGAATTGGACGGTGAAAAAAGGAAGTTTACTCAGTTATATTATATATAATATTATATTGTAATACGTATATTGTACAACATAGAACGTAGAGTAGGTTCGGCCCAAGTTGTGTTTGGTGTCATCCAAAACACGTCATAATAATATACCAACTATTATGTTATATGATATACGCATTAAAAAAATATATATATATATTTATACGAGTATATTAGATATACCTATTGTTATTATATTGTATATATGAATACATATTAATGTATAAATAAAAAAACGCGTATACGATATTTTAAACACGTATAAAATATTCGTTTCCACGAAATACTAATTTGTTCGTGTGAAAAATAAACCAGCAATAAATAATAGTGTTACACGCGTATATTCGTACGATATAATAGACAATACGATATTTTTCTATTTTTTTTTTTTTTATAATGGGTACTATACGAGTATATAACGTAAAGATAGATTTGCAGCTCGTGTTTTCATATTATATTATATATTATATTAGAGACCTGTATACAAATCGGTTAGGTCAGTCCATCGATCTAATACATATTATTATTATTATTATTATTATTATCATCATTATTATTATTATCATTATTATTATTATTATAATTATCATCGGTTTGTCAGTCGTTGCTCCGCGTGTTAATACATAAAAGTGCACCAAGTCATAAAGCGTTTATGATGTTGTCACGGTGGGCGTATATAATATATAATATAGTATAATATAGTACAATAATAACGTTAAAACGACTGATGAGTCTATAACCTAACTTGTGTTATAATATTATTAGATCGTATTTTATGCATCGAGTGGATCAATCGTGTATAAATAATCTATGCACATAATAATAATATGATATAATACACGTTTTGGACTTAGTGGTGTGTTTAGATGTTTGAACGCGGGAAGATTAGTGCGCTAACTGCCAGCTGCGAAATTATTAGAAAGAAAATACTAATAAAATGTAGTTGTTCAGACGCAAAGGCCGCTGAGCGGTAAACTAGTAGTCTGCAGTGTCGTATTTAGAATTTTTTTTTTTTTTTAAAGGGAGAGGGTTACAAAAATGTTGGGGTATAAAACGTATTATCTGTAAATGATTTTCTTTGACAACAAAGGTCAATAATAATAATAATCAACGATACTCATTAGTTCAGCCAGTATTTGTATATAGTTAGGTATATTAAATTATTCTATTTATTCGTACATATTATGTGATCTTTAAATATTTACTAACAATATTCGGAGGGAGGGTTACAGTCTGCTTTTAGTATATTTAATTGAAATAAGTAGTATAAACTTTAATATTGTTATTATAATCGAAAATTCGCAAGTGAATATCAAATTATAATAATAATTGTCTTTTAATAAGATTACAAAAATATTATTTCTAATTAGAAAAACGGCACAAAATCGTTCAGTAGTCACGGATTCACTATCTATATATAAGTAAATAAATATAAATTTAATAACTTAAATAATATTTTTTAATATTTTAATTGGCGATTTAATATGAATATATAATATAATATATTATAAAAAATGAATATTATTATATTTGAAATGCTAATATATTTTATATTCTATTCGCTTTTATCCCGTGAATACAATATACTTTTACCTCATCGCCAATGACATGATTGACTATATACATTATATTATATAGTCGTGTTCCCCCTTTCGCGCCAAATATATAAAAAAAAAAAAAAAAACATTTTAATAGGTACTCGATGGACCGTTTTTAAAATACAATCGGGGACTATGTATTATGAATTATAATAAACTAAATCCCTTAGGCTGTTCTCTATTTATTTCGTTTCGAAATATAAACTTGTAATGTGTGAACTTAAATAATTATATTGCTATATAACGACATTTATAATATATACCTAATCGTTTTAAGAGATCAGTCAATAATATATTGTATTCATACATTGTTCAACCCAAAAAATATAAAAAAAAATAATTTTTAAATAAATTATAATATATAAACAAAATTATGTAAGTATAAAAAAATTCTCCCCCAAAATGCAAACATAATATAATATTAAATTTCGACACCTTAAAACTATCTGGGCTCAAATTGTTACTATTTTCATATTCAAATTTTAAAATTTAATTTATTTTTAATACAATGACTCAATATTATTTGAATTTATCTATATATATTATTATATTATAGATATTAAGTAACCATTTTAAATTTAATAATTTAACTAAATTGATATTAATAATATACCTACTTTTTTACCAATATATAATAAATATAGTTTCTATAGATAATTTTTTATTATACTCGTATATTATATTTATATATAATTATGCATGCACGTTTATGTTATTTGATAACTCTGTATACATTCAAACATATCGTACCTACTATTTATAATATTATTGGCTGTAGTATTTCTTGCATAGCAATTGGTGTAAACAATATAATATAAGCACTTACGAATTTTACGCTGTTGCATATATACAGATACAAACATTAAAAACGTTTAGAAAATGATAGGCGTTTATGACTACACATTTCCGCCACTAAATTATAATAAGATATTGTATTCACTTACCGGCCAGTCTTCGGGGTCAACAACTCTTTAGAAAAATCTATTGTCCTCACGTGTTTATGGCATATTATATTATATTATATATTAATAAATTTTTAGTGACCTTGTTACTATCTGTTCATACGTTACTTCATAATATTAAATGTATTAATATAATAATATACATATATGTATATGTATTACAGTCACGACGAAATGAATTCGTTTTTATCGAAATATTTAGTGTTGGTTAAGGTTAAACAATAATATGATATATTATATCATATATATATATATATATATATAAATATATATAAATAATTATAATATATAGGTAGTAATTAAGGAATATATTTTTATAAATTTCAATTAAGAGACAAATGCGATTAAAAGATGATTTCAATATATATAACTTGAAACAGTCGATTTAAAATCATTTTTCACGTAGGTATCAAAAATATTATTTTCACATATTTGTATAAATTTACAACACGTTTGAAATAATATTATATAGTTTAACAGTCTAACTTTTAATATTTAAATATCACAAAATGAATTTTATTAGTCGATATGTATAAATATATATTTTTATAACAAAATATAAAAATATTAAAAAACCTATTAAAAATTATTGATGTGTATTCGTCGTATACACTCTATAGGTATCCACTATCATATTTGCCAAATATTATACAAGTATGTACGACTATTTTAGGTATACGCAATTTGTTTCGTATTAATAATTAGAAACGACTTTTATGTCTGAAAATTAGTCACATTTTATCGTGTAATATTAACTACTTATATATTTAAACGAAAACACTGATATTATTCATTTTTTATATTCTGAAAATCTGTTTTTTACGATTTTTAAAAATTAGTATATTTAGCATGTATTATATTATTATAGTATAAGTATTCATCGTATATTTTTCGTTTACCATAAAATATATACCTATTATATTATTTACTCTTATATGTTTTCTTTAATACAAAACTTAGCACGCGCCAACACGACCTTCAAAATTTGTCATTTACAATTTTTGTTTTCATTTCATTCAATTTGTTCAAAATCATTTATTTGTACTTTCAATTAATTATTTTATCAGTTAGACTTGACGAATTAAACATATTTTATACGGGTACTTTGAAGGGTGAATTGTCCTCTATTAGTTCAAAATAAAATATTAGAACTATGTAATATTCTAAAAAAAAAAAAAAAAAAAAAAATGATAATGCGATTTTTATCTTTTCTACGTCAGAATTAAAATTGATAGTGCTGCAATGTTTGATCTTATTAAGAGTATTAGGTATAGGATATTCAAAATTATTATTATGTTAATATTATAATATGATTTCTCAAAAAATATTTCAATAAATTAGGAGTGTATCTATTATTATTATAATTTATAATCATCATTTAGCAAATATCATTTCATTCTTTTCTTATTTTTACAAATTCAATTTAAGTGTAATTTAATGTTTAACTGCTTATTGAATATGCCTCATGAAATGAATAAATAATATTCTGCACACGTGATTACAAATTACATTCGTTCACTGTGTGTCATTGTATAGTTGTTTATTTTATTTTAATATCGTCGTAATTTGACTCACATTCTTAATATAAAAATAATATACGAGTAATATGGATGAAAAAAAAATATAGATTTTTCAAAATAAATCAAACGATTTATAACTATAGTTTATAGATATAATAATATACAATGTCATTAGTTTAAATATTAAAAAAATTTAGTTAACATTAAAAATTAATTGTAGATTATTTGGTCCATAACGCAAGTAACGGTTATTAGTTATTACACAAACCTAAAAAAAATTTTTTTTCTTTAAGCAAACTCTTTTCTGTAACAATTTCGTAACCTCTTTGATATATATAAAAATGCGATGTATATATATTATTACGTTTGTGTTATTCGTCATACTCATAATAATAATAATAATAATAATAATAATAAAAATAATAATAATAATAATAATAATAATAATAATAATATTATTATATACGTTCAACATGCGCATCATTATTACAATAATTAATAATTATTGTTACGACTCGTTGTATAATTATATGTCAAGTTTTTGTATCGAACACGAAATAAACATTAAAATATTGGTAATAATATTCTTTCGGAATGCTCGAAAATTGTATTTATTTTTTTATAAGTTATAATACATTATTATTTATGTACCTATACATACCACATATTTTCTTGTCAGTGCATTTCTATATATAATATATATATATATAAACCTATAAGTATACTTAGTAGACCGAAAATTGTAAATGTAATAATATGTGTTCATAATTTCACATTATAATATTTATACTGTATGGATGAACATTAAACCTGCTTATACATGCTCGTATATATAATAACTCAAAACTTGACGATGTGTACACATATTAATACGAGTATAATACACAGGTAAATTAAATGCAGTAATTATTGTCATATTTATTATCGATACGTATTTATATAAATATATTGTATACATGTACAATATAGCCACTATATATATATATATATATATATATATATAAATAATTGAAATAACCATTATATTATATTATTATTACATTATAGGTATAATAAGTATAGGTCACTATTGTTTTACGAGTAAGTTTATTTTGTCTGTATTTTGTATACCCGGTATACGGTTACATTAGAATATTATATTATTATTATGCGTGCAGCGTGGGTGTGCGCGCGTGTATAACGTATAGTTATATATAACCGAATAAGTATACCTAACCTATAACTGTGTAACATAAATGTAAAAAAGGTACTTAATTTCGACCCCTCGTGGTTTCGACTATATAAAAATCAACTTCGAAATATAATAATTACATATATAATTTATGTAAAATTGCTCCAACAATATTATAATTGTGTCTTTAAAAATAATAATTAATTAAACATTTTTTTATCGTTAATACTTATGTGAAAGATTAAGAAATATATAATGTCATATTGTGTCCCTTATAATATACTAGTATTATATATTATACGAGTATTATTATAACTACTAATAATAACCGTTTTTATACACAGGAGGGTAGGAGACAGGCTTATAGCCTCGTGTCAAAGGCATTTATATATGATTTTGTTTATTATACCTAACCTAACAAACTTAATATGTATAATCATACGGTAGCCGTTAGGTAGATGTCGTTTCCGAATATTGTCGAACGGGTAGAAATACTCAATACACATATTATTAGGTATAGGTATAAGAATGATACAGTACACGCGCGGAAATGGAAAATAACAAAAAATTTACCTCGTTTTTTTTTCAAATTTAATTTCGTCATCCCTTCGCGTTTTCGTATTTTGTGCACACTGTATTATAAGTTTGTACCAATACAATATTTATAATGTATGACCTTTACATAATAATAATAATATATTATTATTATTTATGTCGTTTTGTGACCGTTGACGTTAACGAGAAATACGTGGCTTTCCGCGACCGATACGTGTTTCGACCGAGACGGACATTCCCGTCCATAATTTAAACATAATAAAAATCATAAAAATTATCCACAAATAACAAAATTATTATTATTATTTTTACTTAACCAATTTTAATAGTTTACACAAATCTGATTACGTTCAACATTAACGAAATAAACGATTTTTTTTTTTATATATATTCATACAGATTGTATTTTTAAAGTTTAAGCCTGAAGTATATAGTAAATTTAAAATATTTTATATATAAGTATACCTACTTACAGATAGCGTACAATTTATATATTTATTTTGTTTTTTAGAAGTTTTTTTGATGTTGATTATGTGGTTATTTTTGCAGAAAAACATAAAATTAATCGGGTATTTATTATACGAGAGAGTTATATATCATATTGAGAGACATTGCGAGTCGTACTCTAAAATGATTCGGAATACGACTGTTTTGACTTCTGAATCCACATTTTTTCGTGATTTAAAATAATATTTTTCATATACTGCTTATAGTTTTGCCTTCTGTACTTTATATCAATTCTATAATATTCACATACTTACTCCTTTTGCAAATTATTTATTATATTATTTAAATTTAAACAACGAATCATTGCTCTGCAGAAATTTATTTATTCATTGTGGATTGACACGCCTTACGCGATCGATTCGGCCTTATATATTATTATAATAATATTGTATACGAGGACTACGGAATTGCGGCCGTCTATGCATAATATTATTAAACAGAAGCTTTACAAGAGCTTATTATATTATGTAGGTATATAAATAAATTCTTAAAAAGAATCCGTACTGTAGAATATTATACGAATCATGTGAGCGTCGTCGACCGATGTCATCGGGCCCTCGCCGTCTTGGATTAAACGGCAGACTTGTTTTACAACATAAGAAGCCGTGGTTCTGTGATCGTATTATAATAAATTATTACATAATCGAATTTTAATATAATTACGGTATAATATCATATCGTGCAATTGGTTTTGTTCGACACAATAATATTATTATATTTATATACATTTTCTTTCGAACGAAAATTATAATATTATAATGTTACACTTTTCCTGCACGGTGCGGCGTTCAAAAAGTTAAAGATTATTATATTATAAAATATAATATTGAGTATTTGTTAGAAAAAAGAATAACAATCGATTTACCCGTTTAAAATGTCATTATAAAGTTGGGTTGAAAAATTCTATGGACGTTTTTTTATTATATACCTAATTATATAGGCAGTATTTACTATAATAGTATTATACTAATCGTGTTACAGTTATTATAGGTACAATAATCGATTTTATATAATATCGATTTTAATGACATTATTTTTAATTTTAAACAGATATTTGAACCGGTAATACGAACTAAAAAAATACTGATTTAATCGCACTTGTTAATATAGGTATATATAATACAGGTATTTAGGTACTCGTACCTGTATTTGGTAATATTTGGTAATATTGGTTTAAAAAAATATATATTTACTTTATTCAAATATTATATATAAACTATAGGTATATAAAATATAACTACTAACTAACTAACTAACTATAATACTAAATAATATTATTCTAAACTAGAATCTATAGTTTACATTTCGTCGTTATTGTATATTTTATTATATTATATAATATACGAGGGTTAGGTTAGGTTACCTAACCTAACCTAACCTAACCTCGTAGTTATGGAGAAAACGAATTCAATAACCCCAATTATTTTTTTTTCTTTACATTGTTATAGTATTATCATGTCTTTGATACGAGTTTGGCTTCTTTTATTCCTTTACGCGTTTTATATTATATACCTATACTACATTCTTGCACTTCACCCCGCAAGATAAACCATTCTATAATATGCATAGTCTGTCAGTATTTTCAATAAGCTTTTATTAAATTTTCATAAATCAATTTTCGGATATTTTTTGAAAATTTGTGTTATAAGATATTTTACATTCCTTGTATTGATTAATATTTAAAAAAAAAATTAATAATAGTTCTTATAGGTGCAACGTGCAAGTGCATAATATACCTACTGATTGTTTAACTATAAAACATGACTAACATAATACGATATACAATATATTTATGTTTATACATATTTGGAATTAATTTTGTTTAATTTTACGGGTTTAAAATTAATTAAAATTAGTGTTTTGGTCTTTAAGTTGACTTTTTAAAGTTTTTCTTATACCTACATCGTATAATGTAAGAAATCTCTTAACGAATATGCACACGAATAATTCAATGAAAAATATGGTGTCGTACAGCACTTTATAGTTTTACAATAAGTATAAGTATAAGTATTATACTATAATATTGAAGAAAAATAAATTTTGTTATAAATTATGTCATCTAATAGTGTACAGGTAAAAAATATCAAATCTTCAACTTTAAACTATAAACGAGTATTTAAACAATTATAAAATTAACGTTAAAATATACCATATACGTACAGTTTAACATCCGACTAAAATTTTTAAATTTTATCTTCACAAAGACACATGTTACCTTTTCAATTTTTTTTTTCATTTTTCTTAATCCCATTTTAAACATTATATTATATACGTATATTATAGGTGCATCGAGTGAGTTCGATACGTTTTCGTCATCTGTTTATGATAATAATAAAATAATGATTGCGGCATATTATTATAATATTTCGTAAGAAATTTTACAATAAACGGTCGTTCGCTAGACATATGCCGTCAGGCGGGGGAGGCGAGAACGTATTTAGACACGGTTTGTCAGCTATATATTATTATTATCTGTTATGTGTATACGTCATATTACGCGCGGGAGCAATTCGATATGAATAACAACGTATTAATAGTAATAATAATAATAATAATAATAATAATAATAATATGATACGATGGACATATTATAATAATATCCGATTGTAACAATTAATTATACGTAAAATAAATAATATATTATTACAATATTATATTCGTATATAAAAATACGCGGATTCGGCCGAGGTGTGTCTGGTGTCTCGTATATAATAATAATAATAATATGTATATTAACGGTATAATAATATTAAACCTATATTATAAATAAAATAATAACATAGTATAATATAATAAACGCGCTTAAAACACGATAACATCGCGTTGTGTATATTTTTTTCTTCGACAAAACGATAATTTAATTTCTCGAAAACAAATACGCCGCACATAATTCGTACGCTATACACACTGTACGAGGTTAGGTATAAATATCTACGCACGAGCGTGTATTATATTATTATTGTAAGTACAGACAAACTGTTTTTTTTTTTTTTGTCCGAAAGCGAAAGGAAAGTCGTCCGGTCTGGCTCGCGTATATACAAACAGGGTGAGTCATATATGAACGTCTCAAAGTAAACACGTATCATTACGAATAATTCGTATTATATATTATAATTGTTATATAACGTCCGCGATTTCCGTTACAACGATTTTATTTTTATACAATATTATACGTATTTTATATATTATTAATACGTGTTTTACTGCCGTTTTTCGTTTTTTTTTTTTTTTTTTTTTTTTTTTTTTATTGTCGTCGTCGCGTATACTGTGTTTGAAACGAAACTCGTCTGAGGAAATCAAACCTGATGGAAACGAAATAATCGCCATATCGTGTTATTCAAAGAGTCCGCGCTGCCGCGACGCGTGATAGATCGAATCAATCGACGCGACGGCATCCCACGCGTAATCGGATTTATAATAATAATAATAAATAATAATATCGAATCTAAACCGTCACTCGGAAATGGGCGTACGAATTTTTCGGGTTGGCGTTAATATAGGTACTATAGTGTATATAAGATAGATATGATTGAAGTTCGTGTTTCAAACAAGTTATAAAACATACGCCGAAAAATGTTTTCTGAGCTGCTCCATAATGAACATTAAATATTTAAATTTTAAAATATCGCAACAAGTTATTATTACGTCCATTTTGAGATCAAATTTTAAAATTGTTTCTATTAAATTATTACGTCGAAATGTAATTATTAATGTATTCGTATTATAGAAAATAACGCATATATCAAACATAAGTTTGGTCGAATGCGTAACAAATTATTATAATTTTATAGGTAATATAAATGTAAAAAGTTACGAAGTCGCGAAAAAATAAAAAAAAATAATATAAAATTAATTTTCGACGTGTCTCATCGTCTCGGCGTACATAACGTTTAATCTTTCAGACGTCTAAAATCCGATAATTTTTTTCTTATTTTTTTCTTTTTTTTTCGCACCACTAACGATGGGAAAAAATTCCGTCATGAAAACGACCCCCTCTATAGCATAGTTACCATCATCGGGGCCTCGGACAAAGTGATCGATTATATTCGACTCGCGAATGTTTACCGTCGAAAACTTTGCCGTTATTAACGAATAGTTATCGGCCGAGAAATTGACGAAACGATACGCAGCGCAAATAATAATATATTATACTTAGGTATATTATATTATATACGTGTATAAATTCCCAACGTTCGTATCGATATTTGAATGCCCTTCGCGAGGGTGGCGACCGCGGACATAATATCGTATATACGTCTGCAAAACTAACGAACATTCATCATTGGGTCGTCACTAATCTTGTTTCTGTTGCGGGCGCGAGGCGAAGGACAGTGACCGTCGACGGCTGAGGTGGCGGAAAAGTGTCAGACGTTTCCGCGTGTATAGTAATTAATGACGTCGTAAGAATTTATTTAACGAGCACAGTTTTAGGACGGTGCGGAATAAATTTTTTTAATAATAATAATAATAATAATAATTAGTGTGAAATAAAATAATGAGCCGGGGCGCGTATAATACTCGTATAATAATATAATATATTATTTTGCTATATATAATAATATATACGTGTAATACACGAGTAAATAACGCGTTTCATGTGTATAAAACATTACAAAATTTAATATATTATTATGTTCGATAATAATATAATCGATAGATTTTGATTTGAGTTTATTTGTTTTTTTATTAAATACTTGAAAATATTCGAAATTTCGAACTGTTAAAATTTATTAATTTGTAAAGAATTTAAAAATTATATCTATTGCTATTTTATGTATATACCTATATATTATAAACACTCCATATAGAAAATCGGAAATTTGGAAATAACTCTATAATAATTATTATTTATACGTATATTTAGGTACTTATAACAGTATATATAATTATTAAATAGATAAGAATTTCTACGTACCTATATGAAATCTGTATTGATGCGGATCATTTTTAAGTATATCCGAAGACACTGTCAACACTAAAAGTATAATGTACATAATAATTAGGTATATGAATATTGTTGTAATAAGATGAGCGCTATATATGGCTCTAACTTATTTGTACGTGTTATTTGCCACACACGTCGATTTTTGCCCAAAAACGTTAAAACATAACTTTAGCGGGATTATAAGGATTATTCAACGAACGGTTTAGTTATATAATATAATTGCCTCGACACTATAAAAATATTAAAATTAATGATACCTATAATATAGGTACACCTTAAAAAAATAAAAATATATCGGCGTCTCGAATTGCAGAGCACGTTGTTTGTTGACAACTTTAAAATATTTTTCAATGAACGATATAGTGATTTCAATAAAATACGGCTATACATCGTTAACAATTTGAAAATTTTAATTTTTTAAATTCTAACTCGTTATTATATATCTGCGTTTTATGTATTTATGATGCACAATATTACAAAGATCGGCTTTTTTTTTTATATTTTCTTAATAAATTTCTAATCGGAATTCGAAACACAATAATTACTATCGTACTAAATTTTTATTCATTTTATTATTATATTTTTATTGAGAAGTGAATCAAATTTGTTTTTTATTAAATTACAATGATTTTAAATATGCGATTATTACGCCCTTATCAATTTGATATTTCAATACAAAAATGAACACAATATTCGACTCGATGATAAATTCATCGTCAGAGTGCTTTAGGTATTGTAAATTTTAAACAATTAAAAAATACACTATATTATAGTTATAGTTGTATGAAATTGGTTATTTTTAGATCAGTTAAATTTAAACTATTAATTATTATTTAAATAATAATATATATATATATATATTGGTCGTGCGTCAGTCGGATGATAAATAATGATACTATCTATAGCTGTAATTTTGTTGAACGTTATATTGCGGAATCCAGCATGCAAATATAGTAAATGTATATTATATATTGTACTTACGTTTACCCTTTTTGCCTTCATCACCATCGAACGCTTGTATAACTCGTAAAGTTATTTCAATATTATGCGCTATGTAACCCCTATTGTCGACGTTTCTTAATATAATATATTGTTATCGTATTGGTTCTCTGACGAGTTTGAAAACTATAATGTAATATAAACGAATGTATTGTATATATTGGATAATAAGTTAAGCGGTATGTATATACGTGACGAGTAACTTTTGTGAAAAAATTTGCACAACAAATTAATATAATAAAGTTTATTAATAATAATTATTATAAATTTATTTAGTTTAATTAAATTATTAAAATAATTACCCGCTCTATAGTAATTACCGGTGAATTTAGGATTTCATCAAAAAGGGTCAGATATGGGAAATACAATTTTATCTATCGAAAAATATCTCTTATAAAAAAGGCAAAAGAAGATATTAATATTATCCTCTCCCCTATAAACACGTCGAATCTAGTATAGTCTTTGAAATATAAAAATTGAACGTTTTCTGGAAAAGACAATACCTATATTATAAGATATTGTAAAAATTAACGATTTTTTTTTTTTTTTTTTTGTATATAGTTATAAAATCAGGACTGTTCGAATAATATCAAAAAATAGACGTTCCTATACTGATAATATATGCCTTATTATTAAAATACAATATTAAAATATACGTTTACCAGACCAGATTATAATGCGTATATTTTATATATTGCTACTATTATTTTTATTTTATAAAAAATATATATTTTACTCGCGTGCAACTAATTTTTTTTCCCCGGACTCATTATATAACATTGATATCCGATCCGATGGTAGTCGCCGACGCGCGATCGTAAATAACAGTTATTAAAACGTGTTCGACACGATAACAATAATTATTATCAGACGATGTTCCTATATAGCGAGAAAAGATGGAATTTCATATAATATTATAACGATTTCTGAAATAATTCGAGTGTGCGTAGGAGAGACGAACTCCCGACACAAACCGAACTCCCGACACAAACCGAACTCACGGAAATAAGCGTTTTATACGATTTTTTTCATTCCCCGAAGAAGTAATGTTTTCTAATTTTTTTTTATTATTTTAGTATATTAAAATGTATTTATTGTAAACGCCGACACGTCATAATGACGATATAAAATAATAATTTCCATATAAAATTTGTATATAATGTGTATAAGTATAATAAATTTTGGTCATAGTCTTGTGCCGATTTTAGGCCGCCAAAAGAATAACTGTTGTATTTATCGAACATATAGCATAATAATGCCATAATATTCTTCGGACACGTACTATAATGTATACATAATAGGATATTATAATAAATTGAAGCGATTGATCGTTTACAATAGACGCGTTTATATATATCAAGTTACACACACATATATATATATATATACAGACCTTCAAAAAAATAATTTCAAAACGTCGTTTATGAACACATTTTGTATCGTAAAATTAAAATAGAAGGTTTAAGAATGAGGATAAAAACTTAAAAATATCTTATCATTATTCCTTGGAGATCATAACCCGTTTCGCTGAATTTATCAATAAAATGCTTAAATAGCATCAAAGTTGTAATTAAATAAAAGTATATCTTATAATATATATATATATATATATATATATATATATATAGCCAATTAACACGTATTATATTTTATGGACTAACGTATAGTAAAATAAAAATTATTTATTGATATTTTTTCGATCCCCCTCCTCGATTTTTTTCCGAATTCATCCCTATAAGTCTAGACTTTATTACGATTTTCACAAAATACATATTTCGAGTAATCTTAGAATTAATATGCGTATTTGTTATCGCCAGGATATTATAGTATTTTATCGGTGACCACTCGTTCCACCCGACGAAGACGATTGAGAGAGTAATATTTTTATATAATATATACAATATACGTACATATTATAGCGTGATACGATATTATACGCTAGCAGTATATTATGAAGAATTCTTATTAATATAAAACGAATTATTCATATATTTTATAAAAATAATAATAATATAAACCGCGTGTACGAGTGTATACGTATATAATACATAGGTACACACACGTTGAAGGAGGCGACACGCGATCCGAGAGCCCAGAGCGGTCACGATCTTCCGAAAAATCCATAGTTCCGTAAAAACCAGTAGTCGCTCCCATCGTCGCCGTAAACTCGTAATAAAAAATAAAAACCATAATAAGGTCGATTAAACATAATTATATCATACCGTATATTATATACGTATGCATATTAATATCTATATACAAGATATTATACAAATTACATATTTTATTCCCCGATCGGAATCGTATTATATAGTAATTATTATAATATAGGTGGATATAAGTGCCTATATTATTTTATATTCGAACGGAGTGAATTTTGAACGGGGGCAAAAAAACGGTTTATCGTATACACGTTTCGAGTTGTGTATATAATAAGTATAAAATTATTTTGATTTAATCGTAATTCCATATCCATATATTTTATATTATAAAGTTGAAAATTGTATCGTTTTATAAAATTATAATATTAAAAATAACAAAAAAAAAAAAAATTGACATCTCTATATTAATTATCCGTCGATAAATTTATTTGTCTCATACAAATAACAACGTTTTATGACGTTTAATACATTTTTTTTTTATTACGTAAGATTGGCGGGGAGTAATTTAACGTTAGGTATAAAAATATATCCGCCTAGGTATTATAAATTATAACAATACGATTATATTATTGAAATTTCGATTGGAATTATTATTACGCACCTAATCGTTTATTAATGATGATTGTAATTTTATGACAGTTTTATAATATTATTAGATAATATTATCTAGTAATTTATTAATATTATATATTATTGTAATATTAAAGTCATCGTTAATAGGCGATTACGAAAATAAAATATAATAATATCTATAACTGTGTATACTGTATATAATATAATGATACACGTATTATTCACGCGTTATATCTACAATCAACATGAAAAATTGGTTGATTTCATGTCAATAATTAATATTACATCTTGAAAAATTCCACGGTATTCAAAAAATGATAAAATGATAATAAACTATTATGTATTTATTTTTAAGTTTTAACATAATAAACAATAATAATAATATGTTGAGATTATAATTTTATAGAAATTCGATTTCTTCAGCTTATATTATCAGTTATCACCGCACATCATAGGAAAATAATAAACGTCAATATTAACGTAAAATAATTCGACAATGAAAATATATTTTTATATTATAATCACGATTTTTTGTTAGGATATTATATTAAATTTCATCGAATACGATATACGCAGCTACAAATTACAATTTTATTGAAAATTCTCAGTGCAATTATATATTATGCTTGTAATCTCTCGGTTTTTAACAAAATATTGAATATTTATTGAAATTAATTGGTTCAAACGATATTATAATAATTATCACACTATGACTATGGTACCATTATCACACATTTGAAAATATTACAATAAAAAATTTCGTCTAAACGAAATCGTATTATCATCACCGGATCGCATTATAATAATATAATATATATTTATAAAATATTTTTGGCCAGTCGCGCCTTTGATGAACACTGCTTATGACATTCAGTCGACGATAATATGACGATTTCTAAAGTGAATTAATAATAAAGCTCACGGGTCGCGACAGACGAAGGATATAAGTACGAAAAAATAACACGTGTTTCATTAAAATTACATTAGTCTACTTGGCAGACGTCCACACGTCATAATTTTTTCCCCTTCGTCAGACCACACGATTATAACGTAAAATAATAATAATATTATAATAATAATAATAATAATATTTAACGTGCGGCTAAACGACACCGTATGATATATAATATAAGAAAAGAAATAATTTATTATTATTATTATTATTATAATCGAATTAATTAACGCCAACTTGCACGTTTTCGGATTCGAACCCACGCGTGAAAATTAAAATCAATATGACAATATCAATATTTGGCAAAATATAACGAAATAATCTACACTGTTGTTATTATTAAATATTTATATCACATATTATAATATCGTTGTAACGCGTCGCGGACTTAAGTCGGCGGCGCGTTTAATTGGAAAATATACCAATTTCCTGTCGCCCAGTTTCGAGTGCGCACTCGAAAATTGTGTTTATCTTTAATACGAGTATATAATATAATATTTATTATACAGTGTTGTAATAATTACCGTAATGTCAATAAAAATTTTATATTCGTATAAAATAAAATACGATGAAATATTCCGCACGATAATAATCCGATTATAGATATAAAAATATACCTGTATGTTCGAATTTTCTTAATAATATCATTATCATACGAGTATTATACAAGTATGTAACGAACACCCACGTCGTCGTAACTACTCGTACTTTTAAGTCAACGTAATATTTCGGGTACAAAACGATATAACGTCGTCAAGTGTAATATTAATTAATTGTCTCTTGTGTCAAATGTAATATATAATATTATTCGTTGTTGAAACATATTTTTTCCTCTAAACAATAATTTCGATTCAGACTTTACTGGGTGATCGTCCATTCCATTAGGGTTGTATAACGTTATATTTTTATAGTATAACGTTCAGATTATCCTGTATATTATTATTATTATTATTATTATTATTATTATTATTATTATTATTATTATGTACGCTATTTGCCGTATGTAAACGCAGGCACGTATTTAAGGGGGGCGATAGGGGCGATCGCCCCCCCCAAGGACCGTATAATATTATACAAAATTCAATAATTAATTTAATTTTAATAGAAATATCGCAATAATTTTGTAAATTAACTCTTCTTACGTTACAGTGAAATTGAATACCTGAATAAGTCATAAGTAACATAATATTTGTAACATAATATAATAATACCAGTGGCGGCTCGTGATCACTGATCAAGGGAATGCAACTTTAAATATCTCTCTTTATATGGAAAATAATAAAACAAATAAACATACAGTTTATGTGTATTTATTTTAATTGTATATAAAGTATAAATATATGCAGGGCCGGATTTAGAGTTGGGGGGCCCTGGGGCTCTTAACAAATAAAAGTTTTATTGTTATAATCCAAGATTTTTCTACAAATATTTTAGAAAATAATTTAATTCAAATCAATTGTATAAACATTATACTCTATTATTTCATTAAAATCATTGATTACGATATTATTGTTACATACAACTTACTAATTCTATTAATTTGTAATTAATTTATTGATCCCGAAAACAAATATATTTATTATAAAATTAAAAAATTTACGACAAAATTTACAAAAAGTAGATTTTTTTGTGGGGGCCCATATAATATTATTTTGTGGGGGCCCCGGGGCCCGGGCCCTTTGGGCCCCCCTAAATCTGGCCCTGAATATATGAGTATTCAACTTATGATATAGATATATTTATAAAAAAAATCGCCCCCCCCCAAGATCACGGTCTAGATACGTGCCTGTGTAAACGGAAATGCGAACTATGAAAAGCACCTCGCGGTTATTTATGTCGCAAAATAAATATACATTATTATGATATTACGTTGAAAATATTGAAAAAAACACAAAACGATTAAATTGAATTATGTAGTTATTTATTGAAAAAAAACGTATTACGTCGTATCATTATTTTCATGATGGTTTTATCGTCGTATAAAGTAATATATAAAATCGAAGTATAGGTAAATACTTTGATGACCGTATTGACACGTCTATAAAAATAAAATAAAAAAATAAATATTAATATTTTCAAACCGGTATATTTTATGTAGATAAGGGTTATTAAATATTATAAAAATATTCTCGAATTTTCATAATGTTTTTATATGTAAATCGATAATTTTTTTACACATTGTACGCATGGTACCTATATATTTTATAGTTTTTATTTCCACAATAAATCATGTAAAATCCGTATTTTGTTATATTTTCAGGATTTCCTACAATACATGGCACCTGCAATTATCTATATTTTTCTACATTTAAATATCTTTTTTGTATACATTTCTATATTTATAATATGACAAAATATGACGAAATATTTTTATAATAAAATACGTCAGTCATTACGATGGAAATTATTGAAATCGTTTTGCAAAGGAAATTATATCCTAGTGGCATAGGCGGATAGGATTTATGCGTAATATCATATTTTATTTTTGAATAGCGTGTGCTGTGTATACGAATTTAATTCGAAATTCGTCAGAGGCAAACTCGATGTGATTCCTTGTGGCTCTGGATAAAGTTATAGCCCCTAGAATCGGGCCTCGGCCATTGATTCTGTATAAGAATAAAGAATATAAAAGATCAACTATACGACGGCAACGTCTGGAACGAGGGAATAAATTAAGGACGAGAAAAATCGTTTCCACAAAAGATCGACAAAAATCCATCGATCGTATCGTTTATCATTATTGTACGTATAATATGCGTCGACGTAGGTACCTTTATTTTATAAAGATATTGTCAGTGTGATGTTATAATAATATTATGTGCGTATATACACTTTATAGGTTATGGAATATAGATCCCTATATAGCCGAGTATCGCCGCATTCAAAATATGTATTTTAGCGTCTTACGCTGTATTAAAATAATATTATGTTACGTAACATTGTATAGTGTTATGTTACTCGTCCATGATTGATCGTGTCGCGCGATTTCTGACCCTCTACTGATTGTATTTCGGACGAATATATAAATAATACGACGGGAGTAAACATTACAATAACAATACGAAGCGGACGACACAAAACATTGTCGTGGTTTATTGTTCTTTGTTTCTTCGTGCTCGTACCTATATACAGTCGTGCAATCACGAATAAAATAACAATATTATAATAATATAGTGTTCGATATTTTTGAGACGCATCGTTAAGTCGCGTATATGAACGTGTAGCAGTAGAGTAGGCGTTACAAAACGACCCACTTTCGATACTAATTGTTGATCGAGCGTTTACCGCGAAAATTCGACGTGCAAAAAAACGGTTTAAAATCGTTCAAAATCAACCCGTTTACATCAAGTATTGCTACAACAATAGTTTATATTAATTTGCGATTTAATATATACTTATCGGACACGGTGACGATGATACCTAAATTTTGAAAATTTATTATTCGCGGTTGTTAAAATAATCATTTTGTGGCGTAATTTTTCACGGTTTTCGTATTTATTTTTCAGCTGAATAGTGAATCGTCTCCTGACTTGGAAAAACAACGTACCGCTGCACCGACAACGACGACAGAACGAACAATAATGGCCGCCACCGATGCTGGAAGTCCTAGACAGTTGGGTCTAAATTTGAATTTGAGCGTACAGCCGCACGCGGCCGCTTACCATTGGCCGCATTCCACGGTGGCCGATGACACTTCGCCACCATCCCGCAGATCGAAGGGTTGCACAGACGACGAGGACGATCGGGACACGATGATGGAGGATGACGAAGATGATGACGGAATGGGATGCCGACCGGACGAAGACTGTTCGCCCGAGGACGAACAGGACATTTTGGAAATGCAGGTAAATTGATAACACAGTTCATTTTATATAGAAATAACGTATAATATAAATTTTTATTTTACATAATATGATTCACGAAAATGAATATACTCGTATAAGTACTCGTACTTGATACGAATTATCAATTTTCGTCTGTTTCTTCTAGTTCGTTCAATAATATTATTATTATTATCCTAACACATGATATTATAGTATATTACTGTTTTCTTCATACACTTCTGCAACTATGGTTTAACTCATAACCTGGTTTACTAAAACTGTTTATATTTTTTTACTTATAAAATATACAAATCGGTCTACACGAACGTACCTATAATAAATAAATATCATAATTATTGTGGATTTATAAAATATTAAAACATGTTTCTAATAGAATTTTTTCGGAAAACGGAATATTTTATGACACCGAAATTAATTGAAATAAATTGATATATTACAAGCCGAATTCACTATAAAATATTTTTGTTTTCGAAGCGCGAAGAACGCGAAACACTTAATCAACTCGCCAGACAATTGGCTTCCGGTTCGAGACTTATGGCTCCTATGCTCCAACATCTCGTGTACCAGCATCCCGGCCTATCCGTACAACCATCGCCGATGCATCATAGTCCTCTTCAACAGCAACAACTTCTATCTCAGCAATCGCCATCTAGTCTAGCTGTGTCGCTGACCACCGCAAATTGCAGACAGTCAGTTGCCACAGATTTATCGCCAAAGTCTAGTCGTTCAGGAGACACACCACCAATGTCAGGCGGTCGTGGAGCCGACGTTCATTCACCGAACTCATCACGGAATAATGAGGCTCAATCCTGGACGTTTGAGGAGCAGTTCCGACAGGTCAGTAACACTAAATAACAATATTAAATATTATGTTTATAGTTATAAGATATATTGAACCAAATCCATAAAAAATACTAGCATATAAAACCAACTAATATTTTAAAAATTCGTATGTTTGAACTTTTTGATAATTTTTTAAAATCTTCTACTTGACCATGTAAAATGTAATATTATGAAAATAATGTTTTTAGCTAGTATTTAATATTAAAATTATTTTTGGACGTTCAATTTGCAGACATATTGTATTTAGTCTGACGTTCAGTTTATTTTTTCTTGAAAAGCCCTACTTTAATCAAACATTATTGCTCTCTATGAAATGTTCTCTTTAATTTAAATTATTTCTCAATTTAAAAGCATAACTACTACCCAAATATAATTAAACATTTTAAATAATTCTTTTACATCACGATATTTTTATATTAGTTATTACTACAAATTTTACTTTGTTCTGTCTAGTACTTTGGTTCATATAAATTAAAATTGAAAATAATTTTATATGTAATAACTAGCGTTGAATTTGGATTCGAGTAATTTTAACATAATATAATGAAAAATGATTATAATATATTAGTTTGATTTATATTAAAATTCACTGGTTCGTATAGGTGTATACGATAAATTCATTTTTTTAAGAAAGTTATAATTATTATTACTCTCCATTTTTCGTGACCTTACAACAAATATTTATGTAATTATATAGTAATATTTTTGATTCGTTTGAAATTTGAATTAACAAAAACGTCGAACACATCACTATTACGTATTATTATCTACACGTTTCCGACAGATGAGGTAGCACGTAATATTTTTTAGGTTATTGAATAAAATTAAAATCCGTTTTAGTCTGTATTGTGTAGACGAATTCTATTTACGAACATTTCTATAGCAGAGTATCTGTTATTAAATAATTCATAGTATACAATTAAACTGTAATTTAAATAATAAATGTAAATGATTTTTTTCTTTAATAATAATTCGACGAAATCTATTTAAAAAATAATAATAAATAGAAAAATATTTAATATAATAATAGAGGTATTTATTGTGCACACATTACTCGCGTGTATCATTCTGCAGATGGTATAAGTATAATATTATTTAACATCAGCCCAACGTGTCTGTAGTCTATTAACACCGAGATTAACTTTACGGCCGACCATATTGGTGTCTTCGACTTATCATATTGTACTCAAAACTTGTTCGTTTTAACCATTTTTCGTCTATTATACGCACATTTTTGAACGCATCTTATCATTGCGTCACTATTTTATTGCATCGCTTTATCCTACGACGGACTGAAATACAGAAATAATATGAACGTACATTATATATTATAATACAATATGCATCATCCGAAAAACGTGGAAAGTATAAAACTCACGTATATTTAAATCTATTTTCAGTAATAATCCACGCAATGAACCCCCTCACCGATCGAATCCCCGTAATCCAGAGTAAGGTATATATTTAAGTCGAAAATTATATTACAACGCGTGCGTTCGAGTACGGTTGTGACGCGCAGAAATCGTTAATTACAATATTTTATTATTATATTGCTAGCATGTTTAATGGTTAAATGAAAATAGACTCGCGGGAAGATTATCACATTTGCGGTTAATGTCATTTTCACAAGTAAAGTGAGTTAGTTTTCACTCGGAAACAATTCGTTTTATTCCGAAATCGACCGACGGCGTTCCTCTTTGCGTACATATACAGACGAAGGAGCGACGACGTATCGATGGGTATTAGAATATATTATAATATTACGAAATAAATTTGTCAGCAAACGATTAGACGGGATCGGCTCGTGTCGTTTATTTATTATTAATTCACGTTATTTACGTTTTCTGCGTGATAGGGCGATGATTGTTATCCGTACACACGGAATCTCGTCCGAGTCGAAAAGAATCGTAATCTGTGCGTTCGAGTTTTGTACCACGGACCGAATATTATATGCCATTACAATAACGTACGTGGAACAACGATGCGTTGAACCGTATCGCGCGTGTACCTACACGTATACCTAACAAAATAATAATAATAATATTATAATAATATAATAAACCGAGATAATACGAATTATTATTTTGTGAATGAACGACATTGCGGACATAACGCACCTGTTTGCGCGATGACGACGGTGCGCGTTCTGTCGAATCGCGGAAGAAAGCAAAATATTAATAGAATAATATAACGTCTAACGTGAAGAAAGAACCAGACTCGGACAATATTGTTACATTGTCTTAATGTATTTTACTCGTTCGAGTACGGTCGCGTAAAAATATCCCCACGTGCAGGTGACTGTATATATTATTATTATATACGTATTATATATGAGTAAAATCAAAATAATAATGATAACAACATATTATAATAAACGCACTCGGACCCCGCGTCTTGGTCTCGGTTATTCACGAACGGTTCACACGCCGCAAGGACAGACGAATACAATAATTTCGATCGCTTGTCTGCCACCGCCGCCGATTCTTCTCCACTCCCAAACCCTTTCGTTGTTATTATTATTGTATTTTCCCTTTTTGTTTCGCTCATTATAATATTGTCTCTGGACGCGGTTTTTTCACCTTCACCTGCCCAATGGTTTTTCTCATCGCGACGCACATGTGCGTCCGACGATCTCCACCGCGCCGCATGCTGCACGCCGACGACGTGTCTCGTCTCCAACGTAACGCGCGCTTAATTGGAAAAAAAAATATAAAATATTTATATATATATATATATAAGAAGAACACTTTATAATACGATGTCCATCGAGGCTCGTTCGAAATTACATATTTTTGAGCGTTATCAAGTCACCAAATATTATCATAATAATTAATAATATAGTAATATAATATAGTATTATATAGTATTATAGTGACCGTTTTTTTCGATAGAATTTTGTAGTCAATTCGACCGATGAAAAATCCGAAAAGCTTATTAAACTAATTTGTTTGGTTTTAAATTAATTATTATTGAGTCAATATAATATAGTTTCGTTATATAAGTACAGTTACGACAATTTATTGTAATAATATAAATACCTATATATAATGTACTTAACCGAAATCATGCCTATTTTTTAACGTTAATATACATATTATACTCTTCTATGCGGTTATTATTATTATTTTTACTTCGAACCGCGTAATACAAAGTCGTGTTTATATGTGTTTTTATTTATAGAATTTTTTTATAATATTTTATATTTTGTGTCGTTCGTTTAAAATATTATAATATATTGATATTAAATCACGTCTACTATATTATTATAATACGGACGGTAGCGAGTCCGATCGTCATCGACGGACGACGACGCAATAAAGTTTTAACGATCTATCGGGTCGGAGAACACACTTTAAAATATAAGAAAAAACGCGTTTTTAATCGTTTATCCCGCTGGGTTATTATAAATAAACTCGCACGCACATATTTTTTACGATATTATTTAATAAGTCGAAATTGAAGAAAAAAAGAAAAAAGTATAATATCGTTTAATTTGTATACAGTCGTGGAAAATAATGATAGATAGTCGTGCAAAGTGCACATAATATCATAATGTATTTCGTATTCATACGGTATGAAATATATGTCTTTAGGTACCGTATAATATGCATAATAAAATATTTTATAATTCTAGTCGATCGAAGGAATCAATTAAATTTGCACGCAACTGCATTTTTTCATTATTATTCCAAATATAATAACAAATTTAATAATATTATTACAGTCGTTTCGTTTTCAATCGACCAGTATAAATAATATA
>JAIUCT010000001.1:9818256-9830089 GCA_021307375.1 Tetraneura akinire | reverse complement strand
ATAGTAATGCGTTGATTGATTAAAAATAGGTACTGTATAATAATAGCAAACAAGTACAAGATAAAATTTGTATGCCATTGTGTAGGTATAATACAAACCGATACAAACTTTAAATACGTTTTTTAGACTATAGGTGTAATGTTTAATCAATAAATTCAATTTTTCTTCTTTTTCTTCAATTATTATATAAAAAATTTAATTAACCTCGTGTAAAAAGTGTATCATCAAGCTTCGTTTAAAAAATTTTAAATCCTTTTCATCCAACACAATTTTGTAATTTTAAATTATATATGATACGTCCCCTCCGAGGATCGTAGGAAATAGAAATATTATTACTTCTACCATTATGTCCGATTATTTTTTCTATATATACCGTATAGATATAATAATATAGGTAATAATAGTTTCGCGTGTTTTTGTAAATTATACGTGCGTAAATTTTTAGACCGGTTTAATATTTTATTTCTTGGAACAAAACGGTTGAAAAATAATAGTGAAACAAAAAACCACGAATAGAAAATATATAATATAATAATTCTTTGTTCGTATGAAATAAAAATATAGCGTATCGAATAGTGAACCAATAACGTGGTTAGTGGTCGGGTAATATACTAATATTCAACGTTTTAAAATAATAAATTTAGTAACTCGCGTCGACAAATAAGTCACAAACGATTTAACCGCGTACGTATATTATATTTTATATATAATGTATATTAGTCCATATAACATAATTGTATAGATAATATTATTAGTTTTATTTATTATAAATGATTGCAGATTTAGTATAAAAAACAAGTATATATAGATGTATGAAATGAATACTTTATTATTATTGCATTAATATAACCGATTAAAAAAATATATTTGATAACTTTTTTTTTCTACGTATTACAATCAAAATATGTAATTTTATTATTAATCTGCAGTAGGTAAATAATGTAATAAAAAATGTTTAGCCTTATAGTAAAAGAAACATATTATTATTATTATTATTATTATTATTATTATTATTATTATTATTATATTTTTTATTCTGAGGTCGACTGCTATATATATATATATATAGTGTTATTATAGTATTTATTTTTATTATTTATTTATTTTTTTGTTTTTTGTTTTTTATTATTTTTTTTTTTACCACCCGGATTGTTGGCGAATACCCATAAAACATATTGTTTCAAATATAATATAATAATAATAAACCTCTGTACGAGTACAAGCCTAATATGTGTAAAACGCGTACCTACATATTATTAATGTTTGTATAATTTATTGATGTTACTATGAGCGGTCACATGAAAGTCTTATGTGGACATGTGGTGGTACACTGGTACCTATTCGATATTACCGTATATACATAAGAATACAATATTTTTGTCCTAGTTTTCAAATCCTTTTTATCGAACATAATATTTAAAATTTTTGAATGTGATGACAAATTAATAATAATAATAATAATTATTATTATTACTAATATTATAACGTTTGAAGCCTTGGTTTTATTTATCATTCGTAATACACGCTTTATGATGTGGAAATTTAATAATTTTTATACTATAGTAATACACAATATTATACAAGTCTACAAAACGTTATAATTTTTTAAATAAAGTTCACTGCAATATATTTAAATAATGTAAATTTTCCGATTTCAAAACCAAATTTATATTTTGTTATAACATTATTAAAATAAAACATTTATTTGAATTTTAATATTAGTATATAGTATAAAAATCCTCAAATCCTCTATGCGTATTTAAGATATAAGATCATAAAAATGTTTTATACGTTGATGTTTTATTACATATAAAACACACGTTTTCATCCGTCCAAAATTAAAAGGCTAAGTTATTAAATTTATGAAAAGACGTTATGTTTAGTGAGCAAATAACTATATTTTTAGCTGGGCAAAAATAAATTTTAGATGTACCTACCTATACTTAAAAAAAATAAAAAATAAATTAAAACATTAAGTATGCTCTTTTTAAAATAAACGTTCAACGTACACAATTTGTATCCATGTAATAAAAGATAACGTAGGTACTCGTCATTATTTAACTTTTAAATTTGTACGAATTTATTTAAAAATAAAATAAATTATTTTTAAATTTATACACTTAATTGTTTTCAATCAGTCAAAATTTTTCTATTTCGAATTTTTGATGAAATTTTTGATGTCGTAAACATGTAATTATTTATACGTACTGCGAAATACGTCATGTATACCGAATTCAAATGTTATACATTAATAGTTTTATAAAATATTATACACATATAATGCGTATGAATCGTATGATGGACGAAGTCGTAATCGTAAGTCCAGTAAAGGATTTTATTTTATGGCTTTGAATTTTGACGTGTATCTCGCGCGCCGCGTACCCTTAGCTGTAGACTCGTGACTGCAGGAGATTTAAACGACACCATTCCACTCTCGCCTGAAAATCCAAAATTGTATATCATTAATATCGTTGTTATTATATTATTGATAATAACAATAATAGCGGCGGCGGCGGCATTATTGTACTATTTTAATAATATTATTCTCGTAATAATATACATCGCGTTATTATGTGTTGTACGTTTAATAGCGAACGATAAAAATACGAAAAACTAGTTCGTCCCCATGGAGGATAGCCATTAAAATATCGTTTCAATATGGACTGCTTCGCATGGACAACCGAAACGCGCGCGAGAAAGGAACATAATATTATTATTATAAACGTGTGTAGTCGGACCGCATAATATCGTCCAAACGATCGTCGGTCACTCGAAAAGACCATATTTATATACAATGACCATTATTGGTATATAATAATAATAATAATAATAATAATAATATATACAGATCATCGTTATTCCGTAGAATCGTACTAGACAAAAGGTAAAAAAAAAAAAAAAATAATAATAATATATTATACCTATATTTTATAACACTCTACTCTAATAATGGTCAGTGGTTACATAATGTCTTTGAAATAATAATATGTCGTTTTTAAGATTTAAAATATTTTATATATTTTTATGTTCAGCACCAAGAAATTGAAGAAAAACGATTATGAGATATATTTATAAATTGAAAATTATAATCATTTTAGTCGATTCGAATACTTTCGCAAGGACATTAATTATAGACATTAATGAAATTTCGATAATTATTCTTATGTCACGAACCGAAAAGGATTATCTATTCAATATTCGAATATATTAAATATTTAGTGTTCAATATTCGATGCTGGGTTAGGTTAGAATGTTAGATGTATAGTTTTATTATAATACTCGTCACATTATTATATGGTAAAAACAATAAAACGCGTCTGCAAAGCCAAGTTTAAAAAAAAAAAAAAAAAATATATTTTTCGTCTCGACGATCATCGGTCTTTGCTTAATGACGGAATGTGTCAATGTTAACATTGTCGGAAATAAATTCAATTGATAAGTATTATATTATAGAAATTATTGTTATTTTAAATGGAAATTCGAAAAAAACGCGCATTATATATACACATATATATGTATATACCACAGACGACGTAATATAATCGGGTCGAAAATGTTATACATATATTATTATTATTATGCACGCAGGTCGAATTTTACAACTACCCCAGAGGAAAAAATAATATATTATTATTATTATTTTATTATTATTATTATTATTATTATTATTATTATTATTATTATTATTATAAAAATCCGATGCAGTGCTGAGCGGTATCGTATGACACGCCGATGTGTTCTTGGCGAAAACACATGGCCAACACATTTTTTGGGACAATTTTATATTACGTATAATACGTGCGTTCGTTTATATATAATATATTATAATATATATATAAGATATTAAAGTGCAAAATACGCACCCAGACGGTTAGGTCTCGCGTATATATTCGGCAACCCTCTTATATTATAATATACCATATATGTATAATTAACTTCTGTCTAGCATCGGGCGATATAAAATCATGGACATGTGTGCCCTTTTCACATTAGGTACATAATAATAATAATATAACGTATATACAGAGCGATTTCCGAATCCGATTTTACAACCATACGCGAAACGCGACGTCCGGTGTGATCGCATCTACATTATTATTATATTTAAAGACGAGACTGCCGTTAATAAATGCATTTGTTAATAAAATTATTTATATAATGACCCCCTATATATTATAATTATTATTATTATTATTATTATTATTATTATTATTATTATTATTATTATTATTATCACGACGACTATTATTGTTCTTAATTTGTATTTCCATGACGTAGTATACGGTTTCTATATAATAAAACTCAGTTAAACCTTGAATATTTTCGATACAATTATTAGGTAAATAATATTGTTGATAATATATATTATGTAGAATTAATGATTGTGAGATATCGATTAAAAACACGATTTCGAATTAGTCGTATACGCACGCGATCCATTATTATTACCTATAAACGTATACGTTATTTTACGTCTTTGTTTGTTGAAACTAATAATATTGTGAATATTGTTAATTAAACGTTAATAGTTTAGCAATACTTGCCTATTAATAATAATATTATTTAAAGAAAAAACAGCTGATACTGCTGTGAAAAGGATAGAAGTCTAATTATTACATTCGTGAAAACGATTTTGGGCGAAATTAATCAAATAATTTATGTATTGATTTAAATGTTTACGTTCATACAGTCTCTACGTTCAATATATAAATGATGCTCATAAAACACCTGAATGAGTTTCTTAAATATCCAAATCTAACTATATTTCGAACAGAATCGTTTATCGTTTTTTATCAAAATTTAACACTATCCTCTTTAGAACTGTATCCCTTCCACAGCAGTATCAGACTATCACCTCTTATTTTTGAGATATTTTGTTGATAATCGAGAAGGACGCTGAACAACGCTAAATTTATCGTTCAGCTAATGACGAAACTGTAGTTGTAATCATCATAACATTGAATTAACCTGTTAAATTATTTAGTTTATTTCGAAACACAATAACTTTACTAACTCAAACATCAGAGCTGTAAAGTTTAAATATTGGTCATCAAATTAGTCGTGTATAATATCATATTTTATGCAATCAAGGTCGTGCTGAAATCGATCCATTCGTTATATTGAAATTGAATCAATTAAAACGATGCTTTATATAACGGGAGAACGTGAAAAAAAATACATATTATTCCATCATTTAATATACCTAATTTCTAATGAAAACTGGAAGAAGTTCATAGTATAATATAATATATCAAGGTATTAAATGGCGTCTTGATCACGGTGTATACAAGGACAACAACAACATGTTGTACGCTAGTTTTGATACCCTCATTAGCCGAAATAAAAAGGGCGCGAATTTGTTTCCGGCCGATGCGGTTTTCGCGTTACTGGCAGACTTTTAATATTATCGTATTCCAAAAATAATATTATATTTCGTAAAATTATTTAATAATAGAATAATATTATTATAAAATATAAGATACACGAAAAATTAAAAAAATAGTATTAATGACTCGGATTTATAAAATTTCTGCGTGAACATTAACATTCCTTTCGATAATCGCGCGTGATTTCATTTTAATGACGTCTGCAGTTCGATTACGTTCTTATTATTATTACTATTAAAATATTATAATGTGTATTAGTCTCGTAAGGTATTTTACGGTCTTCCTGCGGTCATTAATACGAAATTTATTATTATTATTATTATTATTATTATTATTTTATTGTTTCGTACGAAATAATTATAAGAAATAAAAACGTATTATATTACGTTAGCGTGCTAACGATAATAAATTCTCGGTTTAATAATATTAATTATTGAATATTATGTTTAATAAATTATAATCGGCGTGAAATGTTTGGTCCTAGTTCCGAGTTGATAACAATAACAATAAATAAAATAATATTATTGCGACGATCAATGAAAGAATAAGAATGTTTTGCTTGTTTTGCTTAACAACGATTTATATTGCTATACATTTTTATTATTCCATCTGGTGACCAGAGAATTATATGCATGGGCCAAAGGCAAAAACCAGCAGGGTAATCGAATGTTATGTCGATATTATATTATTATAAAATTTCGTCGTTTCGTTTTTTTTCGTTACACACACACGCTATTTTCATGTCTTTTTCTATACAAAATATTATTTATTTAGTTATTTTATAAACGCAATGAAGCAAATTAATCATCCTGTATTATGTAAAATGGTATATTCGATTTAAACGGGTTTTCAAATATCAATAATTTATATATATATGTTACCGGAAATGTTGACATTTCAGGAAATGATGACAATTCCTAGTCAATGTTGACAATTCTTAACTGTTTTAGGAATTGTCATCATTTCCTGGAGACTTTAGGAATTAACAGTATTAGAGTAATTTATTTATTTATTTTTTTTGTGCAAAATAAATAGTTGTGCATGCAAATCTGTATTTAAAATTTGTAATTCAAAATGTCACAATGGTTTAAGTTGTGATAATATAATATAATTATGTAATATGATATATGATGTAATAATATATATTTTATTAATTAATTTTGACATCATTGCCTTCTATTGTTAGGAAATGTTAAAACTTCCCAGGCAATGTTGACAATTCCTAACTGTTTTAGGAATTGTCATCATTTCCTAATTGTCAACATTTCCGGTAACATATAATATATATATTCACTTAAAGGGCACAATTTTTATAAATGTAACGTTTTAATTATTATTTAAATTCGACGAAAACTAGAAAACTGATCGTTATATATTGATGCATAATATGATTGTATTATTTATTTTCACCCAAAACGGGCGTTCCGTGTAAATGTGTAATAATATGATCTCTCCTATCCCAAAGAACAATAAATATAGGTAACGATTTAATGCATTTATTGCACTCGGAATATTGCTTGAACATCGTTACAGAGCATATCGAAGTTTACCGATCATCCATAGTGGAAACGTAAGTGAATAAGTGTCATTTTTCACACGTATCGCTGTTATATTATTTAAGTATTTTCACACGGCTTATATAGTCACGCGTATCCGTTCCATTGTACCTACCTCATATTATAGTACCTAAATCGAAGACGCACACACCAAACACAATATTATAATAATATAATATTGACATATATTATATTTATAGGCAGAGGAAACGAACACCATATGTAATGTTATGTACTTGGGCGATGAACGTTCCAAAGGTCAATATGATATTAATGACAAAAACCATATAATGCATACAATTAATTTTTAAAATCACGTTATAGGTGCTTTTTTGTAGTATTCCTCCTACCTATATGGTGGTTATTTTTCTGAAAAAAAAAAAAATAATAATATTAATAATATAAAGTTAAAAAAAAAAAAGTTAAATCCACTTTATTATTTATCTACATATATAATATATAGGTATATTACTTATTGGTATCGATTATATTTAAAGTCTGACGAAGATTAAATTTAACTGGATTCTTAATTTTTTTTATAGTAAAAATTAATAATTAAAATGTTGCTTAGCCAGAAGACCGAAGTATATAGTATTAGTACGTAGTATTGCGTTGAAAAGCAATCATTTTATCCCCGTGCGTTGATCGAGTATATAGACTTACAGAGTGTTCAAAACGCGTTATTCGCACAGACATATATTAATATGCTTTTAGTTCGGTTGTTATCAATGTTAATATCGAATACACGCTATATACAATATACTATATTATGTAAAGGTAAACTTTAGTCTGTAATAACGTGAAAATCGGAATTACAGACTTTTCAATGATATAAAAGATGACCAACGCGATCACGCCGTATAACAATAATGATAATGATAATAATAGTATTATAATATTGTGTACATAGTACGATAATGCCTGGGTAACTTAAATATAAAATAATATGACGTTATAACGCGACGAGCGGTTCGTCAAAGAGAATATTAATATAATATACAATTGGAAATCGTAAATATTTATATTGGACGTACCTTTAATACGAATCGTAATATATACAAGTCCGAGCGTATCCGACCGTACCCGAATTGTTCCGACTAAATAATATACGTAATAAGTACTTATACGATATTATTGTGTAATGTCGGGGTACGGGATCGTCTTCGAAGTTCGAGTATATACGCGGATAAGTTCGGTTGTCGACGCATACGTTATTAAAATGAAAAAAAAACAAAAAAAAACGAACGATTTCCTCGATATGTATTATAATAATAATCGTATAGTGTAAGTACGTGTATACACCAGAAAACCTGGTTAAAGGGGCAGGCAGAGGAACGGGGTGGAATATTATATTATTATAATATACCCGCGGACGGTCATCGGTCTCGGCTTGCCGTGTGACAAACAATACGCGACTTAATGACCGTCGACGCGAGACGGCCTAACCCTCCGAATACAATCGCATATTATTATTATAACATACGATTTGTCCTTTTAAAAAATGTAAAAATAAAAACCTGTCGTTTTCGATATAATAATAATAATAATAATAATAATAATAATAATAATAATAATAATAATAATAATAATAATAATAATATTTTATACGGCGCGACCGACGACGACTATTTTATAATATTACTCCTAATAATATTATTTCCCAGAAGTCGTGTGTTTTAATACTGATAATAATGATAAATATTATAGCGCAGAAATCCGTTCACGCCTATATTGTCCGGCACACACGATATTATTATAATAATATATTTTGACGTCTATAGTGTATACATCCCACGATCGTATGTGCATATATGTTTATAATAATATTATGTTATTATTTTAAATCATTTATGTTGTACGATTTTTTTTCCCCCGTTCGCGTGACCCGACATTATAATAATATTAATTTTGTTTTATCCGTGTCTACGTATATACGAAAAATCCAGTAGTACAATATAAAATATCGTAATAATATGATGATATGATAATATAATATATTATAGTATACCACAACAGTAAAACACACACACAATTATAGGAAAAAAATCTGTTGGTAAAATATTGTCGTTATTAGTTCTATACGTGTTCGTTTCGTATCCGCACCTTACCTTAGCGCAAATGATGGGGATGCTAACTGCTAAGAGTACTTAACACCCCCATAGAAGTAAAATTAGTAATTAAAATATATATAGCTATAAGAACTATTTAACTCAAATTAAAGAAAATTTTACTTATGGAAATAACTATTTATCTGAATCTATTTAAATTGATTAGATTCGTGCTGATTTTACCGATTTCATTTGCATCTTGTAAAAGGAGTTCTTGGCCACGCACCCCATAAAAACATAGTTACCTACTATGTGCAAGGAAATTTTACAATTTTACTGTTATTCGTATTGGAATATGCTATTGTAATCGATATGAAAATATTTAACACCATTTTTCTGAAAAAAATAATAGATTTATGTGGAATTTGAGTTATAAATATAGGTTTATGTTTTATTTTTTAAGCGAATTAAGAATTAATTATTAATGCGAATAACGAGAAACAAAAATCTGTGAGACTTGTGATGTATATAAGTTTGCTGGTGCTAAGCAACCCTTACATTTGGTACCCAATTGTACCTAATACAATGTATTAATAATGTCACCAATCCAGCTGTTTTATAATATAAAATTATAAAACAATATTATGTGTATTACATTTTATACGATGATTAATAATAATATTTTTAAATTATTTCTTAATGTAACGTTCGTGGAAATATATTTTTATACGCACTGGCTGTTATAAATATATTTTTTTTAAATTAAATAGTCATAATATTTTTATATTCAATGATATACGAGTTGTGCGTTATATATTAAATGTTAATAATAAAATTAAATATTAAATTTTAATTATAATACGCGCGTATTTCACGGTAGTTAAACATTTTGATTGACATTCGCTTTCGTGTTTCACACATGAAATGCATTTAATTTATATATACGTGTTTATAATTATTTTACATTAATCAACAACTGATCTAATTTTAGGCACTTTAACACGCATTGCGTTGTGCACACCATAAAAAAATATAACATGATAATATTTCAATAATTATATGATTTTAATAAAATATAGTATAATATACGTCATGCGGATTTTTCGAGAGATAAAACCGTATATTATAACAACACGAGTGTTTATAAAAAATAAAAAATAAATATATTTATATGTAGACGATTGTTTTAGATTCTGATAGAAGAGAAGAATGTATTGGTTTTACAATGATGCGTGTGTCCTTTTTTTGTTTTTTTTTTCTATGTCTGAAGACACTTTTATTACCCCCAAATAATGCTCCGATTTTCACGAATAGGATATGTTTCCGGTTGGAAAGTGGATGTAGTTGGTATACTTTATTTAGGTCATTTTTCGAATTTCTCAAAATTGACCATAAGCGATTGAAAAAACGATGAAAAACCGACGAAATATGGAATTTTTCACGAAAACTGAAATTTATCTGTATCCCTGAGGCAGGAGTTATCAGCTCTTCTTTTTTTTTTTATTTTACACTTTTGAATTTATTCAGGTCCCAGTGCAATTATTACCTCAGTGGGTAATCAATTTCTAATTAATTCCAAGGTCGTTATTATTAATCGACAAAAATTGTTTCATATAATCGCCGTTTAAGCTCGTGTCTTATTTACACAATATATAGGTAATCATTTCGTATTTATCTTTTCTAATTACTTGACACTTCACTTATATAATTAAAATATTTTTAAGGAAAAACTAATACTATTAATAGCTCAAACTGTATTATGTTATTTTAAAGTATTATTATAAATAAACTATAGTATTATATTACCTATATATATTTTCATTTAAATTTGAATAATTATTTTTTGCATACCTACGTATTTTATGAATTGTTTAATATTCAGACGATCTTGATGAGTGAAGGAAGTAAGAGGTCAATAATTTACTTATAGGAGTTTATTATGATTATTATTTGAAAAACTAATAATTTTACTTATAATTCTGTACTATAATCAATCTTACTAAAATAAAATTGATGCAAACATTGACGGATGACATTAATTTGTAATATAAATCGAAACTTTTTTAATAGTAAAATATGAATCAATATTATAATACGTATATATTATTACATTATCTTATTAGAATTGTTATAAATGTTATCCATTATAATATATATATATATAGATACCACTGATACCAGGTATCGCTGGTACACGCTTTTTATCTAAAATATATAAAACGCAAATGAATTAGGTTATTTTGCTAAAAAAAAAAAAAAAAAAAAAAATTTATATATTTATTATAATTATTATTATTTTTTTTTTTATAGACATACTCTCTTTTAACTACAATAATTATTCTTATCTTTATACATCCGTTCCGTTCCGTTTATTATGATTATTATTATTATTATGGTTCGTCTGCGAGTACACGCATTTTATGTTCGGTGGTCTACTGGATTTCTCGTGATTCGCAAACGAATTCGTACTGGCGTATACGTTATTATAATACATACGGGAATAATATAATAGCATATTTTTTTACGGGCCGCATCATATACACATAATAAAATTTTGACGGGGCAGGGGCGGAATCATATTATACGACCAAATGGATATATATATATATAATATATATATTGTTTAATGGAGGAGACTTATATTTCGTTTATTATTATTATTTTGTTTTTAATAAACGCGATATTCCGACCCGCGTGTACGTATATAATATTATATAATATCGTGGGCATGGTCCGTAATTATAAGTCGTAAAAAACCGACCGAGATGGCTATATAATAATAATAATAATAATAATAATAATAATAATAATAATAATAATAATAATAATAATAATAATAATA
>JAIUCT010000001.1:9806122-9818246 GCA_021307375.1 Tetraneura akinire | reverse complement strand
TAATAATAATAATAATAATAATAATAATAATAATAATAATAATAATATTAATAATATTAAAGGAAATGGCCCGAGGGGGCAGTCCTTCGCCATTTCAGATCTTGCGGTTCGATTTCTGTTTTTTTTTTCGTTTCGTATAATATATAAATACACATTATAACTTATATCCGACGATTAAATAAAATATATAATATACGTCCCCGTCAAACATTTATTTTTTATTTTTATTAATTTTTTTTCGTCATTATATTCCGAATCGTTGTCGCCATTTTGTAAACGTGTTTTACTATATATATATAATATTATACAAGTATAGATAGTATAGATAGATACGTAGGTTTATTAAATTTTTGAATAACATGTATAGGACGTACGTTATGACATAACAATAAATATGTATTATATATATATTACATCTAGACGTCCATTTTCGGTCACGTTTTCATTAATATTTTTATCCAATTTTTCTTTCAATAATAATTATGTAACTAAATAAAAATAAATACCTCTTAAGAGGATGCTATACCACCTATATTCCAATGTAAAAACATGTTCATGAAAAACAGTAAAAAGTATACTTTAAAGTAATTTTAGAAATAAAATACTCATTATAAAAAAGATGGAGGATAATATTTCCGAGGGAACCTCATATGCGTATTTCGAAAAATTTATCTAACAAATAGTTACAGAGATTTAAAAATTGTTTAAAAATTGATAAAATAATGTTTTATTTTAACAATTTTTAAATCTTTGTAACTATTTGTTAGATAAATTTTTCGAAAAACGCATATGAGGTTCCCTCGGAAATGTTGTCCTCTCCATCTTTTTTATAATCAGTATTTTATCTCTAAAATTACTTTAAAACATACTTTTTACTGTTTTTCATGAACATGTTTTTACATTGGAATATAGGTGGTATAGCATAATTCTCTTAAAAAATTCGTATAATTTTTTTTTTTTATTTACCAACACCTATTTACTTATTTGATTCAAGTTTCAAGTATACCTAAATTTGATTTTCTATCAATTTTTATATGATTACTATATATATTTTTATATTCATCTTGTGGCCAAATATTTAGACGAAAACTATTCATTTGGATAAATTAACACCGTTATTATAATATAATAATAAATATATAGTAATAACTACTGATGTCTACAATAATTGATATATTATATTATATTATAAATGTTAGTCGAGATAAACGGTAGAACCGGCAGAATAAATAATTTGTTGTAAGCATTAATGTTATTTATAGTTTATGACTTTTAAACACGTGTATGATAGTTATTTCAGACTCGATATCTAAGTATAAATTGATTCAATTTATATATTTATAATTTTTTTCTTAATTTTAGTAGCTGTCGCGGAGTTATGATCAATGGCACATTGCGATTAGAATTTCGTATCCAATCGTTTCATGTTATGAAATTTCAAATAAAAAATACTTTGTTAATTGCTAGTCAATATATATTTATGACACACTGAGTCACTGACATATGTTACATTTAAGTTTAATCGAATAATTTATTTTCAGGTTTTCAATACTTTGTCTATAAGGTTATTAACCTTTAATACTTATTAATTAATTAGGCATATGTAAAAATAAAAAAATATGTAATATAAAAATTACGAAAGAAAAAATTCAAAGATTTATTTTTATTTTTTATTTTGTATTTTAAAAACACGAATACTTATACGGTTATATCTATCATTTTTCTATCGATTGTCCATAATAATACTGTACGATTCTTTTTATCACATTTTTGGGATAGTTATATAATGCCTGCAGAATTATGAGACGTATTCTATTATTGTACAGTTATTATATATATTTATAGATCAGTTCTACCTATATAACCTGTGGAATTTATGACAATTTATATTATTTTGAAAACGCACGTCTGGCCAAAAAAATGTCATTTTCTATAATATAATGTAGTATATAAAAATAAAATGTACAATTCATGTATAATATTATATTGTATTTATATACATAATATTTAATAATAAATTTTGAAATGTTACAGGGACTCCAATTAGCCGTTTACCAATCATGGCTAAACGCGTTTTAGATCTGTACACCCTTTACAAGTTAGTGGTACAAAGAGGCGGTATCGTCGCGGTTATTACCAAAAAGCTGTGGCAGGAAATTATCCGAGGTTTAGGTTTACCGCCTTCAATAACAAGCGCCGCATTCACATTACGCACACAGTAAGCACATTTTTATAATATCAATAATAATAATAATAATAATAATAATAATAATAATATTTTTTTAGATACGTCAAGTACTTGTACGCTTACGAGTCTAGAATGAATCAGTTCAGCACCTTGGACGAGTTGAACATGGCGATTGCGGGAAACCGACGCGAGGGTCGTCGAAACAAGTCGCTCATGTATTCGGATATGCCCCCGCCGCCGTCAACAGGACACCATCAGTCACAGAATCAACCGCATATCCAACATCACCAACAACAACAACAACAACAACAGCAACAAATGCACAATCACCAAATGCTCCATCAGGGACACCCGCCAACGTCGCAGCCGTTGCAGCAGCAACCGCTACCACCGCCTCCACCACCGATGCCGTCTTCACATCACCATCAGCACTACGCGAACGTCTTGGCTGCAGAAGATCGTTTCCGTCATCTGGCCGCAGCCATTATCGACAATCACCACCATGCTGCTGCAGCTGCGGCTGCGGCCGCTGCATCCGCCGACCATCCTAGACTCCGACAGTCATGCAGTCCACCACAACAGCATTTGCAACAACGCATGCAACAAGATTGTAAGCCGTCGCGTGGGTCTCCGGCTCCGCCACCATCACTCGTGTTTAACGGTCAACACCAACCTTCGTCGTACCAACACGCCATCCACCAGCAACAGTCAGATGCCCTCCAATCCACCAACGAACAATCCAACAAACAGAGAGGTGAGCGATTATATTATTATTATTATTATTTTTTTTTTTTTTTTTATCACTTCCCTCTTCTTTTACAATACCAATTAATAGTACCAATATTCAGTTTTCAGTATGAAAATAAGTTATACGCTTTTGGTTAGTTTTGGAATATTTTTCACGATAAAAAGCTTTTGTTCATTTATTATATAACGTATATAGATTATAATATAGTAAATAAAATATTTGATATCTCGTCATTCATCAGTTAGTTACTCATTTTCATTCATATACCTAATTGTTTTGATTTTTCGATCACAATTTATTATTGATCATATTTTGTTCAGTTACACGCACTGATAAAATGATGGTCAATATTCTTATGTGGTGGGAGTCTAATTTCGTTGGTCAAATTTAGAAGTATTGGTCAATATCTTTGATGTATCAACAACTACAAATGATTAAAAAATATACACGTATTCTGCAGAGCACCATTACTTATTACCGATACTATAATAATTTATTGTTTCTTGAATATTTCTCCACTTAAATCTGAGGCATCATTTAAAATCTTCATATTAGAGCAAATAAATATTAGATCGAAAATTATGATAATAATTAATAATTATATTATATAATATAATAGCCATTTTTCTTATTTTTAAAGGAATTTTTAGTTCTTTTTTTTATCATAATACTTAAACCAAAATGTATAAGAATCCGTATTAAAAACAGCAATACTATATAATGAATATTATTATGTCAGATTCCAGAATAAATATCTATTACGAAAAACGTATATCATAAATTCATAACGTTTATATTATTATCATATTTTTTTTATTTTTTTTTTTATTTCTGCACGAGAAAACTTGAAATCATTCGAAAACGTCAAATTTCTTATTTTAGCAGGAGAAATAATAAATATTTGTCATGTATATTATTTTATAGATACCATCAATTTTTTACCAATAAACATGGTTCTTTTCCCCCGAAGAGTTGGATTTAAACTGTATAATATTACAGCTCGAAATATTAGGTATAAATAGGTACGTTTTATCTGGAAAATATTTAAATATATCATAATATTCATTATTCTTATGTACCTGCATGTTATGCAGTGCAATGTATGTTATTGCTTAAAGTACCGTTTGAGTGGTTTCGACGTTATAATTTCCATTATTAATATACGAACGTTATATTATTATAAAAGTCAATAATATATTATTATATTATGCACAGAGAGAACGTGTACACAATAATTTGTTACTTACTATACCGATATAAAATCGAATTTCAACGCAAACGCTATAATAAACCATAAACGTGTTTGGCGTCGTACAGATTTTTTATACTTATATTTAGTGCACATTATTATAATGATCGATTTAAATAATAATCGACTGCCGTGACGAGTTTATTATAATATATAAATAGAAAAAAATCATGTCTGAACAATACAAATCGTATATTATTATTATTATTATCATCATCATTATCATCGTGGTTATTATTATTATTATTATTATTATTATTATTATTATTATTATTATTAGTATTATTATTATTATTATTATTATTATTATTATATTGTGTACCGCACACGTGCATATTTCGTCGTTCCTATACATTCGTATAATATAGTAATATATCAAATTTAAAAATATTTATTATAATTTATATAACTACTCTATATTGCACATAATATATTATTATATTTATTATATTGGTATATATTCTCCACCAACATGGTTACCATAAGGTATAACCTCTCATGCCGCGTGGTGAAAGATGCAACACGATGACTGTGTTTTTTTTTTATTCTACTATATATTATATTATTGGTGCTACAAATTATTGGACCTGCGTAATTCGAATCGGTGACGTTTAAGTTTAGAACAATTTATATGTATAAATCATTCGGTTTCTAATTTATCATATTTGTATGTGATAAGCATAATAATTATAATCGTACAACAAAATATGTAGTTGTTCGTTTGGAATATTTATGATTTCGAAGTCTTAAAAATGGTGCGACTATAATTAAATCACAGGTTTAGAATTTATTCTATACTCGTATAATAATATATTTAATATAATATTATTTAATTTATTCGGCCCTTTCGGAGCCTATAGTGTCCCGTTGATAATGTCTTTTAGAGATAAATTTGTGTCGTTTGGTTTTTTTTTAAGTTGTATTTTATCCCATTCCGTGTTTACCTAACGTCATGCATGTGTCACGGGAAACGCGTAAAAATACAAAAAGTCGTACTGAAACAATGTTTCTGGTAAAAAACACACTGTCGTCTCCATCGTGTCACACGTGTCTGACGAGGTGTTGTAAGTATGTACAGAAAAAGACGTGTGAAATATATTATTATACGTTTTTAAAAAGTCTCCCGTCGTCTGGGCCTACGGATTTCGCAGCATTATGTATATAGGTATAATATTATTTATTATAAAAATATACGAATCGAAAAAAACCAACCAACTTATACGTCTAACTTACCAACCTAACCTGTTGTACAAACTATAGCCCGCGAACACTGACTATTAAAGCGACGTAATTCTAAAATATTTAAACAAATTAAAATAACATTTAACTCATACCGCATTGGTCAATATAAATTATGACCATCAAATAGGGTAATAAAATACATTTTATAATTTAATACCTTAAATCCAAATCTTATTTTGTGTAATATTATAACACACTTTTTGTGGAGTCGTATAGTACAAAATAATGTACATAAAATACCATATTTTTATTTTATACTTACCTTGTGAATTTCTTACATATAGTGAGGTAGAATATTTTGTTTGTTTACGTTTTTAAATTGTATACTTAAATCTTCTATACTCTACCGCTCTGTTCTTGTACCTTATATACCTGGTATACGTATTATATGGTAGTTATAAACGTAATTCCGAGTACAGTGTCGTGTATGGATGATGACCGTTTTTGAAACATTACCAAAAAAATAAAATAACGTCCGAGATAAATAACCGGAGGATGGACGTCGGGGAAAAAAAGACTGTATAGAAAGATAAAACGGGTGAAAAAAAAAATGAATAATATAATATATTGCACCGCGCGTTCTAATTTCTGCTCGTTCGTCGGACGTCTTCATTAGTCACGACGGCGGCTGGCGATCAAAAACGCGTTAAAGGAAAACCTGTTGGAATCGTATCAAGACGGCTACTCAGGCCGGTTAATTATACGGACGGAAAATGCACACGCGACAAAACGTCTTTCACAGTCTAGTGCGCTATAGATAGAATTTTTTTTTTGTTTTGTTAATAACAATTTTTAAAATCGTTTCCGTTTAAATCGTATATTATATTTTTATAATGTCGGGGAGAAATTTTAATGAAAAAAACAGGGGTGAATCGAACGAAACGGCTCTCGTATTGTAATGAGTTAAAAACTTGAATATATTTTTTTATCCTGCAGTACATCCTGCAAATCCAGCAAGGAAGGACTTCATAGGGTCAATGGTCCCAATCAATTTTCTTTTACCCAATCAATAATATGAATACATTTCGTATGGGTCGTACGAATTACGAATACATTGCATTTTTTAAATCCTTATTTGAACTTATGTATACTTACATCGTTTGGTTGGACTGAGTCACCCTAAAGTTTATTGGATTGTGTTGTATGTTTGAATTGAACGCATATTTCGATTTATGAAACAAAAAATTAAAAGTTTGGAAACTCGGGATGTAAAGTACTTCCTGATTAAGATTATAAGGGCATTGTTCCGTCCAAAAAGCCAACGAGTGTTTTTGGTTATTGTTTCGTATCGAAATATATACGACAATATAATATATAGTATAGACAAATGACAATTTAATAATAAATAATTATATATTATTAAATTGTCATTTGTCTATAAATAAATTATAAATAAATAATAATAATAATAATAATAATAATAATAATAATAATTATAAAATATAAATTATTACGATTTTTTTTTCATTTACTATACGAACGAGTCAATACTATACGCAATAATTAATTTACGATCGAACGATAATTACTCGCACATACAATGCGAATAACACACGCAATAAATTGTATCAACAAATGATAAGACACGAATATATGTATATATCAAATGTACGTATAGGGTCGTACTGTTATAATTATATATATAAAAAATGCTTCCATAAGTATTTGTTATTCAAATTATATACATTTAAATTTATTGTGCTTACCATATCAAATTATAAGTATATAAATTATATAGGTTTGCGTTATTATTATAAATTATAAATTTATGATTTCAGTTGTAAATGTATTGCAATTATTCGATTGGACAAAAATGTTTGCAATAAAATAAATTTGGCCGTAGAAGCGAATATTGTAAATATGATATATTTTATATAGAAACAATTTAAACGGCTAGTATTATTATTCATATGGGAGCGTAAATTTTTTTTTTTACATCCGATGTTATTTTATAGATGATTTATAAAATTAATATACCTTGGTACAATAAAAGAGAAAAAAAAATAATAATAATAATTTAGATCGAGTCTAATAAAATTTTACAATATTTTATAGGACTATAATATAATCACGAAATGTAAATAATGCATAGGATTTATAACGCGTTACCGTTTTACAATATTATTAAATGCAACACTGGCCATCGATAGTGACTCGCAAACAGAAACGATATCAAAATAAAATATAATAAAAATATTGTACAAACAATATAATATTCGTTATGGAAACTTTACGAATGCGTGTACACGATCGTACGATAATATGCATTTTATCGCCTAATACCTCTAATAATTAATATTTTATACGTGGGTGTGATTGACGTCAATTCACGTCTAATCGTTGTAAACGTAAATTATACACACGAGCAAATAGTATAATAGTCATATACATAATATTGTTAAAATGCGTTGGAAAAAAATGATATTCGAATCATTAATAGAGTTGATATTTAAACAATTTAAATTTATTTTCATTTTTTTAATAATAATAATAAAAAAAAAAAAACAATAATAATTAACGAACGTATATCGCAATTTGTTTTTATACGTACGAGTACGTCATAATATTTAAATTGAATTATCGTAATAAAAATAAATAAATATTTAATCAATAAATTAACGTATTGCGTTTTAAACATACGAGTATTAATAACCATCATGGTATACCCTACCTACAAAAATTATAATTTTTTATTCCCTCTTATTGTTCGTTGGATTCAATAATATAATTCCTAGAAAAACGATAGATAGTTGTGTATAGCTATAGATTTATTAACGGACGAAAAAATTTAAATCTAAAATTTATTAAGCCGAATGCAAAAAGGACATTATTCCGAAAAATTTGAAATCGGTTATAAGTTTTGTCATAAGATAACCTATAAAACGATAAAAATAACACAGAGTCGCGAATTTCGGACGTTGCAATAAATTGATAATTTTCATAACCCGTAATAAATATATGTTATTCGAAGAAATAAATTTTTTATATTTTTAAATTCAACAGCTTATTATATTATTAAAACGGAAACTTTTGTTATAATACAATATATGGAAATAATTTTTTTATCCTCAACGCTGTGTCTCGGGCATGTGTCTATTCACACGAAATCGGCGCGTGACATTGTAATATATTATTATTATTTTTTTTTTATAACGTAAAACGTAATATTATAAAGATTTTATTATCATAATAGTAAACAATATTACGTAATACGCATAGGAAAACGGAATTTAGTCGCGTTTTGTAGTGTCATAATACAGAAAAAGGATATAATATCGTATATACAATATATAATATTATATTTATTATTATAGTTGGGATTGTGTTATTATATTATTTGCGTTCGTTTCGATTATATATGTATTAATACAAACGTGTTTTATAAAAAATATTGTTCAGAAGACAAAAACTGTACTACATAGGTACGTCTAAAAAAGTAAAAAAATTAACCTAGAAAAACGAAATGTTCGATACGATTTTTAAAAACTCTCGGCGTGCCTTCCACATATGATGGAAGAAATCGGGCTCGAGATGCGAAATCCTGTAAACGTGGTTATAAAATATATTGTAATATTTATTTTATTACTTTATAGTGCTGCGACGGACGTATTATATATTATTATTATAAATATACAATATAATATATATCGTTTAATGCTCGTTATTAGTCATTTCGAGACGAAAACACATGTGTCGAAATTAATATCGTTTTCGCGGGAACAAACGAGAAACGCATGTGTATGGTTATTTTGATTCTAAACTCGTATATTATTTTAATATACGATACTTACATCATATAATAATATAATATAATAAGGTTTTACGCGAAAATGTGTTTTATACAGTCTGCAGAACGAAACGAATGTGAACGTCGTCGCTGAAATATAATATATAATATGAATACAGTATTATGCGTGATAAAAACTGTGAATGATCAATAATACTTCTAATAATTATTGGTTTTTTTTTTTAAAAAAAAAAATTAAAATTTTAAGAATGCATAAAACATAAAATTTTATCTTATAAGAGTTACATTTATTATATAATTTTATAATATGTATACGGTAAAATGATTCACACTATAGGACATTTGTATATTCCTATTTTGGAATAAATAAATAAACGATGTTATACTTTTTTTCTTAAAATTCTATGTGGTTTTTAACCTTAAAATATTATTAATTAAATATTAATTAATATAGTGTGTGATTATTAGGTATTATTTTTTTGTTACAGAACTTCTCAGCATGTTAATGTGGATGGACATTGTCAGAGCTAATCAATCGGCGTTGCCTCGACTACCCATCGGAAGTGAGTAGAATAAAATCAAACAATTGATATAATAATAATATTATAGTATAATATTAGCACCTATTATATGAGTAGAGGTAATATTTAAAAAATCAATATTTAATTTATTAAAATTTATTTATTTTTTTAATTATTAATAATTATGATTCATAATGAAGACTTGGGACTTTACGGAATTCGTTGCGCCATCTAGCGATTAAGATTCACGAGCTGTTGTTAGTGCACAACGATATATGCAGAGAGCGCTGTATTATACGTGAACAAAAAATAGTAATGAAATCATAAACTAACAATAATGAAAATAAAATAAATTACCTATACGCAAAATTTATGTGGCTACGTGTTGAAATAATTATCAAAGTAATTAATGATAAATTAAAATATGTATATTTCATTATATTTTATCGATTTTAGGTAACAAACGTGTTTAAATTAAAAAAAAATATTTGTTTTTCATTTAAAATGAAGAATTTCCATTATTTTACTAATTAATGATATTTTCATAAATTAGTTTGTTATTTCAATTTAAATTATAATATAAAGAGGTATTATTAAAGCAAATAACGTGAGATCAGAATATTATTTTATATGCGTTGTTAAGTATTAAAAACGGAAACATTTATCCTAACAAATATACCATTGTCGGAAAATTCGATTCTAAATAACGATGTCAATATTATTAAATGTCGCATATAATTTCGGTAATGAAATTCATGAAATCATTATTGATTTTAGTTTATAATGACTACTTTTTATGGAAGACAAAAATAATAAAAAATTATTTTTAAAACAAATGAGCTTAAAATGTTTTCAAACGTTTAAATTTGTTAAATATTAATAATTCAATTTATCAATTTTAATGTAAAATTGTGATAAAACCGAACACATTGTAAAACGAGGGTAAATATTTGTAGAAATTTTTCCCCTTAAAAGGTTGATTTGAAAATAAAAATAATGGTATAGTTAAGGTACTTGTGTAGGTATTAATAATCGTTGGAGATATGTATTGACGTTTTAAATAAACACATTTCATCCAAATATTATAAATTATTTTTGTAAGTTATGAAAATTTCAATAAAGATCATCGTTCACTCGTTATTATTTTATTCATGTTAAATTTAACGAAATGATGGCCGTTAAACGCGTGTCAAGACTTGGTTAATTTTTCGAATAAATTATTTTTGAAAAACGAAAAATGTAGATCGAATTATTTTATTGTTTCCGTTCACAAATTGTTAATAAATTATAAAGTATTGCCAGCGCCAAATTATCTTTCTTCCCCGACACAAAATACTCGTTTAGCATTTTATTATAGTTTATCACGAATACTCGATTTCTGGCACATAGATAACGTTTGTAAATAATTTCAGAGGAACTATTGAATTTTCGATTTATTCATTTTCTTTTCCATTTTCCCTGAAGTTTAATCCTTTGCGTACAATCGATTGATAGACCATCTACTACACATTTTACGATTCAATTTAGGCGATAACAAAAATTAATGTGATTTTTTCGTGTTAATTGAAATTCAGTGACTATAAAAAATAAAGTATGCTGCAAGTGCAATGCAAATGTATGTTAAAATGCACTTAATAGTAGTTAATACACTATAATATGTTAAATTAAAATCTTTTTTTAATTAAAGATGTTAAAAAAGTTGTTTACAAGCTGAATTGAAAAAAAAATAGATGTTACATTTTGTATACTTGTTATATTTTATAAGATTGAGATAAAATGTCACTTATAACAAAATCTAAATATATATGCTTAATGGTATTGTTGTTATTGTAAAAGTTTTAATGCATTCTCAGAACGATATCTTTTCAAACTAATCAACCATATTGAATTATTATTGTAATATTTTTGATTCAACGGAGTGGAAATAACTAAAAACCATTGAAATTTTACTAAAAAAAAAGATAATAATTTAATTAAATATTTAATTTAAATGTATATAATATTATATTCAGTAGCCATCATGAGTTATAAGAAAATTAAACCATATCGAATTATTTAAAATTTAAATTATTTAAATTTCACGGTTCACATAAAAATACGAATAAAAAATTATAAAATTATTACGTTTAAAATTTTTTTTTTTTTTACTTTTTTTATTATTTAAACTGATTATACGTATAACGCATAATATTTTCTTCATCACGTATATAATATTCTACCCAAACTATTTTCCATTACTGTATAATATATAGATATATATATATATATAGATGAAAATCGACGTTTTACAAAAAATATAATATACTTATCCGCTATTCATCGGAAAAAAATTTCATCCTAAATTTCTACCAGCTTTACCGCGAATATCTAATGATATTTTAATGTATAATGAGATGCGAGCGTAAAATAAAATTATAATATAATGGGT
>JAIUCT010000001.1:9779439-9798581 GCA_021307375.1 Tetraneura akinire | reverse complement strand
AATAATAATAATAATAATAATAATAATAATAATAATAATAATAATAAAAATGACTCGCATTATTTTGTTAAACCAATACATTATTTGTTTCTCTAAGAATTTTACATGACGTTGGAAATATTTTTCCAATAAATGAAAAAAAATTCCTAAAAATCAAATATTGGAAAGTAAAAATAAAATGTACCTACTCAATAAAATAGCAATCTTTCAATTTCACATAAGATAAAATATAAAAAAGTTGTGATTTATTTTATTATGAGATAATTAAAATTTTAAAAAATAATATAATACAGTCCATTACCCATTTAATAATTATTGTTAAAAAAAGAGGTTATTTAAAATTTTTAATTATATATGGAAGTACAATTATTATTCATGTACCTATATTACAATATTGGTAAATATAGATCGGGATACTTCGTTTCTGTAGGTATATTTTTGTTGCATTTTAATTTACAATTAATGCATAATATATTATATAATATTTTCGTAACGTAAAACCAGTAAATATTAACGTTAATAAATTTTCGTTTTTATTAATTTAACAATAATATATTAATTTACAAGAGTTTCATAATATTATCACTTAGATAATTTTCAATAGGTATCATATGATATGAAATGTTTGACTCTTAATAGTAGTATTTAACACCTGTAGAACGTAATAACAATAAATAAGAGATAAATGATTAAAATCGAATTGAAAAACCAAGACGTTCACGTTGGTATGTAATAATAGTAATAATAATGTCTAAGGCATTAATAATTGAGAAACTGAAACAAACAGTAATTATACGACAGAGGGCAAAAGCTATTTTCGAAAGACCTTCAATCAAACATTTTTTCGAGCGTTACTGTGATTTTTCCGCATCGTTTATTCCTGTGATTTCTTCAATCCAATATTAAAGTATCTAGTTATCTACTCACATTGTACCTATATATAGTTACTTATTTTCTATCAGAGTGGTATTTTCATGTAGTATAAATATAATTTATAAATATTTATATTATAATATGTGAAATAACGCCTAATAAAATAATGATATCGATTATTGTGAAAATTTTCGAGTGTAATATATAAAAAATAAATGTTTTTCGACTACTTGTATTTTTATATAATTGCGATTTAAGACGTACCCGATACTCGTATATTTCATGTCTTAAATTTTTAGGTTATTTTATTTTTTAATTATAATTATAATATTTCTATTCATAACGCATATTCTCATTATTTATTTATTTTACAGGGTTAAACAACAACTCGAATCCGTTCGTTTTGCATCTGAACGGCGATCTGTACGCCGGCCACTTGCAGTTACAACAGCAGCAGTAATCAATCGATACACATAATACATAAAAAAAAAAGTATAATACGATTCGTAATAATCAATTAACGAAGATGGAGATTGTTTTTGATAGAAAAAAAAATGTGTTTATCGTTTGTAAGAAATAATATTAATATGATATTTAACGTGTAAATAATATTATGTAAACGACGGTTGTATTATTGTAATATTAATTGTACGGTCGTGCGAATTCGGTTTTTATTTTAATATTATATCTAATAATATTTCGATTTTCTCGAAAGAATAAGGGAAAAATACTTGAAATCGTATACTCTCGTCGATATTTTTCAAAAACCTTTCCGGTGATTTTTATTCTTATCACATTCCGGAACGTTCGCCACTACGCGCGCGATGGTCTTCCGAACTATATCGCATTATTATTATTATTATTATTATTACTTATACCTCTAAACAACGTTCCAAGGAAAGGAATTTTTGTGCTTTTAAAATCCAAAAAGAAAACTTTCTACGAAATTACGTCTATTTTTTTTTTTTTATTTATTATTGTATAATACGTTATATTATTAGATATAATATCGAATAAAAAAATTACGTTTGTAAAGTCATAATACGTAATTTCCTCGCGATATAATAAAAAGCATTTCGCGTTATCTCTCTTTTTTTTTTTTTTTTTTTTCTAAAGATCACGGCGATATTGTACCATTCCTATCGTGTTTCGCATTAATTACACGCGTAAAGGGCAAAAAACAAAAATGTATATAATTAAATATTAAGGTTAGGTCTACGAGCGCTCTGTATAATGTAATAAGATTAATGCAGACATTTCGGAGTATAATATATTATATATAGACCCGTCTTTCACAACCACTTGGAATTGGAACGACCACATTCGAAAGGGTTGGTAAAACTTGTGTGGCTATATACTCACTCATTGTACATAATAATATTGAAACTCGATTGTAAAAGTTTATTTATTTATTTATTTTTTCTCTCTCGTTTCTTTATTTCTCTCTCTCCATTACACAATATTATATTTCGTGTGCGAATTCTACCCGACGGGATCGAATGTTTGTCAGTCGTATAAATTATAAATATATACGTGTTTGTTCGTGACAGAAATAAGACCTGTGCAGCGAACAAAATATACAAACTCATTTATATATAAAAATAACGATAATAACAATAATAATAATAATAATAATAATAATAATAATAATATGTTTTAGAGAGAGAGAGAGAGAAATTAATAATAATAAATCCAAAAGTCTTAGGAAGGGTTTCTTTGAATCGCGGCACATGTCGCTAACTTTGTAAGTTTTTTTTTTGTTTTGTTTTAATATATTATTGTTATTATAACAGTATTATATTTATGTACGTTCGAAATTATCTTGTTTACATTTTCATAACATACGAACGTGTTAATAATAACAATAATAATAATAATAATATGTTTGGACGATTGGATGGTTACGAACGAATAAAATATATATTACCTAAGTATGACTTATCGAGTGGTTTTTAGGTTATCTTACATATTATTATCATAGGCGTGCGCACGGGGGCAGCAGATGCAGCAAATGCTGCCCCTGAATATCTTTTTTTGGACTGCTAATTATTTAATTTTATCATTAATAAATTAAATTATCATACCTAAATTATTGAATTAGATTTGTAAAAAATTCGTTTTAATCAACATCATTTATTTTTTAAACAACACACGATTAAAATATATAATTGTTATACTTAAAATTAACTATAAAATAAATGAAATTACGGGCTGGATTTCTTCAAAAATCGGGCCGAATTTATTTTCTGCTGCCTCTGAATTTGCGATCTGCGCACGCCTATGAGGTTTTTTATCATTATTATTGTATTAATCGATTAACGCGTGTTGTAATGCGATTTTAGCGTATAGGCACAGACGTTTTTTTCTTCTACGTATTTCTTTTTTTGTTATAATATTATAATAAGTAGTTCCTATATAAAATGTAAAACGTAATTTCTCAACATTTCTATTCTATGTATATAATTTATTATATTTTTACGACGTGTATTTTTTAGATTTATTATATATTACATTAGAATAGTTGGACGCGTGTGTGTGTGTGTGTGTTTGTATTCAATTATTATGAGCTGAGATCTCATCACGCGTATAGGTACAAAAATAAAATAACGTCGGATTCGAACGAAACGAATATTCGCGTTTCGTTTTTTTTTTTTTTTATTATTTTTCATTTCGAGCAAAACTTATACCCCGGTAATTTGGACGTTATGTACCGCGTTTTATAACCTTATGGTTTCCCATATAGCTTAAACTCGTCGTTTTGTCGTCGATATTAATTATATCATTGTGTTGTACATTACATATATAGATAAAAGTCAGTGTCTGAATTTTCACGTTTTAATATCCATTATTATATAAGACGACCGTTATACAGTAGGTAATGATCCATCCCTAGTGATGATACCCCCGAAGAATAAGTTTTTATTATTATTTTTTTTTTTTTTATCATTTTTAATACAATATTTGACTTGCGCGCACTCGATACGACATATATTAATCGTATTTATTAATTTTTGCTCCATTTCGAAACGTTTGTACGTTTTATATATAGGTTTATCACCTATAACCACTTGCAGGTATTTAATCGCTATACAAGTATACGTTGTGTTCAAATGTATTATTTATTTTGTATATTATTATTTTAATATTTTGTATTTTGTTCGCGTTCGCGTTCAGTTATTATACATATAAGCAATATGCCATATAGGATTAATTATAATAATTTAATTTAATTTATTATATAATATAGTACGCTTTTTTTTTTTAACGAAAACACGATATTACTATTATTATTATTTATATTATAATACATAATTATCTCGATATAATAATATTATTAATTAATACAAAATATTGTACTCGGTATATATTTTATAATGTATAATTTTTTACCGGTTAAGTCGTATTTATTATTATACGATTTAACGATTCGACGTTCAAATTATATACCTAATATTATAGAAGAAAAATGTCAAATATTACGAGTATAATATATTATAATATTATGTGTAACGTAAGTAATAAATTTGTGAATACTTTAAAGTTAACTGTATTACCGTGTTTTATTTAAATATTTTGGCATACACAGAAAAAACGCGACACGGGAATAACTGAATTTCGTTTCTCTATATAATATTATTATTATACGCATAACTCTCGTCGTTTCGCGCGTGGGATGATGAAAAGAGACACTTTTGTTTTCAATTATTACTGTACCTTGTATTGTCGAATCGAACGTTATACGTTATTTTGTATCTCGTATTATTAAAAAATATGAAAACCGTATACAGGGCGAATAAAAATAAAATATTACGTTTTGATTTAATTGAAATTCTTTGAAACGCGCATAAAACTTTGTACACCCGTACGCGTACTTAATAATATTATGAGGGTTAATTTTTTTTTTCGAACACGCGTAAAAATAAAATTAATAAAATCCGAGAGAAAAATCGTGTTTACCAACGTGGTATTTAATTTTTTAAATTTAACGTTAATCCCGACAAAACGATATTTTCGTATATTAAAATATCATCCTATATAAACGCTCAGTTCGTATCAGATTTTATTCGTTATGAATTTTAATAATATCGAGCACGAGAATTTTATTTATACCATCATAATTTCCGAACGGTAATTATTTAACGATTATTGACTGTAATAATTTAAATCTTATAATAACACAATTTTTTATAAATCGTTTTAAACTAATTTACGTACAATTAAAATAGGTACCCGTGTTTTATATAAAAAAAAAAAATGACGTTAAGATTTATTTCTCTGAAGAGTTTAATGTCGAAAGAAATCGTAATATATTCCGAAGTTTACACACAAATTATTAGGTACCTACCTAATAATTAGGATCCTGGTACCGCAACAGGTCCACACTATCTATGCGTTATTCTTATCACTTTGGTCATTCAAAAAATGTTATCATTGTGATATAATATTATACTTCATTGTCGTGTATAGAAATTATTTTTTCTATCGGTTAATTTTTTTATTATGTACCTATATAACTAAATATATTCTATGATAGAAGTGACCAGGTTGGTACAGACAATAGTAAAAATTATATCCAAGAAAAATATTGTGTAAAAATAATTTTTCTATTATTTTTGATAAAAGTGTTTCTTTTTTTATCTAAGTCTAGATTTATATTTCTAAAAATAGATGACACCGATCGATAAACAAAACGCATGTTTCAATTATCATAATATCATTCAATTATACCTGACAACTACCGTGGTATTTCTTGTTATTTAATGATAATTATTATTTTTTCGAAAATTATTTAAAAAAAAAAAAAAAAATAGTAACTACGTCAATACATGAAATTCTTAGAAAACGACAAATATACACATGCTATTATTTCATTAGCTAATGGTAAGAAATTAATCCGAGAAGCTACACGAGAAGCCTGTTTCTAATAATAATAATTATAATAAGAGTAATTGCAAGTAAAAATTATATATAAAATTTGTAATAAACGTATTATCTCACTTTTATTCTAAAAATTGATTATATATAGGACAAAAGTACAGAAATTGTTTTATACTTCTTTACAACAAATATTGATAAAATGATTATCAGTTATGTATCGCTGTACTATAACATGTCTGAAATGCATGATGATGGTGTTGCTGACAGTTGACAAAGTAAATATTATTTACTATAGTAATACGAATCGACAAAACGTCACCGACTTTACGACTAAAAGCTATTAGTTAATAACAGTATTAGGAAACGTGGCAATTTTTTTTCACAATCGTACAATGTGAAATAGACCGATTTTTCGTACTTCGAATATGCACAACCAGATATAAAAATTATTTTATAATGATGATAACGCAGAAAAATATTTAAAAAAACATTAAATTAATTAATCAATTTCAATATTATTATATACGCAATTAATTAAATAAATACTATTTTAGACTCTAATGTAAGTATTTAATAACATTCCAAGTGTATTCACATAAGACATAATATTAGATGCCGTTAAAGACATTGTTGGCCATAGGCAACATTATGCATTGTAAGGTTTTGTTAATTACAAAATTACTTTTTATAATAACACGTGTTTTTCGAGCGGTTTAGCTTACGGTAAGGTTATACATTATTATTTGTACCTAGGTAATAAAGTAAGTTTACCTAGGTAAATAATAGGTAAATAGACTATATTATTATCAATTATCAAGATACAATATATATATATCGATAAAAGAAAATATTCCGCCTGTTCGGAAGACCATGTTAACGTTGGTCTTATACCATTTGAATAATATATTTTAGTCCATAATGGCATAATCATTACTCATCATCGTTTTACATTTTATTATTGCCTCCTTTTTATATTTATTTAATTTTTTAATTATTTCTCCATAATTTTGGGTAAACTACTCGTATGTTGTCACTTTCGGCGCTCATCAATAAAATAACATACTTTTACGTTATTAATATAATAAATACAGTTATACATAAGTAATTTTAATACGAAGGAATATTTCATGAGAATTAAATATTTCATAATTTTATTTTTCGTGAAATTTTCAAACACTACTTTTGATTTCATACACGAAATAGGTAGAGTATTATTATATTTATTAGCTCAGAGGACATACATAGCTAACAACAGTTGGATGATGCATTTAGAATCACAAATGAAACGTAGGTAATCAAGAAGTTAAAATTAATATATTTTATTTTTACTATAATATTCAAAAATATCTATTATTAATATTTCAGTCGCAAGGTGTATTAGATGGAATTAACTGCTAGCAACCGATGAGAGATCACAAAGTAATATTAATTATTTCTTCTATAGTAAAGTAGGTAAAGACCTACTTTAACCTACCTACTATAATATTCTAATATAATATTGATTTCTAGACTCATGATCAATTATTATTTGGGTTCAAAACCACGACCGGGAACTCAGTAACAAAGTGAACCAAATGTGCCGATGAAAAAAAAAAATCATAACTAAAGTAATTTTTATAATGATTTTTTTTTATAGAAAATATAATATTTTATAAATTAAAATAAAATTATTATATATAAAAATACAATTATTTTTAGGTAGTTGATGTAAATGATGGTTCAACATATTTTAATATGCATAAAATACAATAGATATCAATATATTCATCAACTAAAATTCAATTCCTTGAGATTTTTGTGTCTTTCGTGTGTCTCAATGGCAAGCAAAACGGCGGTTATTTAATTAATTTTGTAATAAAATCTATAAATTTTATTAATTATAATTTATATATTAAATAAAAACTCAATTATGAACAAAAAAAAAAATAAACATCTCCTTTAAACGGATTAGAAGAAATAATAATATCAAGAAATATGCGGTAGTATTTACAGGTATAGAGTCTCTGTTTCAAATTCTAAACGTAGGTCGACAGACGAGACTTTAACATTATCATTTCGACATGAAACATGATAAGACTACAGCTATATTCCGAGCATCTTATTGAAAATTATATTTTGATAGTATAGGTCTCTGCCGTTGTAGGATTTTTGGAAATCTTAACCTTATAAATTACAAATGTTAAGTTATTTGTAAAATCCGCTAGAAAATTTGCATGTGGAAATATCTCAGAATTTAAGTAGGTACAAGTAGTTTTAAAATTTTTTATTTAACAACTATCAAATTGTGCAGACGATTTGAATATTAAGTTGTTTCTTCAACATGTTTGGAATCTGATTATAACAAATTTTAAACCATATAATTTACCTGATTCACTGTTCATAAATGCGAAGTGTTTTGAGAAAGAACTGGACATTAATAAAGATCCAAAATTCTGTATGCACATAACAGGGATTTTTGAGAGTCTGATACTCTAATCGATTTTAATTTTTCTTTACTACTCACACGAATAACAGGCGTTTTTAGATAACTTTATTCAGTCGGATTTTTATTCTTTTATTTTTTTTCGGTGTATTCTGCAATACCAACATCAGTTAGTAGTATATAGCTTTAAATTCAGTTGACGAACGGTTTAAAAGAAGCTTTTGGCTGCATTTTAATAATATTATTCTATAATCCTTGCAAAATCCAAATAAATGTTTTAATAATGGAATGCAGCCGGTGAAATATTAGGTTTTTTTAAAAAAATTTATTTGCATCTGCGCTCAAATCCCAAGCAAAATTTAAGCCATCTCGTTTAAGTCATTTGGAGTAAATGAACAATACGGTTAATATGAAGTATCACTGTATATTTATTTTTTTTCTCATCGTTTATTATAAATTATAATTTTAAAAGTGATAAATCTTAATAGAAATAACCAAATTACACGATTTAATGACGACAAACATTGATTATTATTTATTATTATCATTATCATTATGTTAATATAAATATATTATATAAAGAAATAAAACATATTCTTTATATTTTATTACTTTCATTTAGTACTTTATTATGTAAACCAATTATTTCATTATTCGAGTAAAATTAATACTTGGCGATATTGTTTATATACTGATATATTTATATATTATATGTAAAGCGGTATCATATTTTCAAATATCCATTTTTAGAATGGTTTTATTCCTGTTTTTTTTTTTTTTTTTTTTTAGAACGAATTATTAAAAAATATAAATCGTGTTGAATTATGAATATAGTTTTCGGATGCCGATGTTTTGAAATTTTAACGTAACTTTGAAGTTTAAATTTATTTTTATTATCAATATGATTTTTAATTGCGTTTGAAGCATTTAAAATTTTAGCTATTTCTTTAACTTTAAACCGTATTTCTTCTAGCCATTAATAAAAATATAAATTGAATAAATATTTATGAATTTAAAAAAATACAACTGGATTTTTCAAAAATTCTTTATACACGGATATTTTTTCCAAGTTATTTTTGAAATAAAATTTACACATACCGTTATATGCCGGTATTATTAATTATTAATTTCAATAAATTCAAATGCAGTTATCGACATCTACATATATTCAATATTACGATAGGTGATGATGATTGTTATTATTATTATTATTATTATGATATGGTTAGATTTTTTTTTCGTTTCCAAAAAATAAATAGTTCTTTTAATACCGGTTTATATAATATTATGTTATACGCTGGTATAAAACCGAAAATGGGTATATTAAATATAAAAAAAAAAATATTGATATAAAAAATTCGAATAAAGTTATACCTGTATAAAAATTTATAGACAATACGAGTTTGGTAACAAAATAAAGTTTCATACCAAGTTTTGTTAAATATATGTTAATCACAAGAGCTTTCTTTATAGTTTCCGCAGTGAATTATCTGTTCCTGTTACATTATACGTATATAGGTACGTATTATTTCTGTTTCTGGTTTTTTTTTTTTACGGCACAAACACACCGATGAATGTAGGTATAAGGACTTTAATACCTTTTTTATGAAATAAAATGGCGTAAAAGAATATTTAGAACGTATAATGTCTTTTAATATTTAAAATTTAAACGTTCGTTTATCGAACAATTTTGTTTCTTTAGTAATAATATAGTTATTATGCACACGTGGTCCTGTTATTAGATAAATTATTACTCCATCGGTTTATTGTTTGTAATCTATTCGTTAAAGTTTCGAGGCTTATTCCATTTTGTTCGATTATAGTGACGAATATATTCGTCAATCTAATCAATATCAGTGTAATGTTTTTATACCGGAATGAAAAAATGATAACCATACGATACCACACGCGTATTATCAAACGTATACAGATAAAAATCATCTTTTTTTTTTGTAATATTTTATTATTATTATCGAAATATATTTAACGAATATTTAATATTAATATATTAGGTTATATCCGAAATTGGGATTTCGGGCGAAAAGGAAAAATTCAAATAACGGTCGAATACAATATTAGAATTTTCATATATACTGCACATTTTTGGAGATTTATTACGATATCAATTTTTTGTGTAATCGGCGTCGATAAACAATATTTTACAATAAACAGATTTGGTAACGGATAATATTATTATTATTAAACGTTATAGTACGCCCACCGAAAAGGTCCTTTTACGGGATATTATTATTGAAAGAAAACGCATAATATCGTGTCGTGAAATTTAATTTTGTTACGAAATAATATTATATTATTATATATCTAACACGATTTGTCGAATAATCCACCAGATAATTAATCATATTTTTTTTTTTTTAGTTACCGTGAACATGGTAATATGGTATATTATATAAAGGTGTAGACCGGAAGCATTCGTAATGTAAAATTATTATTTAATTTGTTTACGATTTAAAACGCGTTAAAAAAATATTGGAAAATTCCATCGATTTTATGGAAATCGCAATAGACAACGAAGGAAAAGATAAATTAGATATTTTTCTCTCGAATAATACCGTATCGTTTTTTTTACTCTTATTTATAAGTTAAATTAAATATAAATATAAAAGAAATTCGCTTATCATTCGACGTAACTATTCGGAACGCAATATTTTATTAAAATTGAAACGAATCGTTTATTTATTAGCAGAATATTTCACATTTTTGTGCGAGAACGTTTTACGAAAAACGAGCAATCGTGTATTGTATTAAAATGTAATATTGAAGACGAATCGAAATGACGTCGTGTGTGAAATGAATCGATGAAAAAATTCGTAGCCGGATTTACTACAAACATATAGCCTTGAGCACATAATTTTTGTAAACAAGATTCGTAACTGGGATACATTTTTAAAAAATATTTTCGACCATAAATATTTTGTTTTTCTTGTTGTTTTTTTTTTATCTAACACTTTTGTGGTAATTACCAAGACCAACGTATAGTGTTGAAACATATAAGATAATAGTTAAAATAAATTATTTAAATTTAAAATATTTTCTTTCCAACATTTTTCGTCATCTAAAGTACAAGATCATAATATAATATTATATCTAAATCCCAATAGAATTTTGTAATACATTTTAAAAAAATTTTGTAAATATTATAATAATGATTCGACCTTTTCTAGGACATTTCATAATATTATATTTATAGTAATCTTCCACGCGTTTCGTAACAAAGGAAAAAAAAAAAAAGTAATTTCCGCCGAGTACTAAGACTTAATATTATTTTATAAAATTTGAGAATATCCAGCTTTTCTCATTTTTTATTTATTTATTTATTTGGTACGTTAACATTGTGGGGGAAATGATGACCTCCCCCCATCGGTTAGCCCTGGGAACGGGCCCACCTCGTCTGTACACGTTAATCCAGCGCTGATTGCATATTGCTACAAAACGGTCGTTCTGATTAAGTTCATACTCGAAAAGGACTCGTTTGACGAATACCGCGCGTGATTCAATTGATTAGGTATATAGACTTAATATGGGGGCACTGATGAACCTCGAATAACATTTTCCGCGATTTAGCATAAAAATCGATAACGATGCGTTTCAAACTGAATGATATTATAAAAATATATAAATGAGTTTGTCTCGTTAGTCCTTTCAAAAAAAAAAAAAAAATTTAAAATACAAAAGCACGGACTACGTTTCTACGAACGGCAATAATAATATATTCAATTTGTCCGAGATTTTTCCCAGAAATAAAACCGTAACGGTAATCATCGGGACGCTAAATTATTTTTTCGAACGGTAATAATAATAATAATAATAATAATAAATTAATAATAATAATAATAATAATAATAATAATAATAATAATAATAATAATAATAATAATAATAATAATAATAATAATAATAATAATAATGTTAATATTTCCATTGTATAATATTATTATGTTATTCGATTTGAAATATTTACGTTCCGGAATCGATACGTCCTATTATTTAATACGTTTACTCTGCAGCTGCAGTAAAACCTCGGGGGAGAATATTATAGAGAAAACACGAATAATCGCGCATTTTTAACGTCCGTATATACAATGGGTAATAAATTCGAACGTTACAGTGTAAAATAATAACATTTTAAAATACGAAACAATAATATTATACGTCATAATTTTTAATCAATAATCGAGATTAAAAAAAAAAAAAGAGTATTTGTTGTGCATAAATTTAAAAAAAAAATTTACACGAAAATCACACAAAATTTTTGTTGTGTAAGTATAATATTTTTATTGTTACCTAATAATATCGATTTAGTCGTGTTATGAATATCGGTATATTTGTACCAACTAAATATCGGTATGCCACACTCGGATTTTAGACGTTACGTAATAGTAATATATATGGTGAAAGGTGAAAACTACTGAAAACAACGTACCTATATATTATGTGCGAGGATGACTTCGAGTAGCGTCAGATGTCCGCCCACGGACTTATTTTTGACACACGAACGCGATACGATTTCCCATGGTTATATAACATGGTTCTGGTAAGTGGTAACAGAAAGGTGTATACAATAATATATTATGTAGTGCAAAAATCTTCGTTCCTAACGATGACTTCGAACCGCGTATGAAACTACGCGGGAAAATACGGATTTTCTGACGTTTTAATTTATCGCTTTCCGCGGGCGAATAAAATATTATATGTATTACTTTCTTTAGATCTTCACAGCTCGTTTTCTCAGCATTTCCTCCGAGAATTAACATCCCGCCCGATCCAGTTAACGATATGTATACACACTACTTTTACTATAGTTACTACTACTAATACTACTACTAATACTACTGCTAATGCTACTGCTATAGTTACTACTACACGTCGAATTACTTTGTGGAAACACATCGAAGACACTGAGAGTTCATTCATATTTTATGACTTTGAATTATTATACAATTTTTACTATTATTTACTATATAATTATACAACGTACGGTTGCTCGTTCGTTGGTTATGGTCGTTCATTTTGTTTTACGTTTTACAGGATATTATTTGACCATCGATTGTATGCGTTACCTATATTATAATATATACAATATACCGGGGTGACCACTAACCTTAAAACCGGGAGCCGCAAATTTATAAAGTTAATTCGAGGCGATCCACGTTGTGAAACGAATTAAGCTATATGTTTATAAAATGAAGACACGTTTTTCATTTCAAATCAAAAGAAGGAACATTTATTTTTTCGAATCGCTGCACCGAGACTATTTTTGGCTATATGCATATTAAAATCACAGCCGCCGTGCCGATCTATGCCTAAGGAAACCGACGAACAACTACATAACGATTCTAACAGAATTTTATACTTATTAATTTCAGTCCTAAATTCGGTTCAAGAGCCGCACGAAACTGATTTACAAGTCTCGCGAGCCTCGTTGTGGCCACCTTAGATATACGAGTATACAATGTTGACATAACAATTTTAAAAATTTCGTTCGCTCGATCGTAAAATTTTATAACGTACGTCCACGAAAGAGTTTAAAAACAATAATTGTGTTTTATTTTTAATCAACCAATAGTAACAATTCCAGTGACTTCTATCAATTTCTTTTGTTATTGGCAAATTATAAGTGAATAATTATAATAGTCTTTCATAACTAAAATATTTAAATAATAATTAATTAAAAATTATTACAAATTTATGTTTAGACGTTGATTTATAAATATTATACTGCTAGCAAAATATTATAGTTTTCTTTTTATTATAATAGTTATTAAAAAAAAAAAAAAAAACATCTACTATTAAAGTACCAAAGTTGTACTTGACGACGACGATATTTTTATGACCATATTTTAGTATTTCTTAATAAATGCGTTTAAATGTTATAACTAAACGATATTTTTAACACCACAAAGTATAATAATATTATTAATAATATTATTATAGTACAGATTTATTACTTTTTGTATAAAATTCAAACATTACCTGCGTATTTCTACGCATACGTGTACCGATATTGCCTAAACACGACGCCGTATTTTATGTATAATACCTAAAAATTTTAAATTTTTAAATCTATAAATAAAATATATTTTAAAATTTCGCTAATAAGTAAAAGTAAAATCACATTAATAAATAACAATACATTATTGGTATTTACATTTATAATAATACAATTAGATATTATGTTTGTTTGATTTATATAATAAGAAAATTTTGGAACTTTAATTATGAACACTGTAAAATTTCTGTTTGGGAAAGTTATTGAAATACGATGCATTAAAATTTTGTACTTTGTAAATTTGTAAATTTTGTATTTTGGATAGTTATCGAATACACGCCTTTCGGTATGGCGTATAATATAATGCAATAACGTTATTTCGTCGTATCGATCCGATCTCTATCAGAGTCACACGGCCGTAAAACTGATACGTTGAAAATGAAAAACATTAAAAGAGAATGAATAATATTGTGATGGAAACTGACTAAATAATTAATAACGTAGGTATGTAAATTAAAATTACAATATTTTAAACTTCAAACAAACGTTCCACATACCGCAATTAAATTTAATGAATTATATACTCTGCTAAATTATACACAAGTACGTTATTCAATTTGCGAATGTGCGTTATAATTTAAATTTATTTTAAAGGCCACCTCATTATCCAGTTACCTAACCCGGTTCGGCCTTTATTGATGGTTTTCACTTGATTGCCATATAATACTCGTATTGAGTTTAAAATCAATTCGTGTTGAATTCATAAACGAACTATCCTGAGATAATCTGGCTAAACTCAATGATATTCGAATTATGGATAATTGCAGATAATAATATTTGTCCGTCGTATAGTTTCATTTTATTTTATTTTTTTATTTTTATTTATGCAACGAATAATTTTTAATTTTAAACGAAAAAAAAAATGATTTAATTGAGTACCCATATGATTTTTTTTTAAATTATAAAATACATAACATATATCTATATTATAATTTAATTTTTAGCCAAATAAAATTTTAAAGTATTCAATATAAATTTGTAAGAATAAAAAAAAATCATGAAATTAGCAAAAATATATAATTATTTCCAATTACATTAATTTATTTATAATAAAAAAATTAATTAAATATTCAATGATATTTAATATAACATTATGTTTACGTATATTATTGTAAATTATTATTAATTTAAAAATTAAAATGCGTATTTATTATTTTATAATAATTATTTATGATGTGTTTTATGCACTTCATGTGTGAACCATTCGTGTAGTTTTTCGTAGAAATGATTATTCCATTATTATTCTCGTGCAATGTTTTGTCCATCTTAAACACTAAAATCTTTTGTTGTTATATGAATATTGGTGATCTTTCGGATGATAATACGATTATAAAAAATATTTTCCGCGTTTAAATAAAATTTTTACACGGCAAGCCATAAGGAAAAATGCAAAGTGATAACGACGCGAGATTAAAATTTCATTCGATTTCACTAATTAAAACAACAAAAGTTTCAAATATGTCTCGTAAATAAGCTCGCGTTGTGTGCATCGTATTATGGGCATTATAATATAGAAATCGTCGCAATTCTATTGTTCGGAAGAAATATTCAGCGGGATGCTTTTATTGTGATAACAACCAATACGCAATTATCACAGTAGAAATAATAATCTTATAATTACACGAGGTTGTATTATAATATTAATTGTTATCACGTATTTCACACATTGTGTAGACGTTCGTGCGATAATACGATCGAAATTCGTTTAGATTTTAATTATTATTAACAGGTGTCACGTTCACACCGTTCATCGTTTGGTTTTAATTATAATATTATAAAAGTACTATTGTAGAGAAAGTAAAAATGTGTATATTATGTCGTGTTATCGAACTAATTAAACGAGGAAAATTTGCATTTCGGAAATGGTAATTTCGTGTTCGACGCGAAACGATAATAATAATATAAATTTACGACAACAAAAGGACAAAAACAAACACGTATCCGGTTTAAAAAATATTAATTTAACGATAACTTTTTTTTTTCAATAAATATCCAACCTACTATCGTTACTACCATAAATTATATTTCGTCAGACGTTTTTATTATTTAATGATAATATACGTGTTAAAAAAGAGCTGATACTCCTGCCGCACAGGATACAGGTGTGCGAACCATAGCGTTTAATTTTATTTATAATTTGAATGCAATGATAAACCATTGCATTCGAAAAAACGATTCTGAGCGAAGTTCAGTCAGATTATAATTTTCGTTTGAACTAAAAATATCAATTTAAAACAGCTATAAAAAAAAATTGAGATTAGGGATTTTTCTAATATTTTAGTATGATGTTAAGTAATATGTAAGTATACTTCAGTAAAATTTTCAGACCATAATACCAAAAATTACCAATTTTATGAAACATTATATACGTAAAAACGAGAAATTTACGAAATATTCGAAGTCCTATATTTAGTAAAAAAATTTAAAAAACGGTTCCCAAATTTTACCACATATATATAATAGCTATGTGAACACCCAAAAAAATTTTCAAGTCTCTAACTTAAAAATTGCCCGAGTTATCGTGAAATATAGAAATTGAATTCGTCCAAATTTCATTTTTCGTGAAAAATGCCGTTTTTTCGTCATTTTTTCGAAGTTTTTTCTACCGCTTATAGTCAATTTTGAGAAATTCGAAAAATGACCTAAATAAAGTACCATCTACATCCACTTTTACATCTGAAACTCGATATTCGTGAAAATCGAAGCATTATTTCGGGTAGTAAAAGTGTTTTCAGAATATTTATTTATATGTATGGATTCTAAAATTTTCGTTTTCCTAAAAATATCAACTTAAAACGGCTATAAAAAAAATTTTGAAAATGGATTTTTCTAATATTTTAGTATGATGTTAAGTAATATGTAAGTATACTTCAGTAAAATTTTCAGACTAAAATACCCAAAATTGACAATTTTATCACACATTATATACGTAAAAACGTGAATTTTACGAAATATTCAAAGTCCTATATTTTGGAGAAAAATTAACCAAACGGTTCCAAAATTATACCACATTATATATAGTAGCTCTGTGAACATCCAAAAAAAATTTCAGGTCTCTATCTTAAAAATTGCCTGAGTTATCGTGAAATATAGAAATCGAATTCGTCGAAATTTCATTTTTCGCGAAAAATGCAGTTTTTTCGTCATTTTTTCGCCGTTTTTTCTACCGCATAGCGTCAATTTTGAGAAATTCAAAAAATGACCTAAGTAAAGTACCAACTACGTTCACTTTGCTACCGGAAACATACCCTATTCGTGAAAATCGGAGCATTATTTCGGGTAGTATTTTTGTACACAGACATAAAAAAAAAAAAAAAAAAAAAGAAAACAAAAAATAATCACACATCATTGTAAAACCAATACATTCTTCGCTTCGCTCAGAATCTAAAATTAGATCAATTTTTTTTTTTTTTTTTGCCAAATACAAGAAATCGTGGGTTTTTCAAATCACGAGGTTATTCGTTAATCGATAAAAACTTTATTTTATAATATTGAAATATCATAAGATATATTACGTGTGTAAGTTTAGCGTATAATTGTAGAGTAGTCGGAATTTAAAACTTTATAATTAATAGCAGTCGTACTGACCTATACTAAATTTTATTAATAATTTGAGAAACCAATTAATTCCTTAATAATTTAATTAACAATATAGCAATTAATAATAATTGCCATAAAAAATAAACATATTTAACTTCGATTTTATTTAATATTTTATAAAAAATGCTCATATAAATTTTCTATGCATATTATTATATTCATTTTTTTCTTACAATTTTAATTATTGTTACAATTACATTGAAATATATGAAAAAAAATTAGTTATTTTTTAGAAAAATGCTAATTTTTACATGTACATTACAAACAATTTCATGTAAAATATAACGGATAATATTGTGTTATTTTTATGAATATTTATTAAAATACTCGAGTGCCTTTCAATATAATGATATGATACACAAGCTCTAACATTGTGCCAATTATTTGCAATAAACATTGTACGTATATAGTTTTTTCCTTTATGCGTTATCTAATATTATTATGTATCAGGTTACCAAGTGGAAAATTAATTCTTGAGTGCTTTAATATTGTTCTTTGAACTAAATGTCTTTGAGCTTATTTGTATCCAATTACCTATGTTAAAGTTTTCATTTATGGTTTAAATTTTACAAATTATTTGTCATAATACGAGTATATTATAGGGGAATACAAAAATGATTTATATGTTGACATTTTCGTGCATTAAAACAAAAATTAGGTGAGTCTTTGAGTGTTCAAAAAAACATGTTTTTACTTTTTAATTCATCATAAATTATCTTATTTTTGTGAAAGCATATTTACAATAAATAAATAATTTATTTATATATCGACATTTAATAATAATTATTTTATCGTAGGATTAAAGTTATTTAAAATAGTAGACATTTAATTTTGTAATTAAAAATAATGTCAATAAATCTATTATATATCAAATCTATTATACCTTAATTTAAATTAATCCATTATATATTTTTACATAAGTATAAAAATTAAACATTGAATGTTATTTTGTTGGTGCGAACCCGTATGGCAGATGTCAGTTATATGTTCGACACGAACGATTTCCAAGTATCTGAAATTTAATATTTGCACTGGCTAAATATAAAATTATGTTATATTTCTTCTTTTAATATAATATTATATAATTTATTATTTTCATTTTCAAAAAGAAAACATTCAACAGGTTAGACCTGTTGAATGCCACCTGTTAATTCAACCACCTTTTGAATGCCAACTGGTGATTTAGCTACCTGTTGATTCAGCCACCTGTTGATTCAACCACTTGTTGATTCAACCACCCGTTGATTCAACCACCTGTTGATTCAACCCCCTGTTGATTCAACCCCCTGTTGATTCAACC
>JAIUCT010000001.1:9719861-9779429 GCA_021307375.1 Tetraneura akinire | reverse complement strand
CCCCCTGTTGATTCAACCCCCTGTTGATTCAACCCCCTGTTGATTCAACCACCTGTTGAATGCTACTTGATGAATGTTGGACGAATTTTATATTAAATGTTTAATGATAACTCGGGAAGTATTAAAGAATTTTACTTCAATAGCAACTAAAATTTTATATACGATTATATTTTAATCATAATTTGTTCCAATTTCGTAATAATTCTTTACTATTATTTTGGGAAAATATTTTTTTTATGATAATGCGTAGGTACATTTAATTATAAACACACGTGATATATTTGTACAATTTTTTTAATAAATTAAAAAATAGTAAAGACATTGTTGAACAACAATGTGTTGATTAACATGATAATAATAAAACAAAAATACGTAATAAAATGTTTCAAATTAATTTATAAATTATCGTTTTTGGAAAAGTTACGTACCTTATGGGAAAATATTGAAATAATATCAATAAATATACATTTATATTTACGCATATGTTTTACGCATGAATATCTAAAATATTATTACCGTATATTATATAAGTTCTTAATTTCAAAATTTTAAACTAAATTTCTAATATAATATATTGTAGAAAACAAATAACGTATACTATTCCTCATACAATAAGAAAATATTTTCAATAAATAAACAAATTAGAAATCGTTATAAACATAAAAATCCAGAATTAGGTACTTTATAAATAATAATGTAGGTGCATAATATTTTTAAATTAAAGGTACCTATTGAAAACAATGAACTGTTCGAATGTTAACTCTAAAAAAAAAATCCAACGTCAAATGGTTAATACAATATAAAAAAATTTTAAGCATTTTTTTCTGAACATATTTTCTACTTGGAATAATTGAGTTTATTAACGGTTAGAATAAGACACGCCAATTTCAAAATGATATAAATTAATGTCGCCAATTTGATCAAAATATCTTCCGTTATAGGTAATAATTGGTGCTAAGTCACCTATTTTAGAATAAAAATGTAAAAAACATGCAAAACGCGGACAGTTTGTACGATCTTAAAGTTTTATAATAAATAATATGTCCATAGCATTATTATACATTAAAAATTTTTTTTTTTAGAATAAAATGATAATAACCAATTTAAAAATTGAAATTAACCTATATATTCCTAATATAAAGCTATTACTGCATTTATCGTTGTAATACGACTGTAATAATGTCAACAAGTTCTCAACAAAGTTGATCATTAAAAATTATATGATTTTGAGTTTTGACTATTATATAAATACTACAAATCTACGTATAATTGGGAATTATAAACGTTAGAAATGTATATATAATGATGCAAAGAAAAAAAATCTAATATAAAATTTAAATTGCATTCCCATTGCACGTCTTATTTGTACATTTCCAGTTTGTATATGTTTAATAATCGTATCGAGCATTGAAATTCATCTTTTACAAGTTTTGGTTTTAATTTAGTAAACGTGGTTGTTGTCATGGTCACAGTGTTATCGCCTTATTGATTTGATTTTTACGATAAACGCGGTTGTCGTGTACTTTAAAAATATATTTTATCGTTTAATTTTGATAATTATTAACACGTGTATGTATTTCCAAACTATTTATATATGTATAAAATTCTTACCAACGTAAACATATTATTTATTATAAAACTTTAAGACCGCACAGACTCTCCGCGTTCTGCAATCTGCATTTTTATCCGACAGTACGAAGTATTCTCGTATATCATTTTTAACAATACACCGTAAAAAGTGACCGTTTACCAGGTAGTAAACTAGTAAACATGGTTTTTATACACATTTTTATCGCCTAGTACAGCATTAGTAAATTGTTAAAATATCTATTATCGTAATAATCGTATAATAAATAAATGATTGTCTTGCCTATAATTTTTATGGTAGATAAAACAATATCAATAAAATACAGATTTAATAGTAAAACGTCAATTCAGTTTTCAGTTTAGAACGCCAATTTGTTAGAACCTACCGCGATATTGGAGTAAATTGTAACACTGGTTGTGGTAAATATTATTGTAACGTACAATAATCAAATTTGTTTATTGAAATATTAATATAACAATAGATACATAATAAATATATGCGTATACTTAAACATAATATTATGTAGTATACAAGTTATATAAGGATAAAACCGTAGTTAATTATGGTTTGAAAGCAATGATAAATCATAACTTACAAAAAACAATTATGTGCAAAGTTTTGTTAAGTATGATAATAAGAGAAATGAAATGTTTAATATTTGATATACTTAATAAAACAATACTATAATTAGATTTAAAAATCAAAGTAAAACTTTAATTATTATGCGCGTAATGATACGTGAAATATGAATATTTATAATTACTTGTTTATGATGACTTATAGTAGTACATTACTTCTTATCAATTTATCATGAAATAAATAAAATAAAATTCGTCCATATTTTTTATTTTTTATATTATTATATATATATTTTTTTTTTTTTTTTTTTGAATTGGAAAACATTAATTTATACAAATAAATAAATTATTATTACACACTTGTTATTAAAATTATATTTACGACAACCTTATCGTTACAAGCACTTTATTCAAGTAAATATATAAAATTATAGAATATTAAAGACTTATAACGATGAACATATTTTAGATAGATTATAATTTCTGCAAATCAGCAATTTATGAAAACTATTGAATGCCAGACTATACATCTTACATGATTATGTCATTTAAGCATTTATCAAAGAGGGTCCATATGAAAATTGCAAGACATATAAGCGAAAATTTCATATCACGAATTTATATTGTGAAAACGATAACAGCGAATTATATTAACATTTTCTTGCTTTTATTATTACAGAAAAAAAAAGATGTAATAAAACAATTATTTATTTTTGTAATTAAAAATATACGATTAAAGTTAATAATAACTAATACTTGTACTATGTAATGTACAAAGCTAAAGATAATTAACATCTTTAGTTCTTATGGAAATTTATTTAACATAAGAATAAATTTAATATAATTCTATTTTCTTCTATTCTTCTTCTATTTTAGTAACCAAAAAAACATTTAATTTAGTAAAACATTATAGTACAGAATTGTATGTACCTATCTGCAATTTTATATAATATCATAGCGTGCTATAATACGAGTATTTTCAAGAATAAAATGAAAATATAATATTAAACATAATATTATTATAAATAAAAGTGATTACAGTTAACTTTTAAGTACGCCATTATTCAAGAACGTTTATAACATGACAATTAATTTCCTTAATATTTCAAAATTTTAGGAAATGTATATAAGGAAGAATAGGAAGATGTTGTTTAATTTATTCTGTTTTAATATTCTTTAAATACAATTTTGTCGAGTGAAATAGTTTTAATAAATAATAGTCTTATTATTATTATTATAGTCTTATTATTATTGGGTCGCTATCGATTACCCAAAAAAAAAAAAAAAAAAAATAATAGTCTTGTATACCACTATAATTTTTTACTAGATGACAAATAGGACATAGAAAATGTATCTATTAATAATATTAATTAATTAATAAAAGTAATAATAATAATATTTGATAAATATTGTGTTCTTAATAATAATTTGTACGTGCTATAATAGTAATATAAATTATGCATAAAATGCATTCTATATATTCGTACAAGATATTTTTCAAAAAGACGCTACACTGAATTGTCTGAATTCATTTCGTATATTCGTTGAGGTTTTCGGTAACCAGGTCGAGTGGTCGATGACGTTGACACTCAGTGTTTGATCAATCACGTAGCGACCCTGGGTGAAAAAAATGGTCTGAACCAAGCAGTTAAGATAATATTATTATGTCGGTGACGGGTAACGTTAAGTGTCCCGATGTCGTCGTCGTTAACCGCAGAAACGATTTCCACAACAACTCCGACTACAACGACCGTTTCCATTGTGACCGCGACTTTGACTTCGAGTGCGACGACAATTTCGGCCGTATCTCCGTCGGTGCAATCGAGTGCCATTGTCGGGGTCGGATCGACGACTTCTAATTGTACTTCGGCAGCCATCGCCGACGCTTTTGACATATTTGACCATAGTGGAAACAGGACAATTGACGTCCGCGAATTGGGCACCGTGCTCCGTTATTTGGGTGAGTAAAGATATTAATATATTGTATTTTGATTCGTTTTCCCATTTCAAAAGAGAAATGTATCAACATTAAGACGACCTTATATACGGTAATGCGACTTCACAAAATATACGAAAATGACGAAGAATTAATTTTAATAAAAAAACTATATATTATATATTTTGATATATTACAATACGTTAAATATAGGCTACGTGCCATCTCAAGCGGATCTAAGAGAACTCGCCGTAAACGTTGAGGATCACGAAGCCACTGGTACCGTTCATCTTGCAGAATTTTTGCCGTACGTCGAAAATGCCATCAGCGAATACAAGTGAGTTTTTGCGATCAAAGAAAACATCAATTAATTTAACGTTATAATATATTAATAAAATGTATTTATCGATTTACTGAAAGTTCGAGCGTATGATCGAAAATTTTATTCGAGTAATATTATATAAAAGTTATACGTAGAACAAGGGAATGTATAGGTATTTATTGTAAAAAATAAATTGGTGTGTAATATAAAAGTACATAATATATACAATTTTTTTTTTAAATTTTCGTAAAAAATAAATATTATCTAAGTAAATATTATTTTATTTGGTTATATTCACAAATTGAATTATTATTAATTTTTTTGCTTTTTAGAATGAAAAACAATACAATATATTATCGTTATATTGTACGAAATTAATAAACCGATTCATGAGTTTACGACGTTGTTCCGTTTTTCGAATTATACATCAGACCATTGTTTATTCATGCTCTAAATTATTATATTCCTTATTTTTTGCCATTTTAATCAAATTTTAATTTTAATGACACTTCAATTTTGAATAAATATAAGAAACACTTTATGTAATCAAGTCACACAGACTCACATAATAATATCATGCTACAGGCTATAAGTTCATATTGTATACGCCATGAGATTTTTTTTATAATATTCAAATTACGCTTCTATTAGGATGCTAATTATCTCATAAGGAATTCATTTTAATAATAGAATGTTTTTAATGAATTCATTATCGGTCATACTTGAAGAAAATAATGAAATTCATTACAATAATGTATTTTGGTAAAAAAAAAAAAAAAAAAAAAAAACACAACAAAAATTTTGTTAAAAAAAAAAAAAAAAAAAAAAAACACACCACTAAAATTGTGTGAATATTGAAAGTGGTTTCATCGTATTATTTTATATAGCATTTAGATTGACAGTTTTAAATAACATGAAAAATATTTAGTAAAATGACGAACTTGTTAAATAATTCAGATATACCTACTACAACTACAACTGTCAATCCAAAAGTAAATGTCACACCGTATATTATTCACAAATGTTTTTTTTTAAAAATACCTTTAAATATTTAATGGAACAGAATACAATATTCAGTTACTGTAATATTTCATTATATTCTATTAAGGAAATGTGTCATTTACATAAGTTTTTTCATAATAGACGATGTAATAATAATGTTATTATTAAAATAATCTAATAATTTTATATTTCTCGAATAATTTTTTTTTTTAACGTTTCGTTAAATTTATTGATAATTGTTGTAGGTATCGATTTACTAGAATAATTTCGATGTAATATATAAACAATTGTTAAATGTATTATTTATAATATAATAAATATTATAATTAATTTTCGTTTAGTTATTACAAAGTATATATAACAATAATAATATGTTTATGACATTTATTTGACTTGAAACTAATAATCAAATTGAAAATTAATTAATTTACGTACACAGGGGATTCGTGAACACAATATTATAATAATTAATAATTATTCTAGAATAACTGGAAAGTGAGAAATCATAATAATTAAGTAATGTTGAAAAATATATGGTTAATAAAAATAATGTAAAGCAATTTTAGATAACAATAATGTAATATTATACAGTGTAAATGTACTAATAATATATATTTTAATTTTATTATGCGTCGGTTATTAGTTATTTTTTGGTAATATCGTATATAAAATGCATTATATTGTTATTTTTCAACAGGTATCAACCCGCGTCAGCGTCAGAATTGCTCGGTGCATTCAGAGCACTGGATCCCGAACGCACCGGCATGATAAGTCGCGAAGTCATGGAATCAGCACTTCGACACGATGGTGAACCCTTCGAAGACGAAGAATTGGAGGAAATGATGTCTACAGCAGTCGTAGAAACTTCCACTGGTAGCATGGTTATACCGTATGAATTGTACATCAACAAAATTTTGGTATCGCTAATAATTTATAATAATATTTTACTATAGTGTTCAATGTTTTGTTATTATTTATGAGCTCGTGTGGTAATATTAAAATAAATTTATAACTGTAGTAAGGTCAATGTAGAATGTGCAGATTGTATGTTCATATAAGATTGTATTATAGAAAATTACCTATCGTCTATCCAAAATAAATATAGGTATTTATCACAGTAAATGTCGATCCATTCTTTAAGTAAAAATTATTGATTTTTTAAAATTTTTTATACTAAATTTTCATTTTGTCTAATAAAAAACCGTTCTAAAATACATAAGCACAAAAGGAAAAAAACAATTTTCATTTGAGAATTGCAAAAAGAGAATTGCAGAAGCCTGCAGATATTTAATTTTATATTTGTAATTTAAAATTAATCAAACATTTTTTTTTTTTTTTAGATATAAACTACTATAAATAATTTATGCTGTCACCCATCAACGCTAATGTGCGTAGTTATATCTTGTTATTTTCTAAAGGAGAGTAAACAATTTTCTCGGAAATGCTTTAACTTCTACCTTAAATCTAACCTAACCCGAAGGCAAAAGAAAACAATAGTTTTAATTTCAATAACACAATATAATTTATTGATTATTTTAATTATTACAAAAAGAAAAACGAGAAGGGCGGTTCGAAACCCCGAGCGTACGAGCAAAAAGTAACAACTGTCTCGAGACTAGCGGAATAGTGGACTGTATTTCTTTGCGACAGCTGTTATTGCTTATTAGCATAGAGAGAATTACATGGAGTTATTACTCTATGTAATTTAATTTAGGACACCCGTGATAACGAACAATTACTATATTCTATGAGACTATGAGCTTGTAAATTGTACAAATAATGGATGTAACGTTGAAAACGTATGTAATTATCACCATTCAGAATTCTGATCTATACCTGTATTACGTATGTATTATTATGTGGATATATTATTATAACCTAAAAACATAATATGGCTATTAATATCTCATCTTATAACAACTAATCTGTACTTACGTAAAAGTAGTGTGTAAATTATGTAACTTAAAGGTATTAAATTTTATAATATTATAATTTATAAATTATATGCCTGTAACTCTTAACAATAATTTCGTAATTATTATGTTTTAATACTGAAGATATTTTTGACTGAAAATATTTTGACTAAAGACATTTTTGACAGGTCACCGTATCAAATAAATTCATAAAATTTTATTTTGAGTAAAGTTTTACTTATTCTTTATAATATTTAAATATTTTTAACCAAAGTTATAACTATAGTAAAAGTGTCAATCAGTGTCAATGTGATTTTGAGTGGAAGTTGATATTTTAAAATTTTTTATTAGAAATGATCACGATATCAAAATAAAACTCTGTTAAATGTTTAGTGTTGTCATTAACGCGTATACCCAACAAGTTGAATTGTCTTCCACCGTCGTTTTATTTTCATTTTAATTATAACAACTTATTGAATGCCAGAATGCGTATTTGCTTGTGTACCTAATATTGTATATAATTCAGGAAACTAACGACGTGGAAACGACCGCATTCGTACTTAAAATGTATCCATCATAGTCTTATTCTTACCGCGGTATTATATTATATATTATAAAGGGGCAAAAACAATATTGCAGCTTGAGTTTGTTTAGCGGAAATAATGTAAGCACCACAAAGGAATAGTCGGTAACAAAAGTGGTTTTAATCAAACGCAGATCCAATAGCGGACGAGTGTATCAGTTTACTTCAGTTTTTAAACACATCGACGATTGTAAATTGTTTTATCTATTGTATTTGAATAATTGATTAATTTTAACTTGGCGCGTGTTTTTCTTCTATACGCACACGTACAGAACCGTTCAGGTCCGTTCCAAGCCCCGTTTTGAAATGCGTGCGTATATATGAAAAATAATGCACGCAGAAAACACATTGATTTCGAATCGTATACAGTGGAATTTATAATATTTTATATTACTATCTATCTTCGTTTTTGGTGCAAAGCAAGGTTTAGACGCTAATAAATTTAGTGAACCTCATAACGTCATAACTAAACAACGTGTAATTTTATACAATTATATAATAATATTATAGTTTTGAACGAATGCACGTTAGACGTTTGTTATTCATTTCGATTCGTTACTATTTCGTAGGTATATTTTCTTTTGCACATAATATACGTATTATTGTAATACGTCTTTAAAACAGAAAATTATTCCGCAGGGAATTAATATCGACCAGGCGGACATTATTTCAGACGTGAAATAATCACGAACGAGTGGTAACCGTGTCTAATCCGAGAATCGACTTTAAATCCATCGTGAAATGAATTCTTTTTTCTTTCTTTCTTTTTCCTCTGGAACACAACAAATGTTACAGTATTTTGTCGTCTGACTATAATATACAGGGTCATTCGCGTAATTTAAGGTAGTTTAATATGATATAATAACATCTGAGATGTCTATACTAGATTTTGAAAGGTGTAAATCACCATAATACCGCGTATTAAATTGAGAAATTATTGGTCCGTCCTTAAAGTAAATTCGGTACGAATAATTAAGATTTATGACAGCGACATAATATTGTTATTCTGTCGATTTTAAACCATTTTTCTGACCTTCCCTTCTTTACCGATGGTTATGTCTTGTGTAGATTCTTCCTCTTAAGGTGTCGTGTGTGTAGTGTGTTATACGTTCAAAACCGATAGAACAAAAAAATGTAATAATTTATATATTTTAGTATATTCCTCCTATATTTTTATAAACAAATGTATAGAGGTAAATCACGGTAAAAAAATATTTTTAGGGTTTAAGTATAGACGATCATTTTTTTTCTCATACTTGTAAGTAGCGAAAACGGGTAATGATAAATTGTTTTAAATTGTCATGTTCACGGGTAATTTACAATCCATCGTTCGTCGTTTCAACTATCACGGGAATAAAAATATATCGTCTCGATAGTTTTTTTTTTCGCGAATACTTTGTACCGTTGCCATGTATATATTATATTATCACTGTCTAGAAAATCCTATGAGAATATAAAACATCTAATGACAAGTGAAAAACTTAACGAATAACAAAAAGTTATACCTTATACGTATTCTTACATAAAATTTTAAATTATTTAAATTATTAATTCCGAAAGATTCCTCTTCTTGTATATCAGTAGACAGTAGGTACACATATACACGTTTTTATTTCAAAGTCATTTTAGGCGTTTAAATAGAAAAAAAACATATTATCGTAAATTCGTAATCTATAGTTTATTGCAAAACTTTTTTTATATACTTTTATTTTACTTTTTATTGCTTAACTATATTATACACGCCATTTTTCAATGTGATTCTATTTATATAACTCTGAACAGACTCTATTATGACATGTACATATTTTTTTTTTACAATTAATATTATTACATACAATATATATGATTTTCCAAAATCCTTTTTTTTTTTTCAGGTAACAAAATGGGATACCGAACCATATGGTGGCAATACCACGACGATAACTACAACTAAAGCGAATATATCGAATAGAAAATAGTGTAAAAGTATAGTTTTTTTCATGACAACTATACGAAAATTTAAGTATCATTAAATACATTATTCATATGTGGTTTTAGCTTTAAAATAATATTATATTAAACTTGTAGTACCCTACCTGCTATAACATTATATTAATAATTTTATTTATTTTGTGCACAAAAAAATAAATAAATAAATAATAATAATAGAACCTTAAAAATTGAAATTTGATATAAACAAAAATTTAAATATTATATTTTTTTATCAGTTGTCGTAGTGTTTATTATGTATATTTTAAATTTAATTAATAATAAATTACAAAATAATATTAAAATTGGTAATCTGATTAATTATAACAGCTATGTTACTATATAGCATATGCAATGTGCTGCATAAAGTATAAAATAACACATTAATACATTATAATTACATATAACATCAATATTCTTGATATTTTGATAATAACTTATCGCAATTCTATTTTTTTTTTTCAAAAGAACTTAAATTAAATTCATTGAATACATTTCATAATGAGAATTATAATTTTATTATATCTTTTTGTTAAAAATAATTATGTTAATTAAATATTTAGTAAACTGTTAGCAAGTACACCATAATATTCACTAAACTGCTATAAACGGGAATATTATTAGAATGCATAATATATGAAAAGATAAAACCGTAAAAGTAAGAGTTTTATCAATGAATATAATATGAGTAACCCTCATAACACATTATACAATTGCTTTTCATAAAATATTTTAGTTTAATTATAATATCAGGATATAATCAGGATAACATCTTTTATAATATTCAATTGCAGCTTTCAGAGTAATTTAGACTTAATCACCGGCAGGGTGAATAAGTAATAGGTTAATAGTGGGCTTCATATAGTTTAGTACAGCTTGTGAAATAATTTAAATTAACATTTAAAATTTACAATATTACGGTACGTAATTATATAGTAAAAATATAATTGTTGTAAAAAGTCAACTTATTGAAGTAAATAAAAACTAATTATTACATAGAAATTTTTTTTAGTATTCCGCTTGGTAATTTATGATCCTTGAAATAAACTACTAATTTTCCATTTGAGATATTTTTACTATAATTAAATATTTATAATACTATATTATTATCTAAACACCTAATTATTCTTTTGGAGCATTATCAACATGAAATTGTGGTTTTCGATTAACTCTTTATTAAAAAAAAAATATAAATTTGATAATTTTAAAAATTGAATAATCTTCAATTTAAATATGATAATTACATTTTACCTATTTATTTTATATCGCTTTAAAAGTAGTAATTATGAAATATTTATACTATTATATAACTTATGTTATATTATTATTAATTTTTTATTATATATAATATTTCGAAATATTGTGACATCGACAATTAATTTATTATATTCGTTATTTTATTCAATCTAAAGGAAAAAAATATAAATTATTTCCATCATCCTTGAAACTATAACGAAAATAATATTAAACATTTAAAAAATAATATCGTTTAATGTAATATTCTAGATTTTATTATATTTTTAATATGTAAAATATGTATTTATATAGTAATTTGTAATTATTTTGCCATTAAGAAATTATTTAGATTTTATAAATATTAGTTTCAATTTTTCTGGAATTTCTTTTAATATAAATATATGAATTTGAAAAAAAATTGTATAATTTTAATAAAGAATTCAAATTATAACTTGGATAGATTTTTCGTCTTAAAATACGAGTAGTTTAGTTACAAATAATTATTAATTAATACGTAATAATTCAAATAGGTACAGGATTGCTGGATGTATAAATATTATTATTTATGATACTACTAATAGTTTTAGTTGATGATGAACATTGAATATTGTTTATTCAAATTAAAATTAATTGAAACGACGTCAAATTCACATGTTTAACGAAAATTTAATCTCATTATATTGTATAGTATGCATATTATATTATTATATACACATAAGGAAACTCTCAATAATAATTTAAACAGTTGCTCAGTAAAAAGTTAGTAAAATGCAAGTTTTATTTTTAATAAATTAAATTATAAACTTATAATATTATATATGATAAAATGATATTTACAAAAATGAATTGTAATTTTATTTATTATTTTTTTGATTATTTACTAACCAGTGAACATCAAAAAACAACTAATTATAGTTAATTAATATTTTAAATAGGTTTACATTATTTCTCCTCCTAAATATTAGTTATTTTGCATTTTATTTTTAAACTTCTAATGTTTTAATAAATGTTAAATATAAAAAATGCTTATACGTTATATTATTTTGTGTATGTAAATATTAATATACAATATTTATAGATGAGTTTTCAATGATGTAACAATTCAACTTTTATATGATATTTTACTAACTATATTTATATGTGTAATATCATAATATTATATAAAATAATATTTCAGGATACATAAATTAAAATGATTTATTTTATGCATTTATAAATTTTTATATTTTTGTTATCATAATAAATCGTAGTATTACGTACATAAATCTATATCAAACAATTATTAAATATAGAATATAGGTAGGTACTAAAAAACTTCAAAATATTATCATTTAAATATGTTAAAGTTATTTTAGACAACAATCTAATGTTTCAATTAAATTAGTGACTGATCGACAACGATGGTAATCTATTTCTCCAAATATTCTTTGACAAAATGATTTTTTAATAGTATAAAAAAAATAAATATTATTATCATGCCATAAAAACGTTAAAGTTTATACACCTGTCCATTTACTGATTTTTTCAGTCCAACGCATTCACGCCATATTATTTTAATATTTTCCAATAAGATTAATGTTTTTTTTTTTATATATATATATATAAAGAAATTAAAAAATTAAGTACACGATTAACGATAATATTATCCAAATATTATAAGTTTTTATTTTGTTAAGGCTGTTAAAATATATATTTTTAATTCAATTTTTAACCAAATTAACAAAGTAATAAAAAATACAGGTATGTATAAAAAAGAAGCTAATTATAATATAATCTTATAATTCACTTCCTCTATAATTTCGATCATTAAACAATTTATTTAATATATAATATGAAATTAAAATAGAAAGTATAATTTTTAAGTGATCAATCTTTCGATATTAAAACAGATTAGGTACTAAGATGCATGCATCTGACAGATTTTTAAATGTTCCTTTAACTCTTAAGGACACTTAAGGACGCATGAAAATGATAGGGAATAAAGAAAAAAAAAATGTAAAATTTTAAAATTTTAAAATAATAATATAACATGGATATTATTTTTAAATGCCTAAAATAGTAAAATGTTTTAAGTTGTATACAAATAAGTTTAATATTTTGATTTATATGTAATATAATAATATATATTTTACACTGTTAGATTGCATAGCCTATTATTTATTGATTCAAAAGTGTTTCTTTTTTGCTTTTTTCGGCTTGTTACCTAAAGGTTCTTGTCTAATAAACAAAATATATTATATAATATATATTTTTTATATAATATTAATTAAAATACATGTTTTTAACTGTATTTTATGAAATAATTAGTTATAATTTTAAATTTTAAATAATTTCAATATTAATAAAATATATCCTTCGTAATAAATCTACTACCATTATTGTTAAAAGACCTGACTATAATATAACACGATCAGTGCGTCCTATTTTTTTGAAAAAATAATTAAGTACTATGTATAGGTAGGTATTTAAATATGCATTATATGAATTAACAGTTACCGAGTGGGACTTTTGGCGTGTAAAAAAAAAAAAAAAAAGAAAAAAAAAAGAAATGGCGTGCTCTAAAGATCACCAATCGAGAACTAAAATGAGCAAAAGCATGTAAATTTAATATGCTTCTGTTGACTATATTATGGTATTATAATACGAGTATTTTATATAATATATTGTATTAGTATAAATGCGCATAGTCGAGGAGAATGTCGAGCAGGAAAGGAAAAAAAAAGTAATCGGCTTTAGCGGTCTATAAGAAAATGTCTACAAAGGAGGGACGTATCGGTGGTAGCAATGTAAATACGTAACTAAGCTTGAAATATTTGACGAGATTTTCAAATTAATTTCTTTTCATCTCTCGTTGTGTCCTGGTTCTTTCACCGCGCTTGTCATCAATGACGATCGCATTGTATCGCGTATAATACAGACTGAAATTATAATTATATTTATTAGATATACTTAAAAATAAAATTAATAATTCAAAATAATATTATTATTATATTACATTTTAAAAACATTTCCATCGGTCTGAAAATGAAAAATATGATATATGTATGTACCTATGTGGATCACTTAATGTTTTTTTTTTTTTTTTTAAATAAATTATATTATTTTCTCTAATAATAATTTAAATGATATTTATATTAAATTTTACGTCGTGATTAAATAATTATTAGTTGTGTATTTATTTATAAACAGTGATGATTTTGCATAGTAAAATAAAAAATAAATTAACAAAAACAAGGGAAATAATAATATTTTGTATCTATTTAACAAATGCAAAAGAAATGTTAATATTTTATTACATTATTATGAATAGTAAATTCACCATTGATTTTACTATATTTGTTTATTTGTTTTCAAGGCGAAAAGTTGAAATTGAATTTTATGTAGGTGCATAGAAAATGAGATTTTCAGACATTATCCGTAAACTATTCATTTTACAGATATAGTACCTACGAAGTTTAATTAAAATTCTGCAAAAAACAAATACGAACATTGAATCAACAAAATTGAAAATCTTTGTAACGCATATTGTACGCATAATATATTATAATATTATTCTGCACTCCTATGTTTTATAATACTGGGTCATAAAATTGTACTCATTAGTCTTGTAGGTTAGAGTGCTATTCATTAAAATTTATATTTGTTACATAAACAGAAAAACGGAGGATTTATTTTACAAAAACGAACGACTCATCTAACTGATGCGATTACAATTGGTTGGTAGCTACCTGAAAAATACACATAACATATTATATACAGGTATAATTTTGTTTTACGTTAAAAACAATTTAATACAGGTAAAATCCGTCAGAAAACAGAATGGTCCTCTTAATTTTATTATATTATAATTCATTTGAAATATAAGTATATATTATGTATACAGAGTGCGCCATATCTATTTTTACTCGTTGCAATATTTCGTGAAAAGTAAAGATTTTTGAACACTGTTTTTTAAAATTATTAGTTGGATAACGATAGCGGACTATAAGATTGCTTTTATTACTTTTTAAATTTTAACATATTATCTTAAAAAATAAAAATAATTAACCTTTTTTTATGTTATATAAAATATGAAGATATCCAATTTATAGAGTAAAATTATTGTATGATTATTTTGATAAGTCAACATTTCAATTACATCAAGATAGTGATTTGTCTATTTATTGAATAAATTATATCTGACGTCATTATTTGTGATAATTAATTGAAAAATATTAATTAATAATAATCCATTATTAAAGTAAATTTAATAACTTTGATAAAACGAAATGTTTAATTAAATATAACAAATAATGAATAAAAATATAATAAATATAATTTATTCCATAAATTAAAAAAATCTTGATAAAATTGAAATGTTGATTCATCAAAATAATCGTACAATTGTACTCTATAAATTGGCTATCTTAAACGTATTTAGTTTTTGTTTTATGCCTGTAAACACTTATCTGGCCAGAAATAATACTTACATTTTCACGATTAGAAAAAGTTTCCGGTAGGAAAATGGATGTTGTTGGTACTTTATTTAAATTATTTTTCGAATTTCTCAAAATTGAGCCTATGTGATAGGAAAAACTATCATAAATGACGAAAATACCGCATTTTTCACGAAAACTAAAATCAATTTTAATATTTTACAATAACTCAGGAAATATAAGAGACTTCAAAATGTTAATAAACATTCACTTAGGTACTATACTACTATATACATAATATAGAACTTTGAATATTTCCTAAAATTCTCGTTTTTATTTCTATAAAGTTTGATAAAATTGGCAATTTTGTTTTTTAATGTCTTTTTTTTTATTATTTAATATTTAAAAGAAGAATATATTTACAATCTATTTTTACAATAATCAGTAAGCATGATGACAAAAATTTTATACAGATGACATTAAGAATAATGGAAGGCCCTCAGTAGTGCCACCTGACAAGAAATTAATTTTTAATTTCTTAAAATGTTAATTTAGTATTCTTATATATTGCTTAAAGTGTTACCTACCAAAATATTAGAATAATCTCAAGTCTAATTATTTTCTTGAGCGTTTGTTTGTTTGATATTTTTAGTGTAATCGAAAAACTAAGAATCCATATAAAGAATTTTCTTATTATTTCTCAATATTTTTATAATAATGATAATTAATACAAAGAAAAATTTTTAAGAATTTAAAAAATTGGAAAATTTTAATGTTTACATATAGCTTATCGTGTTATTAAAATATTATAAAAATCTTGTTTTAATTTTTTTTATAGATATTTAAAGATGAAAATTTAGAATCAATATATTTTATAGTATTTATAAGGACTTTTATTATTATTTCTAAATATTTTTTTTATAATAATTTAAAAAGTAAAAAGACAAAAATTTTTTAAAAAATCTGAAAATTGATGTAATCTCAAATACATATTGCTTAACTCAGTTCCAAATTATTGTGAATATTACAATTAAACTTTATTTTATAGCTTTCTAAAGTATAATAGAAAATGCTGATACTGCTATGGAATGGATACATGTGTAAAGAGGATAGTGTTGAATTATGATTAATATTAGAATGCAATGATAAATTATCACATTCAATAAAACGATTCTCAGCGTATTTTGTCAGATATGAGCATTTAGAGGAATCATTTAGAGATTTTATAGGTACTTATAATGAAGTTAAGGACTTAAAATTTTTAATGGGTATTCAAATACGTACTTAAATATGTGATAAAATTTTGGAAACCTTACGTTGAATTCTAAAGGTAAATGAGTTTATAAATACTCGTATATTCGTTTTAAATTTTTAATCAATGCCTACCTATACTTGACTGAACTTCGCTCAGAATCGTTTTTTAAATGCGATGATTATTCATTGCATTTAAATTTTAAACAAAATTCAACACTATCTTTTTTACGCCTGTAACAATTCAACAGCAGTATCAGCTCTTTTTAATCTTCATATCATAGTAATAGTATTAACTTATATCATAGTATAGCGGAGCTATACATTAAGTGACGGGTTAGGTTAGGTTAGGTAGGGTTAATTTATTATGAATTTGACGAAAGTAATAAGCGTTTTGGACGCCCATTGTATTATTAAGTATTCCGTTTGATAAACAATGCAGAAATCGAAGATATAACAATAACACATTAATATGTTCGTAAATTCGTAAATAATACTAATAATAGAATATGTACATGCAATTTATAATTAAAAAATTATTCAATGTATATAAAAGATAAAAGAAAGCGCAATAAGTAAATGTATGATAAAAGATAAACATATAAATAAAATAAGACGACACGACACGATACATTTGAGAAAGAAACCAATTAATAAAAACACTTATTTTTATTGTTATTAACATTAGTACGTAACATACAGAGTGTTTCTGAAACGCACGACGAAATGAATACAGTCGTAATCATTTGAATAATCCAAAATCGATAATTATAAAAAAAAAATTTTAAATTTTTTCTATACCCGGGATTTTAAATTCATTTTTTAAATTAAAAAAAAAAAAAACTTTTATAGTACCATAATCTTGCAACAATCTTATAGTATTATTCGAATATTTCCGCGTGCTTCTTACGCTTGGTGTCAATACATTCATTTGTAAGAGATATTTACAAGAAATTCGATAGTATATTTAAATTATTTATTTTTATTAAATACTACTAATTAATTAGAATAACTTTTTCATTGCAAAACCACTAAAATCAAGAAGAATTTATTTTAAAATTATTTATAAAAATATAAAGTGAAAAATTGTTCTTAATGATCAAGTAGATTAAATATAAATAAACATGTATACTTCATTGTTATCTTGCGAATTTCCTTTACAAGTCAATATAATATCACATAATTTATTTTTATTTTAGCGATACTAAATGCCACAATCGTCAAAAGCATAAATATGATGATGCTATATTACCATATGTTGATTATAAATTATAATAATTATTATATTATTATTATATTTATTATTATTATAATTATTATTATAATAGTCGTCTCCTGTGCTTCGCGGACGATATGAAGTTATTTATAAAAATTACTTCCATAGATGACTGCTTGAACCTGCAGAAAGATTTAGAGAGTTTTGTTAATTGGTTTAGTTCAATAGGACTTGTTTTGAACATTTCTAAATGCCATGTTATGACCTTCTCCAGAGCTCGTTCTCCGTTTATCTTTGCTTATAAAACGTCTGGAACCAATATCCCACGGAATGATGGATGCATAGTAGATCTTGGTTTTAAGCTAACTAGTACTCTAAGTCCTAAACCGCATATTGAGATGATTTGCTGTAAAGCACTTAAGATCCTCGGTTTTATTATGCGTCTAGCTAAAGACTTTAAATCTCATTATTCGTTAAAGATACTTTATTGTGCTTTAGTGCGCCCAATTTTAGAATATGGTTGTGTTATCTGGGATCCTCTGTCTGCTGAAGACTCAATGCAAATTGAACGTGTTCAGCGTAGATTCCTTAGATTAGCTGGCTTTATGTTAGGTATAAGTCATCCTCCTCACGATTATTCCCCTGTATCTATTATGCTTGGTATTACATCATTGGCCGATCGTAGACATTTAGCTAATTTAAAATATCTCAGTAGTTTGCTTTCTGGGAAAATTGATTCTCCTACTCTTCTTTCCTTAATTAATTTTAAAGTTCCTCAACGGTCTACTAGATCTTATGTACCTTTTTATACTCCACTGACTACCACAAATTATTTAATGAATGAACCATTAAATCGTTTAATGACAGTCGCCAATTTGGACCCATCATTCTCCTTATAAAATTAAAACTTCAGTATATATTAAATTTATAATTTTATATGTATATTGTAAATTTGTATTTGTTATGTACAATTGTAAATTATGTAATTTTCCTTCATGTATGTTTAAAAAGGGTTATCCCGTTAATTTATAATAAATAAATAATTATAAATAAATAAATAATACGTATAAGAATTTTTCATGAAATACTATAAGAGTATGTTTATTTTACATTTAATATAATGCAATAATAAAAATATATTGATTAAGTATAGTTATTGGAAGTAAAAAAAACGTTTCAAAAATATTGTCATTTGACTTTTCCTACTGAATAAGTGCATTTTAGAAACATCTAATATAATATATTATATACGTACATATTATGTAAATACATTTATTGTCTACTTCAGTGGTTCTCCGACTTTTTAGGACCGCGACCCAAATTTTCATCCAAAAATCTATCGCGACCCTCATAGTTTTACACTTACAGAATCAAAAAAGTAATTTCAAAAAACAAATTTTTTCTATTTTATTATCAAAAATACCAGTCGTAATAATTCTCGTAATAATTCTTCTATTGTTTTATAGTTCTATTAAAGTTCTATAGTCTGTACAATTTAAAAAAACCATAAATTTCTTAAAATCAGTATAATTAAAAAACTTCTAGCGATCCCCTGGGGGTCGAGACTCACAGTTTGAGAAACGCTGATCTACTTGTATATATTATATACATTATTAAAACGTCAGGATTTAAAATATCAATTTTATATCATCATAATACGTACCTTCTGAAGAGCACGGCGAGTCGGCGACCAATCAAAATATATCTTTTAAAAAAATAGTGTACTTTATTATAACATTATAAATGCAGTATTTGTAATCATCCAAGAGAAGTACCTATTTATTATACATATTAAAACATTAATTAGGTATGTATAAGTATTAAATACACGTACAAAATAATGTAATATTTCCATTTACATATAAGCAAATATTATTATAAAATGTAATTTTGATATTCATATAATATTGTAAATAAATCTTATAATATATTATGTAGATATAAATTTATCGTATGCATAATATTTTATTATTAATAAAAGTTTATTTAAATGTATTGAATAACTTTTATATTTAATATGTTATTATAATAAGTATATGTATTTACAATAGTACCTATAATAAATGTTATAATATTTCGTTCTTTTAATACCTTTAATACCCACCCATTTGAATTATAAATAAAAAAAAAAAAAACATTGAAATATATTTTTATAATATAAGAGATCATTTTTAAGATATATTTTAGGTATTATTTTTCCACGAGGTACGATGACATGAAATAGTCGAACACCATCGAACAGTTTTTTAATTCTTATATTATTAACGTTATTACATAAACCATTATCAATCTCACTAAACCATATTTATTCTCCAATATATCCAATCGATATAATGTAATATAATCAGCTATTAGGTATATAAATAATTATACCGCAATACTTACGATTGTCGAAGTTAAACCAATTGAGAAAAATAAATTCTGTTATTTTCTACGTCCTTTTTTTTTCATCCAAGAGAATTTTGTCCTAAAACGTCCTCAAAGAAACATAAACAAAAATATCTTTTGTTATGAACATGAAATACGTCAGAGGGATATGTTGGCTGTTTTATACGACGACGGCATAATGGTCTACGCAGTAATAAAATTGCTGTACACCTAGCTCATATTGTATATTCGTGTAATATCTATATGTCTATCGTATGTAATTATTGTTCTGAGAAAACTTTATGGCCATCTTACATACCATGACCAGTGTTCAAATAAATGACAAATGTTACCCCTGGTAAAACTAGCAAACGTGTATTATAAAAACTACACTATATAATATAATAAATAATAGTAATAACTAATAGTATATAGTATTAGTATATAATACCTACGCTACATTTTTTTTTTTTTTTTTTTTTTTTTTACCTGTTTTCAGAGTTGATGGTCACAATTTATAACCTAAAAAATACTTTTAACTATAAAATAAATGTCAAACTTCTCATGGTACAATAATATTATTTATATATTTATCTATTTGCTACAATAATAATAATAATAATAATAATATTATGAAAGTAAGTAAAATTTAAATCGCCATAAAACTCTAACAATCAATATTTTAGTAAAAACATAATTTTATATACAAAAATAAATTATGAATTTATGACGAAAACATAACCAACCTAACCTATGATTTAAAATATGCGACTTTAAGAATATTTAGTTCGGTTTAAAAAAAAAAAAAAAAAAAAATAGTTAAAATTTCATTTGGTCTTAAATAAAAATAAAAAAATATATTTTTATTTAGGGTAAAATATATTATTTGATACGAATATTCTGTTGGTGACCTTACTTAGGTATTTATTCTGTTTTTAGACTGTAACAGTTTTACTACATTATAAGTACAGTATAGTACTAGTGCACAATTATTGATAACGATTAGAAATCTATAATGTACAACCTTAATCACAAATATATATTATTATATACTTGGGTGCTTCTACGTAACGTATAATTTGTACGTGAAGTATTCGTCCTCGGCCTATATTCCATACGCGAAAAAATATAAACTAAATGCCATAAAACTGCGGTTTATTAGTTGTTGTTGTATTTTTTTAACTTTTCTTCCAATAAATCGATTATTTTTTAAATCAGTGTTAAAGTATAACATATTTTTAATAGTTTAAATAATATTGTTTACGAGTGATACCTATATATGTTTTAAGATACTAATTTACATAAATTATACATTTTATTTATTTATGCAATCCGACACAAATGTATTGCCAATATAAATATACGTATATTCAATCAATAAATAATTTAACAATTATTACATAAGTACCTACACTGTTTAAATTTGATAATAACATTGTGTTTTTACAAAATAAAATATTTAATATAGGTAATTTAAATTATTTTATTTGTCGAAATTTTTGAAAAGAAAAAACGTAAAATACGCGCTTAATTGAATATAAATTTATAAAAAAATATAATTCTTAATTTTGAAATAATATTGGCATTAGTGTTTTTTATTTTTTAACTAAACAAAAAAATAATAATATACTTAACAATATTATAATAATTATTAACATTAAATTATAATGAAAATTTTATTTTAATGTGAAAAAACGTATTACTAAAAAATTAAATATTTAAAGTTTTTATGGTATTAGCCGAGTTATTGTGAATTAAAATACAATATCAATAATTATTCAGCCAAATCGAAAAAAATCAGAAAAACACACGATTCGTTTTGCAATATTAAACAAAAGTAAATTGTAAAACTGTAAGAACTTTCATAGTGTCGTTGGTAAGGTCGTATTGTTCATTTAAACCTAACCTTTCTTGCTATAAATATTTGAATATAAAAATAAAACAAAACTTTTTATTTACTACTCAGGTGAACTTCAACTACAAACTTCACTCGGTACTACGTTAATTTCTTTACCGTGAACAATAATAAAATATTCGAATTCATGGAGAAATTTCAAATATTTCGGATTTCAATGAATAAAAAATACAGTACCTGTATTGAAACGTATTTTGTTTATATAATTATTTTGTAAACACGAGATTATTATTATTATTATTATTATTATTATAATTATTATTATTATTATTATTATTATTATTTTTATTATTATAATTATTATTATTATTATTATTATTATTTTTATTATTATAATTATTATTATTATTATTATTATTATATGTGGTTTACAATAACGCAATAAGTAGGTACATTATTGTGATTGCGAGAAATATATATATATTTTTTTATCATTTCGCAAAACAAAATATTTATAGCTTCATAAATAATGTATACCTACGCAATATTTTTGGATCGCGACATTTATTATTCGTTTTCCTCAATCCGACTTATAAATAAAAAAAAAACAATATCGGTGGTATGTATTTATTTATTTTTCAAAAATATTTTTAAAACGAAACAAAATACAAACTAATATATTCGGTTGCCATATTTTAATTTTTATTATTAAAATTTGCTTTTTTTATAGTTTTCTACACTACAATGTTGTTCATTACACGCGATTGCCATCAAACACTTGAGAGTCGATAATGAAATACTGTTAGAAATTTAAAACACAATATGTTTGTGGTTTACAAAACGGTCTAGGCGTGTTCGAATAAACGAAAAAATATTTTTATTGCAAAAAAATGTGATAGTTTTTTACCATCCGTCGTTCTATTGAAAATGTCATAGAGATATTTTGTGTGTATTTACGAGGTAGATATACGAACTGATAAAAATTCCAACGAAATTAGAGTAATTTCGAAAAATATTTCGTTTTATTATTATTTAAACGTAATAAATAATAATATTTGAACTTCGATTGATGAGTATGATAAAAATATGTAAATTATGTTTCGATTTCGATATAAGTTTCGAAATAAATATAATATGCTAAGTCAAAAACATCGATATTTCTCAATAATATCGAAAAAAGAAAATAAATATGGTAAAGACAAATTGCAATTTTTATAGATATTTATTACATATTAACATGAATTATTGTAAAATTACCAATAATTTTCGTACGCATTTTTAGTTTAAGTAATATAATATTAAAGTGTTTATATATTAATATTCAAAAATGAAATTTCATAACCATGAGACATATTTTCGTTATTGACACGGACAAAATATTGATAAACATACAGCAACAATCACTATATTATTACCTACATAATATACTTTATACGTCATTTTAACGATTAATAGGAATCGAGGAAATATTTAATATTATTGTACTTATAATTTCGATGCAAGTGTTAATTTTTTAAAAAAAAACATATTATTGAAATATATTAATTATCATAACAATGTAGTTTAATATTTTTTATTAAACATCATTGTCGCTAACAAATAAACCTACATACAATAATAATTTTTTCAGTAGGACATTTATAAAACATTAAAAACCTTTACGTGATCGAAATTATTTTTGATGTAATTTTCAAACGCGTGTAAAACACAAATTTAAATCATAACTGTACCGTATGTGATATAAGTATACGGTCAATACAAAACGGCACCGTTGTCATAACAAAACTCGATTGCGTTGGTCATTAAAGTTCGCAAAAAGTGTCCCGAATATTATAATAGTGACCTTTTTGTAATAATAATAATAATAATAATAATAATAATAATAACAATAATAATAATAATAATAATAATAATAATAATAATAATAATAATAAAAACAACAACAACAAGAATAATAATATATTCTTTTTTCCGTGTCCTTCATTTTTATCATATTATAGTGTAGATGTAGACAGGTATACGTAAGAACTTTTCTGTATCGATTCAATAGGAAAATCAAATAGTTTTTATCGTAATAACCTATAATAAATTGGTTTTATCAAATAACCAATATTAATATTGGTAATACGTGACGATATTACTAAATTGATTTCATTAAATAATGTTTACCTATCTAATAAATCGAACATATTAAAATCGAAATTATAAGGAACACTATCTAGGAAATGTTTTTGATATAGTAAAACATTACTAGCAGAGTTGAAGTGATAACTGAATACAAATAAGTACAATTTCTTTTTAAACAAAAATTTCACGCTTTCCTTATTTATAATTAATTACCTGGAACATACGAGTATATTATAAAAGTACAAATTTAGTCGAGAATTACGTTTATAATATAAAGGTAATTTTTTATCATTTTTTTATTTATTTTGTTCTTATGATATTAATAATAATTTAATATAAAAAAAAATTAATCTAATATCTATACTCTGTTCCAAAAGAGAAGACACGAACCGGTGACCAGTTTTCGTTCGGCGGCACGCATTCCCCACCTACTCCGATAAATGCACGTATGCTCACCAGCGACCTCTGACACCCAGCTGCATCGTTAATAACCATTATACGGCGTCAACGGCGCGCTTGGATTATTGACATCTATGACACTTGGCGAATAAACGCATAACCTGTCACCTGATAACCGTGCAAGTGTACACGGCTATTGTGTGCAGCATTTTAATTACGGTGTATACATCGTCGGCAATGATCGGAAATGATCGGTCGTCATTCGCTATGCGCAGAACCCGTGTCTTCTCTTTTGGAACAGAGTATAAATATTATTGGTTTGTTGTTAGTTTGCGATAATAATTATTGTTTTTTTCATATAGTTTGTTTGTTTTAACGATATGTCATCAGTTAACTTAACTACAAAAAGTGCTAAATTTTATAATGAATTCAGAAAATCGTATTTTTATACTGCAATATTTATCAATTCGTAATGTATTAAAATGTTTTACGCATATTAATACAATAATATTATTTTTCAATTTTTTTTTTCTTTTAAGTAAATAATTTTTTGAATTATTGTTTATTTTACTAGTTAATATTCATATTTATGTTTTATGCAATGGTTTGTTTTTTTAAATAATTATACGTGCATATTTGAGATTAATATATTACCATATGAATATTATACTAAATGGAATATAGTAAAATATATTTATTAATTATGAAAATGTATAAAACAAAAAATCAAACTACGTTTGGCAACAAATAATTATTACTATACAAAACTTATACAATACAATATATTATTGTAGTTTATAGATTATTTTTATTTTGTCTGTTGTGAATGAATGTACCTAGGGAAAATAAATAATCCATTATAGACATGAATTAATTAATTTAAGTGTTAATTGATTTTCTACATTTGTCTAGAGACCGATTAATGATATAAAAATGTCAATAGTGCCTATACAACAACACAACACGTAAGTTCTGACTTTTTGAATTTTGTCAATAATTTAATATATAGTACCTATACATTTTCTCGAATAAAAGCGTTTTCGACTAGAAAGGGTGAAATGTTAACAAGCAATAATTGAAATTTTAATGGAAATTTCTGAAATTATAATATTATTATTATTATTATTATTACGAAGAAAATTATTAATCGTAGTATGGTATATTATTGTTGCTACGTTATTTATGTTATTATAAATTATTGACGCTTGATATGTGTGGTTAAATTTTATTTGAGACTGTATTAAAATATAATATAATGATATTATAATGTATATAAATCGTCTATAAATTAAATTTAGTCGCATAAACGTTTTTTTTTCTCTAAAAACGAACTTACGGATAATAACTACGCAGTTCAGTCTGGTGCAAACCACAGTCAGCGACGGTTGTGCGATAGTAAGTGCGTTGCTCGTTCGCGTTTCTGTTGTTTTAGTGTCCAGTTGTGTTTTTCCGTCCACTTATATTGTAGATATAACTTATTTTATCGTTGATTGTGTAACCTAATTATCGGCTTATGTCGTCGTCTTCGGGCGGCGACTCGCGCGCGGGTAAATCACCTGCTCCTAATAAAATTAAATCTTCTCGGACTACGAATCGTTCCTCGGATTCTAGTTTTACCCTTGTCACTTCAAAAAAAAATGCACGTAAGTCGAATTCCAATCAAGCATTACCCGTGTCCCCCAATTTTCAACAAATTATTGAGAAAACTCCGATTTTAAATACATCTCATTCGGCCTTTGATTATAATAACTCTGTTTCTATGAATTATAACCCGTCGGCTGTCTTGGTCATTAACGGCGGTTTATCTACTGATAACTTTAATGAGCCTGCATCGAGTTCCATACCCGACAATAACTCTACACTAATGACCGCTCCTATGAATACCACCGATATTGCCAATGATATTAATATGTCGTCTCAACGTATACAACAAACCTTTTCTTCCAATTATATTGGCCCCATCATTATACTTGTTGAATGCATCGATGTTATCAAAAACTTGGGTAATTGGCATCCTATCAAGGCAGCTAAATTTTTCTCTACCAAATTCACCGGTATAACTAATATCAAATCTGCCGGTTCAAAAAAAATTAAAATTTGCTTTGATTCTATCTCGAACGCTAATCTCTGCTTGACCTCCGATTTTTTATTTGAACATGGCTTTACGGCTAGTATCCCTTCGAATCTTATTTACTCGTTTGGTATAATAAAACTTGATTCGGTTGTCTCCGAGGATGACTTTCGAGATGGAGTTCAATTACCTTTTCCTATCATAAGCTTTAAACGCATATCTGTCAAAAAAGATGGCAATATCGTACCTACACGCATCGTTGAACTTAAGTTCTTGTCCCCAAAACTACCTCAGCAAATTTCGATCTATAATATGATCTTCGACGTCAATCCTAGTATTCGCTCTCCCGTACAATGTAATCGCTGTTTACGTTATGGACACACTCAAAAATTCTGTCGCAGCGAATCCAGGTGTAGCCACTGCGGCGGTTCTAAACATTCTATCACCGATTGCCCGACTGTCCACACCACAGATCCGATTTGTCTCTTTTGCAAATGTTCTCACGTCGCCACTGATCGCAGTTGTCAGGAATGGTCAGCTCAAAAAAACATTAAAAAAATTATGGCTGCAGAAAATATTTCTTATAAAGACGCCTTAGATTTTAAGAAAAATAACTGTTATACCTCAGCTTTTAAATATTCTGACATTGTAAACAACCAGCCTCCAACTTCTAAAATTATAGATATTAACCCTCCTTTTAACAACGACCATTTCCCCAGCCTCATTGATAATCATCATTTTTTCAACTCTAAAAAAAATAAACATAAACATAGTTCTTCTCATTTTAAAGGAAATTTTACTTTACCAGTTGTGCAATCTTATTCCCCTCCTAATGGGGGTTATTTCAATAAATCAACCTTTAACCAATCACACTCACAAGAAAATCCCCAAAATGATTTCTCTTGGGTACATACCCTATCTCTCAAACTATCCGAATCTCTTATTAATTCTCCTTCTTTATTTTCTCCGTCTTCTCCCTCCTCCCTTCAGAAACTAATCGAATCTTCATTATCTTCCCTCCTAGCTATACCTATTCCTAATTCTCTTGTTTAATTATCACACCTATTATCTCAATAACTAGTACACAAATAAATAGTAAATAATTATGCAACACACACACAAAAATAAGATTGACTCCATTTCTAATTTCAATATATTGCAGTGGAATGTAAGAAGCCTTGCAGCTCGTCTTCCATCTCTGCAGTATTTACTCGCCAGCCAAAAATATTCCATAGCCATTCTTTCAGAGACATGGCTTCTTCCATCACGCTCCATTAAAATACCTCATTTTAGAACATTTAGATGTGATCGGCCAGATGGTTATGGTGGCGTCGCCATAGCTATACATAATTCTTTCAAATCCAAACTTATACCGATTGATATCATAACTAGAAATAGACTCATAAGATTTAAAATCGACCTTATCGGTATCGAAATCTCGAAAACCGAATTCTCAATTCCACTTAAGTTATGGTCTTGCTATATTCCCAGCAGTACTAATATTCCCACAGATCTCTAGCTGACCCTCTTTAATTTAGTCACACAAAACTGTTTATTTTGCGGTGACTTCAATGCCTTTCATCCCGCCTGGGGTTCCACTCTAGCTTCCCGTAGAGGTAACCTGATATACGATACTATAAACTCATTAGGCTTATGCCTTTTAAACGACGGTAGTCCTACTCATGTGGGTCGTCTAAACTCTACGGATTCAGCCATCGATTTATCTTTTTGCTCTCCCAATCTTGTTTGGAAGTTATCATGGAGTACTCTAAGTGAGGCTCACGGTAGTGATCATTTACCAATTACTATAAAAGCCAACTTTTCTAATCTCACACACTCTAATCACACAATCTCCAAACCGGACTCTATCCAAAATATACCTATTCACTTCAATTTTAATAAAACTGATTGGGCTTCTTTTTCTCTTCACATCCAAAATTCCATTTCCTCCTTACAATACGATCCAAACTCATTAATGTCCTATACAGCTTTCACAAATATTATTGATAATGCAGCTAAATCAACAATTCCCAGCATTAGTCCAAATAAAAGGTTTTTCCCTCCCGCTCCACCATGGTGGAACTCTACTTGTACTAACTCTGTTAAAAATCGTTCCTCTCTTTTTAAGATTTTTCGTCGCACAGGCTCTATGTCTGATTTTCTCTCATATAGTAATGCATGTGCCCTCACAACCCGTACTTTAAAAAATGAAAAAAGAAATAGTTGGAAGCGTTTTTGCTCAACTCTAAAACCATCTTATACCTTGCAACACCTCTGGTCCACTGCTCGACGTTTTAAAAACTGTGTTATTCCTTCCTTGCGTCCTGATAACGATGATTGGTTCGAGAGTTTTTGCTCTAAAATTGCGCCATGTTATGTCCCAAGCAAATCTGAAATTTTCCCTTGTTATGCTCTCTCTGCATGTCACTATCATGTTCTTACTGATAATTTCAAATTGTCAGAACTACAGATAGCTATTTCTTCTCGTAAGTCAATAGCGTCTGGTCTGGATAATATTTCCCCTCTTATGCTCAAGCACCTTCCTAAAAACGCTTTGGATTCCCTCCTTTCTATAATGAACAATATATTTAATAATCAACAAATTCCCTCGTCGTGGAACTCTTATAAAATCATTCCTATCCCTAAACAAAACTCTAATACTTCCTTCAGACCAATAGCGATATCTTCTTCACTGTGTAAAATTTTTGAACACATGCTTAAATCAAGGCTTGATTGGTGGCTTGAATCTAACTCTCTTCTATCGGCAAATATGTTTGCCTTTAGGAAAGGTTTGGGAACGACAGAATGCCTCGCAACGTTCATAGGTAATATTTATCATTCTTTTAACAACAAACAATTTTTTGTTGCTACATTTGTTGATATCCGTGGCGCATTTGACTCCGTTAATATCTCCACTCTTATATCTCATCTCCTTTCTTTACATGCTCCTCCTAAATTCTGCAACATACTACTCTCTCTTTTTAATCACAGAAATCTTGTCTTCTCCTCTTCTTTTGGCTCTTATAATATTCGTTCTACATTCACAGGTCTGCCGCAGGGCAGCTGTCTTATTCCATTACTGTTCAACATATATATGAGTATTGTTGAAAAGTATCTAACGTCACTCGGACACAATTGCCTCATTTATGCTGATGATATGGTTATTTTCACTTCCAATAAATCTCTTAATATTGCTGTTGAACATCTTAATTCTGCTCTTAAAGATCTAAAAATCATTTTAGATAGGGTGTCTTTTGAAGTTGCTCCGGAGAAATGCAATTCCGTTATTTTCACTCGACGTAGATATACAGATCCTCCTAACGTCCAATACGATAACAAATTTATTTCCTTTGTTCCCAATGTTACTTATTTGGGCATCATACTTGATGAAAAACTACATTGGAAACCATACATATCGTCACTCTCAGCTACTATTTCTCGATGGTCCAACTTCCTCAGAACAGTGTCCAATACCTGGTGGGGTTCTCATCCCTCTTGCCTTTTAACAATTTACCGCTCACTCATTGATACGGCTCTGCTTCTTTTTCGAATTGGAAAATAATAAACAAACTTCAAATTTCCTGTTTGAGGAACATTATGGGGTTTGTTAAATCCACCCCATGTCCTGTCATTGAGGTCGAAGCTAACTGTGCACCTTTTAATATTAGATGTCAATGGTTGGCTGGCAAATTCCTTCTTAAATCTCTAGCTTATTCTAATCATTTTATTTTTGATTTGTTTTATTCCTTATTTCTTTCTTGGCGTTATGTATCTAAGTCCATGCCCATTTTATCATCCTCAGCTAGTGCTTTGTCTAATTTTCATCAATACATTTGTAAATCATCCAAACTACCCCTTTACGAACAATCATTTGAATCTCTTCTATTCTTCCCTCTTGTTAGACTAGAAAACCAATTCTCACTTTTATCTTCTCTGGATCTAAAAAAAATGTCTTACCCTATAGTCAATAAAATCTTTTTTGAGTTTCTTAAGTCGAATTTTAATCATTTTATTGTGGTGTATACTGATGGCTCAGTTTCACCTCTTTCTGCCGGCTATTCTTTTTATATTCCTGAACTACATATCTCTTTCACTAACAACCTACCTCCTTCTTCTTCATCTTTCACTGCAGAGTGTTATGCAATCATTGAAGCTTTATCTCTTATTTCTAATCTTGCCTCTAATAAATACCTAATTGCTTCTGATTCTATGTCTTGTCTACAATCACTAATATCTAATCCTTTTGATTCTCACCTGTCTCCTCTAGTCCTTATCATTAAATCTATCATCCTCAAACTTCATCAAGCTAATTATACCATCCAATTTCTTTGGGTTCCAAGCCATATCGGTATACATGGGAACGAAATTGCCGACAACTTGGCGAAATCTACGTCTAATTTAATATGTCCCGCTCTTGCCCAACTTCCTCGTACCGATTTCATCCCAATTTTACGACGCCATATATATAACCTCTGGTCCACATACTGGTCAAATCTCCCAGCTGAGTTTGCCACCAAATACAAAAACATCGTACCAAATGTACTTAATAAAACATGGTTTAACAACCTCAACTTACCAAGGTCAAGTATCATACAATTCAATCGCCTACGTTCTGGTCACACATTACTACCTGCCCACGCGTACAAATTAGGACTTAACGACTCCCCACTTTGTACCCTACATTCTAACGAAAGTGTTTGTGATCTCCCTCACCTTCTCTTTGATTGTCCTTCTCTGCACGCGGAACGCGTTATTTTGTTTAATTCCCTAAAATCCTTCAATGTTCCCCTTATTCTTTCCTCCATCCTCAACTCCAAGTCTGAAATAATCATTTGTAAAATTATTAATTTCATTTTGGAGACTGGTTTTGCCGTATAATTAATATTATGATAATTGCTGTTTTGGTTCTTTGTTTTTTTTGTTATATTTTAGTTATGTCATGTTATTGTTTTATTGTCTATATAAATGTTGAGCTGTAATAGTTTTACTAGAAGCTAATAAAAAAAAAAAAAAAAACTACGCAGTTATGTGGTAAATGTCGCGTACCAGACGTATTATGATGTATTTTATTGTACCATAAGCACGTGGCCATGAGGTGAATAATCAGCGTCCACGACCGAACGACGTGAACCTTATTTAAACAATGCGTTGATCTCTGGTAGCCTAACAACAATCATGACACGTCCGGGGAAACGGAAATAATGATATAAATCCGCAATTTATCACCAAAGGGTATACACGGGATGTTTTGTGTCTTTTCATTAGACGGGTTCCGAGAACGACAACGTAACGAAGCACGTTGTTTCCAAGCATAAACATATTATTATTATTTATACGAGCCGAGACCGTAAATCTAATCTAATATATAACATTGCAATTGTTTTTCTTTTTCTTTTTCTTTTGTAGTCCTTTGCAGTTATCGGGTGCGGCCTAAGAATTAAAAATTTCCATCCCACGACAATATCGACATTGTCCGAGTCTCGTTTGGGTACAGAAATATTTAAATTTTTCAGTAATAAAAGATAAAGAAATAAAAAAATAAAATGTAAATAAAATTTTCTGGAAGAATAATAATTTTTAAATAAAACCATATGTTTATCAAACTGATCGTAACAATATACGAGTACTTACTTATAATAGTTTTTTATAATATTATCACAATTTTATGTCGTATTATTATAATGTGTATTTTATTTTAATTATATTGTAATCGTGATATCACACGAATGTATTTAGAATACATTTTGATAATCCAAATTTATATAACTTTTTCCCAACTCATCGTTATAAATTATTATTAAATAAAATATAAAAAGTTGAAATAAATTGGATTTTTAGAGACAAATAAAAAAATATAATAACATATTATTAGTTCTAATTGCAGGCGATATTAACATTAACGCGTTATTTTTTGCACTATTATTTATTTTATAAATTAATCAATTTATAACCATCATTCAACGTGGAAAACAATCTAAATTAAAATATAAAACGTTTGTCAATTTTTTTTATTTTTTTTTTTTTTATTCGAACGTTTTTACGAGTAAATAGAAACAAAACCAATAGTTTTAGGACACATACACGTATAATATAATTTATCATTATTTAATCATCAATTCATCATCAATCCGTATAAAATATAATAAAAGAACAATGAAGAATGAAAAAAAAATAAAATAATAAATATATATATATATATATAATCACATAAGTAACGACAATAACAATAACGTAATAATTGAATATTATACATAAACATGATATATAAATAATGTTATTGTTAAATTATTACACGTTATAATGGAATAAATCGTACATTCTATCAGAATAATAATAATAATATATCGAACAATCTGACATAATGCGTAATATTTATGGGCGAAATAATATCTTATTTTTAGACATTTCGATCAGATGCTGTTTCACAGATTTATTTCGTATTTTCGTATTATTATTATTATTATTATTATTATTATTATTATTATTATTATTATTATTACCCAACACGTACAACGCGAGATAACTACTGGTAAGTGTTTACTAGGTAGCGAAAACGGACGTGGAGTAAAAACCAACACACGCGTGGGTAGTCGATATAATGACGATAATAATAATACATAATAATAATAATATTATAATAAACAACGAGAAACAATAAAAAAAAAAAAAATTTAATATAACGAGACGTTAAAAGATTTTCTTTATTTCTCAATTATTATATTTTATTGTATTATATTTTATTGTATTATTGTATTATAATAATATAGACTGTTACGTATTATTTTATTTTTAGCCGAAACGTGTGAATGATTGTTTGATAATATATTACGCTGTACCGAATGATAAAATATAATATTATTTATCACAGAAATTCGAGTGTAAAGAACAATAACAGAATACAATAATATATATTATTATCATGACGATATAATGTAATAAGTATAATAATAATAATAATAATAATTGTATAGAGGACCCTGTAGTAAAGGTTTGTCTGAGGACTAATAATATAATAATAATAATTATGACATGTCTAAATGTTTAATACTGTAAAGGTATTATAATATGTCGGCATTTATACGTGGGACATACACTTGGCATAATTAATAATATGCTATAGTTACGACTTACGATCGTTATAATATACGAGTATATTTATATATTTATCACCCCGAAACCACCAATAAATTAATGATACGAAATGATTAAATTATTACCGTATAAAGTACTATAAACCGAATATCCGTCAAACGTGGTATTATCGACGTAAAAATAATATGAATATATAATATTTTAATTCGTCGGTTTTGAATTTTTTAAACGTGCCACGGAATAGTTAAATAGAAATATTTTATAAGAGTTATTATTAGTCGCTATAGGCAATATAAATTTATTATATCAGTCGAAATTAATCTAAACTTCAAAGCGTATTATTATACAAATATTATTCGTTGAAGTTAAAATATTGGTAGGTTACGTAGGTAACGAATTTCAAACTCGATGTACGAGATGCAACATCCGAGTACGCCGATAAGTTATACGTATTATTATTTTAATTCCTATAAATCGTGTATATTGAATTTAAATAATATTAAATATTATTTATCTTGTTTTATCGTTATTATAAAATATTAAAATAGCAAAATTTTTAATTAAGAACGACTACTGTTTCACTATTGCAGGTTTAGTTGGTAACAATATTTTTTTTTTCAAAATAACTTTAACCTAAAAGCTTATTCGAGTGGTATATGTTATTCTTATTCTTATATTAATCCCGTTTTCCATCATATCCATCTGGTTTACTTAAATTTCAGTACTCCACTATTATACTTAAGTTCATTTTCAATATATAAATATTTTTAAATTTCTGTGTTGTGAATTAATTACAAATCTAATTGAATAAAAGTGTTGATGATTTATTGCATTTAATAGAGGACCATGTACAAACAACGCCAAAAATAATTGTAATTATAACTGGCTATTATACGAGTATAATCGAACAAAACTTATTTCCTATTCATATAAAATACAATCACTTTTGCTATTTGCGATTGACAAGTTAAATATTGCAAACAAATTCCAAAAAATAAAAATAAAATAAAATATTTATATATAATAATATATAGTTTTACGTAAATACTTTTGCCATAAGTTACCTTTATCGTTTAGACGAATGATACAAAAACTGTCACTTTAGTCCAACAACTATCGCGAATTGGGACTTTAACGAAAACAAGGATAATAGTCATAATACCATAACTATACAGAACACATCTATAGTGTTTATTAAATATATGTAAATATAAATGTTATTAATACGATTTTAGAAAAGAAAATTAATTCAATATTCTATATTAATAGTTTACGATAATAACTACAATAAGTATTATACTTTTCAAACATAATTTTTAGTATAAAAATCAAATTAAATATTTCGTAGAAAGGCATTATTAAAAATAGGTAAGTATAGCCGTGTACCTAAAGTAAAGTTCAATCTACGAGTAATTAGAAAGTTATTGGGTCTTGAGATTTTATACAAATCAAGTGAACGTTATCATAAAATTCGTAATAAATTCGGACGAAGGTAGGGATTTAAACTTATATTTACTCGTATCGTTTTTGTAATGTTGACTTGAAAGGGTGATCATGACCGAGGTAATGGTTACGGGCAAAATACATGACGAAAATAAATCAAATTATATTATTTGTGTCGATAACATCAGTTCATCGTTATACTTTAGTTATTATCTATAAAGCTACCTATATAATGATATACATGACGTCCAACGATTAAAATGCTAAAGGCCTATAATTGTATGCTCAATAAAAACGCATTATTAAAAGAATGCGAATACATGAAATGAACTGAAATATTACTATATACAATAATATATTTTAATTAAGAAAACTATTTTGTAATGTTACTTGAACATTGTTTGGAAAATAATATTATGTTTAGGAACTATCGATTTATACACGTATTAATTTTCATAATATGATATATTAATATTATTAATAAATATTACGTGTATTAATTAATGTCCAACTTATGTTGACTTATGTGCAATATATTGTGGTAATTCATAAAACTAATTGAGAAAACGAACAATTTTTTTATAAGAAAATATTTAAAATTCGAATTTTTAGAAGGACGTAATTCGAAATGTCATAATACGAGCACATAATATTATATAAGACAATAACTATTTCATGTAACAAATATTGTGTGAATTATCTATACGATTAAATGCTATTTTCATCAATTTTCTTAAACAGGAAAATTTGATAATGAAAATGTGTTTTAATGAAAACAGTCTTGGAATGAATGAAGAATGCCATTATACATGCGATGTCTTTTGAGAAAAAATAGATAATATGTACTTATAACCAGGGCCGTCCCTATGGCGGGACGAGCGGGGCCCTTACCCCGGGCCCCACGCTTTTCCGTGGTTAAACAGGCCTCGCATTTTTACCTATAAAGGCTATATATATATAAATATGGGCCCCGCAAAAAATGTTTGCCCTGGGCCCCGCAAACTGAAGGGACGGCTCTGCCTATAACATCTCTGATTCGGATGAAAAAATTCAATTACATTTTGAACATAAATGTATAAAACGTTGGTTGGAGATCATTTGAGACGAATGTGAAACTATTAATTTTTGAAGAATTCCTAGAATGATATAGTGTCAACGAAATTAAAATTAAAACGGAAAAATAGAACCGTTTAGTTTCAATGACTTAAAAGAACTGAAATATTCTCTAAGACGAACGAGTACCTCTGTCAAACTTCGAAACGAGGATCGAAAATCACGCGTAATACAGCATGACAGGGTTCTTGACCATGGGAAGTTGTTGGGGCCGTTTCTTGGGAGTAGCGAATCGCGGATTGAACGGCCCCAAGGCAGCCTCGTTGGTTGACGATGGTTGGCGGCTGCGCTGATGGTTATTGGGTTGTCGGAACAGCAACCGATTGAGTCGAGTGGGTGTGTGGCTATGCGATTGTCTGCATCCGGGTCCGCAATCCATGGCACCGCTTTCACTGCACGCACCATCGCCCCGACCGCAACCGAATGCCAAAGCTGCGCCGGCTATCAGCCGTCCGACTGGACCGCAGCCTAACCCGTCGTCGTCATCGCGGTGTTCGTTACTGTCATCGTAATCATTGTCGCTAGCCGACAAGCATGGGCATGCGCGCAACGTTTGCCGGTTCAGCCACCAGTACGCCACCGGGTTGATGGCTGAATGGGTGTGGCCCAATAGTATCGTGACCACGGTTACCAACTTAAAACCAGGTTTGCCACCATCATAGTTATCGTCGACGATGAATACCACGTCATCTTGCGGCGACGAATAGAACCAGTTGGCGTACAATAGTGCTATTGCGTATGGCAACCAGCAAGCGATGAATACGCCGGCCAACGCGATTAACACTTTGGCCAGTCTTTTTCGGCTACGGGCGCTGGGGGTAGGACGCAATTTTTGTTGTTGCTGCTGCTGCTGTTGTTGCTGCTGCTGTTGCTGCTGCAGTTGCTGTTGTTGCGACGAATGCGGTTGTTGCTGTATCACGTCATTAGTAACCTGTGAACACGTGTAATCCAATTTTAATCTGACCAACTATTTTATTTAATATAACTATAATACGCTGTAAAAGGAAAAGATTTCAATATGAAATACAAAAAAATATTTTTATAATTGGTACTTGGTTTTGTCAAAGAATAAAAAGTAAGAATTGCCAAATAATTACATAGATAATATTATTTATCATTCTTAAATGGATGGTAAAATATATTTTTTTTTTCCACTGAATTTCCATTTAACATTATATAACATTAACAGCACGTACGTACATGATTTTCGTATATACTAAACTTCATGAAAACCAAAATATTTCATTAGGATTTGTATGGGTATTAATTAAGTACAATTAAAACAAAATTCATTTATTTTCGTTACTTATCATAATTCTTTCTCATCAAATGTACGTAAAAAAAACAATTTACCAACTATTTAATATTACAATTAAACAATTGGTACACATAAAAGATAAAAGTTTTAAATTAAAAGCTAAAATATAAAATGAGTGCACTATTCATAAAAAATATAAATGAATACACGGCATTAGATTTTAATATATTAAGTATCTTAAATCTTTGAATATTATGATATAATTATAAAACTTGTATTAGGAAGCAGTTAATTATATACCAATGTATATTTTACATTTATTATCTTTAATTATTATGCGCTTCTAAAGTTATATAATAATAATAATAAGACGAGTTATAATAATGTAATTATTAAATTTAACGCAAATGTATTATCATAGGTCACGGTTGTTGATAAATATAAATTATAAACTATATGATACATGAGACTAGTGTAAATAATTTATTGATGGACCATGGACCATAAAAGTTTCTAGGTAGGTATGCAATTAGTTTTCATCAAGAAACAATGTGAAATTATGAATTATATTATATTATCCCCTAGATGTTAATATTCCAATAATATTATAAAAATATCGGTGTAATTATATAGTGCTAAATCAATACTTGATCAATAATTATCTAATATGAATTAAGCAACGGACAGTTGAGTTAATTAGAAAATATTTAAGATCTTACTTATCATCTAATTATATTTATATAATAAAAAGTTATTACAAATATACTAATATACATAATATATGCATATCAAATTAATTCTTTTCTTCAACTTATATTTTTAATATACATAAAAATGTCGACTAATTTTTCAGTGATTTTCAGTGTTCCTTGTATGAAAATATTGTAATAATAAATAAGTCAATAGTAACAAATGTTAAAAATTCTATCAATAACCTATTTAAAATATACGTAAAGACGTATACACTTAATTATTGTCATCAAATTATAAATTATAATTTTTATTTATACCTGACATTTATAATATTAGACATATAGAAATAATAATAATACTAATACCTAATACCTATATGAAAGATGAAAAGATATTACATAAAACATAGATATTGAATGATTCTCATTATTTCTACCCTTCCGTAAAATTTATTTTTGTAACCTTGTACTATAGTATTGTATAAGAATATACTTGTTAAAACAATGTAAACATAACAGTCCTTGCTTATGGTACAGTAAACAAATTATCGTCTCAACTGCCGAGAATTTATTATTTATATTATAACACAAATATAATATATATATATATGTGATTCCTCTTTTAATAATATGAGTAAGTTCAAATAGTTAAAATACATGCATATTGTTTAAACCGCAAATTGAGCACTTTTTGTTTTAATCACTTGATGAATAAATAATATAGTTTATTTGTTCTATTAACATTTAACAATATTAGGTAACTATTAATTATTATTAACTTGAATCTTGTTTAAAATTAAATTGGTTATTTTTAAAGTTGATATTTATATATATTTTTTTCTGTTATACTGTAAATTTGTTGTAGATCATGTTCAAAATGGTTCCATATCATAATAATATCCCCAAGAAAAATATCTTACGAAATTTTTTATATATTATATTTTAATATTATATATGTTACCTATTTTATTACTATTATGTATGTTTAAATGAATAAAATGTTAATAAATTAATAAAAAATGTAGAAATAATTATTTTTTCTATAGGAATAGTTAAAATGAATTACCTATAATGTACTGTATATTCAGTATAATTATAATTTAAAAAAAAAAAATAGTATTTTAAAATAGCATTTATTATATTTTTCAAAAAATATTAATTGAGAATATAAATATTTTTTATTGTGTTTTATTGTTTTTTATATGTGTTGACATTTCATTCATCGTTAACATTTAATTTGTAAAATAGTTTATTGTAGTATCATAATTATTGATATATGTTTGAATAGTTAACATTTGAAAATGAATTGTTATCAAACATTTCTCATTGTAATTAGTTCAAACAAAAATTATTTCACTAATCTCACAAACAGCTTCATTAATTTCGTTTAATTTTATGGCGAACCTAATCCAGAATATGTGAAAAATATGAATCTATACGTAAGGTAAAATAATAATAATAATAATAATAAGAATATAAAAACATTTAAACCGCAGAATTTAGCTTTCGTTTGAGTGGCATAATTATTTACAGTTTATCAAAAGTGGATACTGACGTTCCAAATAGTGTCTGAACTTCCAAAGAGTCCCTTTTCCGACAACAACGTCCGTCTGAGATCTCATTTCCGTTTGAAAAACGCGAAGTAAGTAATTCACATTGGCTTTTGTCTCATCGTTGCCATGAAATTAAAAAATATGTCCAAGACAATAGGCTTATTGTAAAGATGAGACAATTAAAAATTTACGGGAAAAAATATTATAAAACGGAAAAATAATATAAATATCTAATTTTTATAAAAATTTAAAAAGAGTTTTTATAGTTTATAAAAACGATTTTTCAGAAAATGTTGGTTTTATTCTTTATAAATTTTAAAGAATTTCATAATAACTCGTTAAATGAATATTGTAGTTAATATAATGAACAAATTTTTTTATATTTATACGATTGATTAAAGTAATTGTATATGTATATTTTGTTCATTTTGTTCTGAAAATAGCTTATATTAGCAAGTTTATTTTACATATTTTATACGAATAAACAGAACACAATAATAAAGCAATAAAATATTGTTTTTAGGAAGGGTTTAAAGTGGGACAAAATATCAAAAGGGACTATGAACTCTATTATACTATTTTCAGCGTTCCGTATATACTTAAAAATAATCGTTATTATTAAAAATTGTAATTCTAAATTATGATATTAAATTAATTCTAAATTTTTTTATCTAAATGTGTTATTAGTAAATCAGAATAATAATTTCATAATTAATTATTTACGTGTATAAATTTAATATTTAGTAATATGAATAAAACAATAACAATATACGAACATATTAAATTATATTTCTTTTATAGACTTTACAGGTATATTTGGACTACCAAATATATTTACCATAGTAAATTATCAAATTAAAAAAAATAAATATTTTTGATAAAATTTAAATGATGACATATGAAAAATTAATAACTGCTTATAATTTATATTCGTTATTAAATTAAGTATAATATATAGAATATTTTTAAGTACCCGCGTACTTTAAAAAAAAAAAAATATTAAAGAAGACGCTTTTTGAGTAAGTTCAGAATTAGGGACCAAATTATTAAGCCATGTTTATAGGTGGATATTTTAGATACAATATTATAATGTAATATTATATTTTTTATTATACAGACGAATAATATTACAAAATATTACAAAAAAATATTATAATAACCACCCTTTATAAATAAATGTAGGTAAATACCTGTTATAATATACCTGCATTCATATATTTCAAATATTAATGGCAATCATTTCATGGAAAATACCTATTCGTATTATCAAACAATCTTTTCTATAGGTTTTTTATATTATATATTAACATAGATATCGTATAATGTTTTAAACAACTTACGTTTAATTTGTTATTTACGTCTAAATGTAAAAACATTATTAATTCCATTTTATGGAAAAATAAATTTTCGCAATAAAACAAGAATAAACACATATTCAAGTACGTGTGAATTATGTGTTTTGTAATAATATGGTATATAATATTATAAGTATTAAAATATGTAATTATCCTTAGATACGATTTAAAATTTAATCATAAATTAAGTTCAATTTTTTATTTCTTAGTTTTTTTTTTATAGAAAATATAATAATATTTCTTATATGTAATCACATATTTTTGCATTTTAATAATTTTTTTTTTTTTTTTTTTATTACGTTTTATATTACATTTTTCACACATTTCCTTTTTAAAAATATTATATTCTGTTTTTTTCCCTTCTTCATTTTATGTATATTCTTGCACTCGTTTCTTTGTTGTCTTATTATACGAGTAATATATAGGTTAACATAAGTGGTAACTTGACCGACTGGTGTTGAAAATTTCTACGAAGCATTAAGTGAAGCTGCATTAGTTCAATAATAATTTTTATCTTGAATATTGAGTGTTAAATTATTTTTTTAGGTTTAAATAAGAAAAGATGATACTGCTGTGAAAGAGATGCAAGTCTAAAGAGGACATTGTAAAATTTTATTAAAAATTGAATACAATGATAATTTATTACATACGAAAAATAATAATTTTGAACGAAGATCATTAGATAATATGTACTGACTAAAATTTTTACATTTTTCAGTCTCCAAGTTCAATATAAATAATTTCACTCAGAATCGTTTTTGGAATGTAATGATTTACATCAAAATTCAATGCTATCATCTTTACACCTGTATCCATTCCACAGCGATATAAGCCTCTTCTTTGTAACCTTTAAACTTTTCTAATATTTTGAAATTACGTTAACCAAATTATGTAAGTATGCTTTAATCAAATTTTCAAATTTTTTGTCTCTTTTATTAACCATTATTGTGAAAGTATTGAGAAATAATAAGAAGAATACTTAAATGGTTTCTTAGATTTTCAATTACACAGAAAATATTATTAACTTACAGGAATAAAAAAAATTGAGACTTTGGATTTTTCTAATACCTATTTTGGTAATATTTTAAATAATATGTGAATATACTTCAGTAAAATTTTCAAAAATTTAAAATAATAATTTGTTTTTAAATATTTCTAATATTTTATGTATCTATATAAAAAAATAAATATAAATGAACATACAATTATATAGGTATATTCAAATTATGATATAGAATTTGATTTTCAGTTATGGTATTCGCTATAATATAGTATATATTATTTTTCATTTAATGTAATAAAATCGATATGGAACATAAAGAAAAAAAAAACGTTAAAAAAAGTTCAAATAATTTATATATACTTTCTCGTGTACTCAATACACGGAATTAATATATTATGATTTGTGAATATAAAATGAAATGATTTATCATTTATCAATTACAAATATTTATTATAAAAAAATGTACCTATTATTACATTTTGAGGAAATCCAATACTGTATTTCCGTTGAAAGTGCCTAATGAATTTGTTAATTTTGCGAAGTAAAAAAAAAAAAAACAAAACAAAAAATGACAATGTATAAAATTCATTATAGTTACTAGATATTATATTTCAGATTTATTTATTTATTTATTTTTTTTTTGGACTCATTTCTAAACGATATGATTGATTAACGTAATGGTTTTACAATGATGTGATTGTTTTTTTTTTTTTTATAAAAAATATGAAAAATTGAAACTATTTTCAGGAACTAAAAATTATCCGATTACGTTAAACGAGATAGGTTACCTGTAGATAATTTTGTTTAGTTAGTATACGGTATACCATTATTATTTTTGAAATATTCCAATTCTTTTTTCTTTTTTTATATCGTGCTGAAGGAAAAACTATTTTTTTCAGCTACGTTAATAAAACACGAATTACGTGTTCGGATATCGATTGTGTATACACGTATTAATATTTCCCTTTGTCCATTGATTATAAATAATAATAAAGTAACTCAACGTTACGTCGCTATCGACAAAACTTATAAATAATATATTTTATTATGTTGTATCTACTATATATTTAATGTTCGTATAGTAAAACGAAAAAAAAAAAGAAATAACTCACTAAATCAATAATATATCAACTTCTCATCACCACAAAATTACAATACCCGTTGTATTGTAGGAATAATATTAAGTTAAAAAAAAAATATATATATATTTATTTAGATTAATAATAAGATTTAATAAAATAGATAATTAGTATTTTTAAAAAATTACAATTATTTATATACATACCTAATTGATAATTATTATTATTCCGCAGGTTCAATGCTGTAAAATGCAAAAAATTACCCATTTATTTTTCTATTTAATTGAAAAATCATAATTTCTGCCATTAGATATTCAAATTTTTTTATTACGTAAGGTACCTATCTATAATGCAAATTTTATAATTAATAATATTTCAATAATTTCATTTCATTTTTTATATTTATAGTAATGCATTTAATCATGGCTCGGTTGTACGGTTATTATTATAATAATAATAAAAATATAATATTTGTTTAATAGTGGGAAATAGATAAACATTATAATAATTGTATAGGTTCCATGTAAATGAAAATGTGTTATTTCTATTCAGAAATAAATTATTACTTCGAAATATTATTTACCTCTGTATCGAACAACATAAATAAATATGTAACTACGGTTTTTGTTAGTTATAAAATTAAAGTGTCATCTAGGTTTTAATATATACAGCATTTATTTATTTATAATTATAATGGCATTGAACGATGGAAATGTTTAAAAAATGTGTGGTCTGATACTGGATAAAAAAAAAATCTTGGAATATCTAGTACTCGATTATTATTTGAAGGATACGCAAATAAAATTATAGTATAAAAAAAAAAAATATTAATAATAATAATAATAATAATGATAATAATAATAAAATCTTATCGTGAGAACGTTATTATCATTTGCAGTAAAACAATATTGAATAGAAAAACGAATACATATAGGTACATGAAATGTCCGCGCTATTCTAAATATCAAACTATTCATTGTAATAATTGGTTATTAATTTATTATATTATATTTCGTTTAAATTTTATAAAATAATAATGAATTATATCATTCGAAAAAACTTTTTTTTTTTTTTTATAACAATTTTAGGATAAAAAAAATAACTCACTATTATAAGAGTGTATAAATTATTTTATACATTTAACTTTATAAATTTATAATAAAAAAATATTATCCTCGAGTATACACATTTCGAAGAACAGTGAATTTTTTATTCGCATGATAAAAATACAGTTAATATGAGTAGGAGGTATACTTTAATTTATTTGTGTTATTTTCTACGAAACTACCTATATTTATTATATTATGTATAAAAAATTCTATACTATAAAAATGCTAAATAATAAATTATATTATATTCTTCAGAGTTCAACATCTAAAAAGGTTAAAAATATTAGATCAATCGATTTTTAGCACGGGCAAATCGTCCAAAACGGCAATTTTCAATTTTAACCAAATACAAAACGATTTAAGTATAAAATGTACAAAAAGTATAAGTGTTATTAATTTTTATAAATAGGTATTAAAACTATAGTATTTTCCATAACTCGAACGAAACACTAGTTTAGTTCACCTTACCTCACTATTATACAGAGTGATTTATTTCATACTGTATACAGAATGTGTAGTTTCCGTTTGTAAAAAACAAAGTATTATGAATTCTCATGATATCGAAAAATGTCTACATTGAAAGTTTTCAATAGACAAAAATTTCGAAATATGCGAAATAATAATACGTATATATAGGATTAAAAAAAAAAATTGAAACGAGCATATTTTAATGTCTCGTCAAATCTATTTTCAATCTATTAATTCACTGACCTTGGTTTGGACAGTGGTATTTTTCTGTATGGACGCGACCAGGATGACCTGTTTGGACGCGGCCGTCATAATGGGCATTGGTAAAGGCAGTTGTCCGCGAGCCGCCGCTGCTTTGAGCGACGTGATGTATAACGTCCGGCTAACGGCCCGCTGGCTGAATGCGACCGCGGCCCACGGCACGGCAAACACGACGGCCACGTAGCACGTCTCGTAGTATCGCGTCCACCGCATGTCGGTCATCAGCCGGCGAACGGGCCACGCGAACCGCGGCACCGACACGACCACGGCCACTGTCCATGCGACCGAAACACCGGACACCAAGCACGCAATGTGCTTGTTCCTGTGCAGCCGTCCGGGTCGTGGATGCTTGATTGAAGCATACCGGTCGATCGATTGCGTCATCAGGCTCAACGTGCTGGCCGCAACCGGTATGTACTGTGAAAACAACGCGAAAGATTAAATATCAAATTAAAAAAAAAACATAATTTTGTGTCATAATACTTTTAATGTACGGCGGTAAGCGAAAATTATGCACGACTGCACAAATATGAGTTTAGGGTTCACGTTTGAACTAAAATATTATTATTATATTCTTTCCTCTACCCACGTGACTACGTTTCTAACCAGAAAATCCAATTTTCGGTTTGTAAAATGTAAAACGTTTCATTGGTTATAAAATTGACAACGCTGTATTGAGTAGGCAGTTATATGTAGGCAATGATTATTTTTAATATTGGTTCGTTTTAGTATTCGTTTTAATTTCCATATTCAAAATATATAATTATAATAATATCGAAATAATGCAGTACTATAAAAATATCGAATAGTGGCAATAAATCTTGTTAAACGTACATAAAGACTATCATGTCTAAGGATATATAAATTTATAATTTCATTCAACGTTACATTTTTATAGAATATATTATAATATGAAATATATACACATTAAATAAACACGTCAAGTTTCAGATTATAACTAAATTTACCAAGTACACCTACTTAGTATAATACATATCAAAATATACGTTAGAACTAAAATAATAATAATAAAAAAAAAAAAAAACATTGGAAACGTTACTATTATTATTATTATTTTTTTTTATATTTAAATTCGGATTTTGTCTTTTGATTATCATACGAGATTTATCTCATATCGTATTTATTGATATGAATCTTCTATAGATTTATTATATCAATATTCGTATTATTTGAAAAATAACATATACAATATGAATTTTTAATATATTTTTTTGGTACTATAGCATAGAAAAATCGATTTTAGCGATGAATATTAAAAAAAAAAAAGGTTTCATAAATAATAACAATACCAAATTACCATTTTATATAGTAATGAGTAATGACTAATGACTAACAAAAAAAAATATTCATTTAATGTTTATAATGTATTATTACAAAGTATAAAAATTATAGTATTACCTACCAGGATTATTAATATTTTAAATCCTTTTGGATCAGTCGACACTCAGTAATTTGTTTTTAAAAACACTACCAAACATATTTTTAACATTACATACCTATAGTTATTAAAAAATATTTTATACGGTAACACAATAGAACGATTTTTTTTTTTTTTTAATGCCATTGTTTTGATTTAATTTAAAATAATAATAAATAAATTACTCGTATTTTTTGAGTAGGTACTTTATACGAGCTACGTGTTTTACCTATCTATAATATTATAATATCGTCTATAATAAAGAATCAAAAATTAAAATGATTAAGTTAAAAGTTAAAATTATTTTAATTTAATTACTTGTAAGGATTTCTCCTAGTTAAATTAAAAACATTTTAAGTTGTAATTATTGTCTTTATATATATATATAATTAATATACGTAAGTATATAATTTAAGTGTATCTAAATATTTAAGTTAGTTAACATTGTATTAAATTTATTCAGAGTTCAGAGTATTTGCGCATTTAAATAAATGCTGATCGAATTGAAATAATCATAATTTAATTTATATCCTTTTAACGTCGTCTGAAAATGAGTAAATAATATTAAATATACGAGCATAATTCTATATATAAGTAAAAGAAAATGAATTAAAATACATCGTATACGTAAATGACAATGACAATGTTTCCAATGATAAATTAATTTCAATAAATGTGTAAAATAAATTAGTGGAATGAATAATAGTCATGAAAATTGAAAAGATATAGTGTTGTACTATAATTTATTATAATATTGGGTTCAAATAAATAATTCTCAACGATGTTGGAATATTGATAATAAATTATTATTAATATTTCTAAGGAACAAATAATTTGTAATTAAAAACAACTTGAAAATAAAACTAAAATTAAAGTTTCAAAATTTAAATGCGTATGCAAATTATCTATGACAATAATAAAAAAATTTCAAGTCTAAGAATTATATACTCGTATTTGTAATGTCACCATAAAGTAGGTAAAATAATGTTCATTAAAATTATAGTATTCGCAAATTGTAAGCAGTTTTTTTTGTCATTTTTTAATTATTTTTTTCTATAAAATTTTTTTAAAAAACACAAGTTGTTGTAAAACCAATAAAATTTTTGCTTCGCTCAAAATCTAAAATGTCAAATTTGAACATTTTTTTTTCTGTAATAATTAGAAAAAAGAAAAAACTATTTACTCTATAATATTATTAATCTAAAAAAAAAAAAGCAATGGAAGGGATACAGGTGTGCAATCATAGTGTTTAATTTTAATTAGAATTTAAATACAATGATAAATCATTGTTCAGTCAGACAATGTAGGTATTGATTAAAATTTTGACATTTTTTTATTAAATATTTAAAATTTTAAAACGCAAAATTTTATTACACATATAAAGACCATATAGATAAAGCAAATAAATGAACACTTTTTAATGAACAAAAAAAATTACTACAATTAATAATCACCACAATATCCCAATAATGAATGCCGCTTATCGTCATTTTTTTCATATTTTCGTGTAAACTAGAAATATCAACTTTAAATAGCTATAAAAAAAATTGACAGTTTCTAATATTTTGATATGATGTTTAGTAATATGTAAATATACTTTAGTAAAATTTTCAGACCATAAAACCCAAAACTTTTAATTTTATCAAATATCATATACATAAATACGAGAATTTTACGAAATATTCAAAGTCTTATATGTTGTAGAAAAATTAACGTAACGGTTCCAAAATTTTACCACATATATATAGTACTTGTGTGAATACCTAATAAAATTTTCAAGTTTCTAACTTCAGAATTGCCGAGTTTTCGTGAAAAATGCCGTTTTTTCATTTTTTCATCGTTTTGCAATCTAGCAAAATTTGTTAACATTAATGCAAATTCTTTATTATTTTTGTTCTTATGATTTCGGTCAACTTATAAAATTTAAACGTTTCCTAGATAGTTTTGATTGATATCATTTCTATGTCATTAGGATATTTTAACAACATATTGAAATTATCGTATAATGGTGTAGACAATACAAGTGGTAATTCGAAAAATCACCTAACACTATTATGTATATATCACCGAATGATTCGTTAATTCTTATTATAGACCTTAGTCTTTGATCTATGATCTTTGATGGAAATTTTTGTTTATAGATGGTTGCTATTAGTTTCAATAATAATTATATTATCACTATGGTTACTATCATAATTATGATGAGTCAAATTCATCGAAGGAAAAATGTCATTTTTTTCGTCATTTTTTCGTCGCTTTTTGTGTCGCATCGAGTCAATTCGAAAAATGAATAAAGTACAAACTACATCCAATTTGCAATCGGAAACATGTACTATTCGTGAAAATCGGAGCATTATTTCGGGTAGTAAAAGTGTCTTCAGACATAGAAAACAAAAATAAAGATACACATCATTGTAAAACCAATAGGTACATTCTTCGCTTCGCTCAGAATCTAAAAATTAATAAAATAAAATAAAAACAATCGGCAATATTATTAGATATAATAAATTATTTCATTTTATTGATATAATGGTCGTAATGTAAAATGTGTTACATTTGTATAATACCTACTTGTAATAATATTCAACATAAATCATAATTCATTCTGAAAATTGGAATAATAATATTTAAACACACAATATTGAATCCAGTTTATATATTTTTCATATACTACGAATATTATCAATTAAGATTATGGATTTAATAACAATATCACATTTTGTAAAACAATATGTGCTCTTAACTTGGAAATAATCTGCTCGAGTGTATGAAATATTATGCCACTACAGCAAACAAAAAAAAAAAAAATAATAATATAATAATAATTATTATTATTAAACCATCCATGAAAACAATGCGGCCGATGGACGATAAAGTTGAAGGTCTCGGGAATCTATCATATTATTATTATTATTATTATATATATATATATTATAAAATACACGAGGACTATTTGATGTTTTTACAACAGACTAATGGGTTTTTAAAATCTTCTCGATACGACGAAATTCTATATAAATTTATATGATATGATAGTTATATCGTATATCTAAATCAATTTATCACGTTCCTTCTGTGCGAATCGTCTATAATCTACGTAACCATAGTTTATTTGTTAGATTCCATTTTCTTATAAGTTTTGCTGTCCAAACGATGATATGATATTAATAATTTCCGATATTGTTCATAAATATTAATCGTAGTCAATTTAAAAATCTATTTAATCATAATATAATATTACGCTCTACGTTCGGTAAAATGAAATTTGAATTTAAAATTTAGCAAATTAAATAACAGAAAAAATAAATTATCCACGATTTATCACTAAATTACAACGCGGAAAACATGCAAAAAGTGTTAGTAATGTTTCCTAGATTTCAAACATAGTTATATTAGGTAGGTATATAAGTAAAAAATTAAAAATAAATAATGACTAATGACTTTTATTTATTTATTTTTTTTAAACAAACAACACGATCGTGGTCTTACTTCCAGGTACATTACATACTTGAATGAGAATTTAATAATAATTATATATTTTATTTTTCAATAAACTTTTATAATATTTTTCTTATATACATAAGGACTTTTAATAAACATAATATTATGTCATGTAGGTACATTATGATATTTTATTGATTGTCAAAGAAATGTTTTAAATCGATAATAATAAGAAATCGACAACTAGAGGATAGTGATTGTATCCCTGCAGGAAAAAACGAAAACAATTTTTTTCTATAACAATGTTTCTACAACTATTTTTCATCTGGAATAAGCATATTTTTCTTTCGATCATTGAGTAGGTAGTTATAATATATTTTCAAAATACTAACCATAATAATATAATAATATTAATTAACAGTACGTAATTGTAATTTCGGTAGTGCGTGTCTATCGATCATCAATCAAACGGTTACAATGATTTCGGTCTATTATTATTTCTCAATTTCCTATAAATTATAATATGTATATACACAATAAATAAATAATAGACTCACTCACGTGTATTAACTATTAATTATGGCAAATGTCCTTTGTTCGATCAAAGTACAAAGGATTTGTGTGATTATTCGTCTATCCTTTGGTAATTACGAAACAGAAGGAAAAAAATAATTATTAATAGCGTAGAAGGGTGGTAATAAACCTTTGATAAATATTATGCTTCCGAGTAATTATTACTGTTAGACTTGATATAGTTTTTTCAAAATTACACGCATACGATTACAGAAATATTCAAAGTCACGTACATTCGGATTCTGATATTAATAATCGTTTCGACCGAATTTAATTTGATTAAGATTTACGAACAAAAGTCAAACTATAAACGCGTTTTGTAAACGCAGAGTACGATGTAAATAATTATTGTATTATTACATTATTGTTACCAGAAGTTTCAAATCAGAACGTTTTTCCGGTAAACCGTAATAATAATTTAATCAAATTGTCAATAATGTTGACACGCCCTTTCCAAAATATCATAAACGATTACCTACGCGAAAATAATATTCAAAAACACTCGAATTCGGCACGAAATTACGCATGTTTGCTACAGTTTAAACGCGTGTCATGGTCATCAAGTCATTAATGACGTTAATAAAACATAATAATAATAATAATAATAATATATTTAAAAAAAAATACTACCTACTAACTATCTAATATTATAATAATATTTTATTAATATAGATAATTGATAAAATTAAAAATATACGAAATTGATATTATTTGGACACCAATAATTATTATAAATGAATAATATTATTATAAAATTTCTTTTTTTGTAATTCATTCAACGATTTATTAATGCTGGCCACATCGTAATAAACGAATATGGTGCTTTTGTAAATTTTAATTTTGTATACGAGCGTATAGGCGCAATTTAGGAGGAGCCCGGGGGTGTTTAATATATTTCTATTTCTCAAAGAAGCAATTATCGCTAAATTTTTCTATATAGATACTATAAGGGTAGATAATTCTTTTATCCGGCGTGTAATTTATGAAAATATATAAATAATATTTAAAAACTTTTGAAAACAAAGTGTATACTTTTTGTTCTATATACCTACTTATTCGCGGTTAAAAATATTCTCTTATAATATGATAAAACAATATAAACTTTTTAAATTATATTATAATGATAACACATATTTAAATAGTAACAGTTACTACTTGAATACGACTTTTATGTAAATTACGTACTCGTTTTTAAAATATCTGATTGATACTCCTCGAGATAATATTATGTAAACTTTCTATAGTTTAGAGACAGGAAAGGAAATACGCTGTAACGTCTACGTATCACGTACTATCCCGGCTCACTATTCCTGTCTATACCAATATTCCTACTTCAATAAACGCGTTAAGTTTTTGGAAAACATTGTTCGGAGTTTGAAAACCGAATAATTTGAATTTAGGTACGAACTGGTTATGATAAAATTATATTCTTTTAGAATTTACTAATAATAAAGATACGATGAAAATCAAATTTTACATTGTTCTACCATAATATAATAATAGGGATAGTGGCAGAAATGTCGAAACTATAAAAAAAAATGTAAAAATTTTCAAATATTTTATTTACAAAAATTACTTATATAATTTTAAACATGTAATAATATGCCGGATCGTAATAAAAATATAATCGCCCTGTAAACGTTGAAAACATTTACACTTTTATTTGTTACAATAAATGTATAATTTTATTTGCGTTTCAGCACGTCCCTGGCTGTAATAATAATAATAATAATAATAATAATAATAATAATAATAATAATAATAATAAACGATGTTAAATGAAATCACTACTTACAGCGTGTAAAAAACATTATAAACTTGTAATGATATGAGTACCTACCTATGATATGATCTCGTAAGAATCGATGAATCACAATAATAATTAATTTTGACGTATTCTACAACCGTGACGAATGTTATGGACAATAATTTAACGACACCTATAGTTGTTTTGGAATCTCCATAATATTATGAAAATGAGGCGCGTTTCCTTTATTCGCTGACATGCATTATTGTGCGTAACGAATTTCTCGTCCAAGGTCGAGTTGAACGTATTTACGAGATACGCCGGAAGCGTGAAATCTTGGTAGATTTTTTTTATATTTTAGATACCTATCGTATTTTGTAGGACACGAAAAATAGCGAATTTTTATTTGACTCCATTTTCGTATCGAATTTCGAAAAACAATCCTCCGTCTGTTTGTCCTTCGACGTTAGACTTCAATCATATACGCATATATCGTAATGTAATGATGAACTCGATACAGAAATTATTAATACCGTGTACACTCGATTTACTCATTGTTTGAAACTCACCCAAATTTCGTATGCTAACTTTAAGTCTCGGCGCACTGTGTGTGTAGATATATACAGGGTGGTCTAACGAACGGTTGTATATAACAAACTTTCTGCATATTTTATGTTTAATATAGTCTCGACGATATGTCTGTGAGATAGTAAAAAATTATTAAAAACGTAGTGGATGATCGAGTGTAGCATAAACTCAATCTCTGCAGTCTAAGAGACCGGGATTATGACCGTATTAATATGATAAATTGATAGTGATCTATATTAGCGGAGTTCGATAGTTTAAAAAAATTTATTAAATTTTCGAGAATTAAAATGTAAAATTTTTATAATATACGAGTATAATATTTATAAAAGGAAGGAAAGAGTTACAGGTGTAAAGAGGATAGCGTTGAATTTTGATTAAAATTTAAATACAATGATAAATCATTGCATTCGGAAATACGATTTTGAGCGAAGTTCATTAGATAATAATATTATGTATTGATTAAAATTTTTCATTTATCAGTCTTTACGTTAAATATAATATATACCCATAAAACTCATAAATTAGTCATCTAAATACCCAAATCTGACAGTATTTCCCTCAGAATCGTTTTTCGAATGTAATAATTTATCATTACGTTCAAATTTTAATCATAATTAAAAAAACTCTTTACAACTGTATCCCTCCAAACCTCTGTTTAACTCTCCTTAAATTTTACACTTTAAATAGCTACACAAAAAATAATCCTAAATATAGGTAATATTCCCAAATAATTGGAATTTGGAACTAAGTTAAGTAAAATGTATTTGAGCTTAAATAAAATTTTCAAAATTTTATTAAATATTATTGTAAAATATTGAAATATAATAATTTAAAATTTCCCTAGTTATCGTGAAATATTGAAATCAAATTCATCGAAATTTCACTCTTCGTTAAAAATGCCATTTTTTCATTATTTTTTAGTCATATTTTTATCGTATAGGGTCAATTTTGAAAAATTCAAAAAATGACCTAAAAATATATAGGTATACCAATTAAATGGCTATTTTCCAACCGGAATTATACTATTCATAAAAATCGGAACATTATTTCTGGTAGAGAAATGTCTTCAGACATAAAAAATAATAAAAAATCACTGTTACTACTTACGACCAATAAATTTTTCGCTTCTCTCAAAATTTAATAATTATAATTTAATTATAATAATATATTCATTTAAATATTTAAATTACTCGATGATTGTAATACACTAATTTTAGAATATTAAAGTTATGGTAGACAACGTTATACATTTATGTTGTTTACAAATTTATAATATTATATTATTAATTAATGGAAGATGCAGATTTATATCTTCGGATAATATTTAAATTTATTAAATAATATTTAATAATTGAATATAAATTAAGATATTTTTACCAATATAATATAATAAATAGTTATGGAAGATGTCGACTTTAAACGCTAAAATTATAATGTTTTAGGGAATATATGATTTTTTAAACCCTTTTGGAAATTAAATTGAATAAAAAAAATAAAAAACAGAAAATTTGATTTAAATTATGAACTACGGTTAAAATATGTTTTAATTTTTTTTTATAGACCATATTATTATTATAGGCAATTTTACGTCATTTTCGCTACCAGCGACCGGAGTATATCTGCGGAAATGACGATACGATCGCTCTGTATACTACTATACTTATACTTAGTTGTTTGTCGTGATAATCTTTACGGATACACACGCGTCATGTCTTGTAAATTGTAATGTACCTCTATATAATAAAACACGGTGCGAATCTCGTGGCGAATTCGTCGGGCGTGAATAACGCGCGTCGACGCAATAACGGGCGACCGACGGCCGTGACAATGGCTGCAGAATAATGCGCGCGTGACGTTTTCGAGGACGAACGGTTTCGCAGGTAGTACTTATACGTACTCGCATATTATACGTAGGTATATAATATAATATATTGTTTTACCGAGATTACACTTTCTGCTTGTTTCTGTGTTACCAAGTGTGCGTTTGAGATTGAAAATAATAATACCCACGACTAAGCGTTGTACTTATAACCAGGTATTAGGTATAATACTGTTATATTATTATATAGGCATTGTAAACTATAGTGTAACGAAAATGAATTAATTTTATCGGGTGTTAATTATTTTAAAACGTGTCGTCCGAGCTGTAAATTATAATAAAAACGACAAAAAAAAAAAAGGGAAAAAAAGAACCGAATTTGATTTTAAAATTTCAACGAAACGAAAAACGTATTGGTTTTACGAACACGCGTGATCTCTTTTTTTCTCATTCACGTTTGTGTGAAAAGTATCCGTAAACACTCTTCGGTGTAATATAAAAGCGATCCGATTACCACAAATGGCGAGCACGTTTTCGACGAATCATTTCACCTGTATATTATAGTTGGTACTTTATGAATATACTCGTAAGAGCGACGTGTCGAATTTTTCAATATTATTCAGAATACATAATACATTCATGGATATTAAAATAAAACGTTTTGACGATATTTTATACTCATTTATATTATGATAACCTGCCGAAGAAATTTAATACTATATAGTGGCTTGGAAAATTCATGGAGAAAACGCATGGCAATAATAATTTACGCGCGTGATGAAATTTTTAAACTCTTTATTTTAAATCTAAACTGTATCAAATACCTATACTTATTATACCTTTGCTAATTGCTAATTTATTACCTGACTGAATTTCTAAAGAAATGATGGGCATCATAATCATTGCTTTAAAATTTTAACATTATAGTACAACACCATCTTTCACCAATGTCTATCTCATTTAAAACAAATAAAGAAATATTATATTATTATCTACGAATAGAATATAATTATTATGTTCTAATATTATATTATGATGTAGCTATAAAAAATTAAAAACGCATTTGTATAATGAATATTTATATATTACATAATAATATTATTATATCTATCTATATTACGACAAGGAGTACGTCCTATCTCCTATGTTTAAAACTTTGAAATGCCTACTGGAATGTCATTGAATAATGCACTGTAATTGTCCATTTTAACGTCATTACCTATTATTATATAATATAATTGATACGCTTATCCTTCGAAAATTGCACGCTTTTTAAGAATTCCTTTCTATTTAACCTTAATTAAGTTAGAATTCACTTCGAGATTAGCTCTTATAGTTTCTAGTATAGAGTTAATTGAAAATTTTCATCGCGTGTTATCATAATTTGATATAATATGTCCAATACGAGAAATCGCGTGCCCATGCCTATGCTAAATGCATACACGATTAATATTTTAATACAATTTTAATAACAAATACCAATGAAAGTGATATAGTGTATGTAATATGTAGGTAGCAATAAAGTATTGCAGGGTTTAGTTATGCTCAATAATATATTTTTGTATACTTTTATAGTTATTTAATGTCAAAACTTACGATAATATTATAAAATCATGGTGTTGCAATACATTGGATCACCAGAAATGAGTTAAATCGCCATGTTTTTAAAATATTGATTGTATACATTACAAATTGAATTTTATGATTTAATGTAATAATATTATTATTCAATAATTATTTTAATTTCATATTTTAAAATTATTTATTTTAATAACCAAATTAATATAAATATTTTTCGTAAGATTTTAGGATATTATGTTTCCTATACAGCAAAAAAAAAAAAAAAACTACCTAATTAAATCCAGTTTTAAATTCGTATACGGTTCATTTACCTGAATTCAATTAAATAGCTGTAATGTATAAATATCCTATAGATTGATGAAAACCTTCCAATGGTATTTACTATTCATCTAGTTAAGATAATATTTATGTTTAAACCAATTTTGGTAAACCTATCTAATCTGTTTTTTCTCAAAATAAGACGTCGTAAGTAAATTTGCATAATAAATGTGTACAAAGACTACGAGGACTACGAGGTACTCTTATATAGGTACTATTATGTTTTAATGTAATAACGTTTAATTCGTGCCTTTAAGGTATACCAAAATAACGTGAGTAATTTGAAGTTATTATATTTTTTTGCTTCTACTTTCTGTATGGTTAAAAATCAATATAATTAATTAATATTAAATATATACGATTTAAGAATATAATGTATTATACTTAGGTGTATATTTTACTCACGACTTAACTAAATACATATTCTGAGTAAGGTTTTTTTTTTTTTTTTTAAATTAAAAGGTTAACTTATAATGTTTATTTTATATTAATTTTACCTCATTAAAATAGATTACTTGCGATAAACACATCAATAATTATATATCTATACCTAATTACCTATATCATCTGTCAGCCTTACTTTCTTCTCACGTACCGTTTTGTCAATAACAAATTAATTTGCTCTAAGGCCGCAAAATTACGTCAAAATCATTTACAATTTACAGTAATCATTTTCCACGTTCAATTTAAACGGGAATTTAAAAAAATACCGTTTAAACTTGACAATAATGGTTTTGTATGAGATAAACGTAAACCTATCGGTCTCGAATTTTGATAGCTTCTTTTAAAAAAATAATGGTTTGATATATTACGTATATAATTGTACACAGTATAATTATAAAAATTTTCGAGTACTTTATGTAAATCATTTTTTAATAAGAACAATAATATTAATAATAATAATTATTTTGTATACATAAAATGTGAAACTTATTAAATTAATTCCTCATAATTTTGGCTTCATTACAATTTATGTAGAAAACAAATATAAATAAACAATACACGTATATTATAATAAACATAAATAATTCATTATTATTGTAGGTATTAAAAATAATATTATAAGAGATTTGGTATTAAAAATCATTAAATATCAAAATTCACTATAATTATCAAAAAGGAAATATTATTTTCATTTTAATTTTCTGGTTCATTTTTAATTTTAATTTTTTTTTTTTTTACAAAAATTATATTATTTTTCGCAGATGGCTAATATAATACATTTAATATTTAAATATAAAAAAAATTACATAAGATTTTCAATATCAAGCAAATATAAATATTAATCAAACATGATACGAATAATGAATAATAAATATTTACATATAGGTACATTATAAAAAGTTTTATGGCGTATAATGTTCTTGATTACAGTATTTTGATGTTTGTTAGTTAATTATAATAATCATATTTTTTTTAAATACATAATTAATATAATTAAACAGTGATAATATTTAATAACATATAATATGACGCTACAATAATTACAATACGAGAAGTTTTGTTTTTAGGAATTTTATTAGTAAAACATTAGAATGCAAGTTTAAACACAAATTATTGTAGTAATTGCACTCTAGTCTAGAAGTACGACTACTTGTGTGTATCGGATATACTCACGACCTGCTAAGATAAAGTAAAACTACAAGTAAACACTAACCAACTTAGTTAAGTAAAAGGCTCGGTGTACTTTTACAAAACAAACATAAATAACTTTCGGTTTTTATTTTATTTTTAATTAAAATAAATAATTGAATCGCACATATTATAACATTATAATATTTTAAAACCTATCATTAATATTAAATTAGAAGTACAATTTATTTATTTATTTCATAACAAGAACAAGTAAGTCAATACGCGATGACACCGTTTGACGTATTGATTTCTCGTCGTTAGTTTTAGAACCATAGTAATTTCGATATATCACAACACTTGGTATATACGAGTATACTGCACGAAACAAATTATATTATTTTATATGCAAATGTCTACTCAGTAACACGACATCACGTTCGTTAAACGTGGTTAGGTTTTAGGTAATTACGCCAGAAAATAATAATTTAACATTACAACTATTTAGTTTTCTTCCGACCCGGCGGCATACTTTACTTGGCGACGTGCAACAAACGATTTATGAGTGTAACAAAATCGCCGTTTGGACGACATTGGACACGCGAATACATTTAATCAACAAATTAATTAGTAATAACTGATGTATTTTTATTTGGACAATTTAATGATATTATTTTCTCGTTGAGTGATAGGAAAAATTATCACGGCAAAGATCACGGAAAATCGTGGACAAAAACCGTTAATTCGTTTAGAAATTTGGAATCGTTTTGATTATTTTTAAATTTGGAATTTTCTGTAAAATAATGTTAAAATAAAATATTCAAATCTGAGTATTATTTGGTTGGAAAAATGTTTCAAAAGATATGTCAATTTAATACTTAAAGATATATAAACTATTTCGTAAAAAGACATTTTCTATTATTATTATTTTTTTTTTAATAAGCGTTTAACCTTAACGTTTTTGTACATTTCGTTATCTTTATACGACATATCACACGTTATGAACTATACAAATTATTAGTATACTCGTATCTCACTGATATTCGGTCACAGTTTCGGTTATTTAGAATGTATTATTATTATTATTATTATTATTATTATTATTATTATTATTATTATTATTATTATTATTATTATTATTATTATTATTATTATTATTATTATTATTATTATTATTATTATTATTATTATTATTATTATTATTATTATTATTATTATTATTATTATTATTATTATTA
>JAIUCT010000001.1:9693860-9708083 GCA_021307375.1 Tetraneura akinire | reverse complement strand
TAATAATAATAATAATAATAATAATAATAATAATAATAATAATAATAATATATTATCATTACAGGTGAATGACGAAATTATTTTACTTATATATTATTTTATGCATGAACACAAGCTGTGTTTAAATAACAATAAGACATTATTATAGTACATTAATATGATACTCCTGATTAATTGGCGACTTCTCTTTTTTGTATTGATAAATACAAATATAATATAGATGTAATTTCAGATAGTTTTGTTTTTATTGATATGATTAAACGATAAGCTACTTACTTAATATTTTATGATTACATAATAATAATTATAATTATTAAATAACGTCGATGGATTCAATTACATAATCAATATAAAATAAAGAAATTTTAATAATGAAATTGTAAAATCTTCTTGATCAACATTCCATATCATTCTCTCTGCGTAGGTATTATAGTTTTTATTATAAAATCGTATTTTTTCAATGTGCATTATTGTGACAACACTTGATAAAAATTTTAACACATTTTTAAATCTTTATTTCCTCAGAAATAATTTGGCATTATTTCATAAAAAATATTAATAATAAAAAAAGGGGATAAAGCTGTCAAAAAATTGGTGATGAAGGATGGATAGTATTAAATTATAATTAAGATTTGAAAGCAATGATAAATAATCGTTTTTGAAAAATGATTCTGAGAAAATTCGGTCAGATATACTAATAATAAATCAGTAATTCAAATATGAATACATTTAATAAAATATAACCTTTTTTAGATTTATTAACCTTAATTAGCTCCAAAATTCTATCGAGCATGTAAAATATTTTTGAATTCTTAATCCTATATTTACAAGGTACAATGTCACAATGATTCAAATTTTATGAAAAAGAATTCATAAAATTAAGTTTAATTAATCACCTTAAAATTATTAGTTTCCTGAATTTTGCCGATTTTTTTTTTTTAGTATTTTTCCGTATTCCAAAATATTTTGGAAATTCAAATATAATCTAAGTAAATTAATTAAGAAAGATTTAAAATTTAATCGAAAATACGCATTATCTATTTTAGCCCTTATTATTGTATTTGATTTGAAACTAACAACAATATTTTTTAATAAGTAAAATTGCGATTGATACATTTTCAGAATTTCTTAATAAAAATAAATAATTATTTTTATTTTTCAAATTTAATATTATATGTTTTACAATATTATTTTGTATAATTAATTCAAACAAGCATAACTCCTTATAAAAATTTTTACTTTTATAAAATACATATTTAAATTTTTAGCTTTAGATTCTATTGTTGTAATATTGTAATTTTTTCTTCAAGGTCTTGAGCATATTTTTTTATTAATGAAAGATGAACATTCGTGTATTTTGTACAAAATGTATATTATAATTAATACGATATGTAACAAAGTAATATTTATGTATTTAATTGTGCAGAATAACATAGATTGATATGTTAATTTTAAGTCTCGTCTAAGGAATATTGTTCTATCCTTCACGTTCTAATTATAGTATGTTATTACCATTTTTAATTAATATTCACAGTTCACAAATCTAATTAACTACTTATACTTATTGCTCATCCATACGTTTCATTAATAGATACTACAAAGTACAAATATATAACAGATGATATGCATACATTTTATTATGAATGAATAAGAAATTTTTAATTTTAAAATAATACCTGTTTTAATTTATTTCATTGAAGACAATAACCCCATTATTAATGTGTGTTTCCTCATACATAATCATATTTTTATTATACATATTTTACATTGAAACGACTTTATCGTTAATAATTATTTATTTAATTATTATTTTATGAAAAAAGTAGCGTAATTATTTATATTCTTGCGATTACTATGCAATTTTATTTGTTTACAAATATTTCCATATCTGCAAACACTAAAATATATTTTATATGTATATGAAAATGATATATTTTTAATTCAAAGCGAATCTATTGTTTTACATTGATGTGTGTCTATTCTTTTATTTCCTTTTTTCTTTTGATTGGAAAAAGTTTTTGACAATGATTTAGTCTGATTAACACTGATAGTAATAGATTATGTTTCCGGTAAATAATTGTATTTAGTTGATGCATTATTTAGACAATTTCTCAAAATCGAGTTTGTGCGAAAGGAAAAACTACCAAAAAGTGATGAAAATTTGGCAAATTTTACGAAAACTAGTATTTTGAATATCTCGATTTCAAATATTTTACGATAACTCAGAAAAAACTGAAATTGAAGAACTAAACATTTTAATTAGGTGTTCACATAGGTATCTTGCATATGTGATACACTTTTTTAAATCAATAATTTATAATCAGTTCACCTATATTATCTGATTGAATTTCGCTTTGAATCGATTATTTGAATGTAATGATTTATCACATTACATATAAATCTTAATTAAAATACAACACTATCCCATACCATCACCATTATCCTTTTCACAACTGTATCGCGTCTTTTTATAATGATATATTAAAAAAAAAAAAAAAAAAAAGGTTTACTATGATGATTCGATAAAATAATATTATTATATTTTTATTATCCAGTAAACGTGTAAATTGTATGAAATAATAATTAATAAGTCAAAACATTTTTAAATATTAAAGCATATTAAATTTGTAATTAACTAATAAAGATACATTCTTAAAGTTTTATATTTAAAATTAGAATGACTGAAAATCTATATTATTATTATTATAAAAATCTCAAGCTAAACGAAAACACGCCAGATTGAAGGATAAATTATATGAAGATACTCGAATATAAATAATATTATATACATTACTATAATATTATATTTGTGTTTCTCTATTTTTCAGAGAATGATGGATGGATTGAAAATGAAAAAAAGGTATTCATACTTTGTATACGTATACGGTATATAGAACGAAATAACGAATACAAATTGTGAATGGCGTATTTGCTGAAAAAGAATGAAATAGTAAACGAAAGATTAGTTTTGCCTTACAATCACAAATAGGAAAAAAATATTTAAATTTTCAACTGCACAGCAAAACACTTTAGGTATGTAAAATCTCGACAACAACTTGACGTATAAGTAAAATCATCTTCAGTTGATTATTGTGCACTGGCGTGTAAGAAGAAACCATTATACAAACATAGCATTGAAACATTATGATCATATTATTATGGTAAAATTAAATATTTTTCTGCAAGATCTCTGAAACATAACGTAAAAAGTAATAGTTAAATAAATATTTCGACACCAATTAAATACTTGAAGGTTATATTCAGCAGAAAATGTTTAAAAATACAAAATTGATAAGAAAAAATATAGTAGATATTAAACTATTTATAATTATGCGAACTTTAATATACAAAACTGTATAAACTGTTAGTAACTATTGTACTTTTCATAACCTAATAACGAAATTACAATATATTATTTAACACACATATAAATTATCTTTTTTTACGATTTTATATAAAATTGTCTATTGAAATTATAGTCATAGAAATAATGGTACTGTTGTATCTAAAAATAGAAAAAATAATGTCAGCTATATAAAATGTTTTTTTCAATTACGTTATTATTTACATGTTTATAAATTGTTTATTAATACATTCATTAATGGGCGCGTTTTTAATCATAAAACCTTATTATAACTGAGTTGTTTATACAATATAGAATATGTATCGTTTGTAAAACTGTACATAAGGAGGAAATTGTTATTTTATTAATTCCATGTAAAGATTAGAATACATATAAAGTGAAATTTTATTATAACCTATAAATATCTACAGATCAAAAGAAATAATATTAACCGTCAAACGTTTCTTAAAATAATTAATGTTTCTTTGATCATTATAAGAAATATTTTGATTCATATTAATTTTTCGTAAAAATCATATTTTATATCCTTTAGGCTCATCTGTATATAAATTCACTTGTTTTTTTTTTTTAATGAAATATTATAACTATTCATGAATGTATAAAATATAAATCCTTTCTTAATTTAATTTTTGCATTCTTGTAAAATATATATATTTAAAATGTAATTAATTTCGAAATTTTGAATAAAAAAAAAAAACATCAACGTTCGTTATACGTAAGTACGTATTATTATATTATCATTGATATTATGTACGTATATATGTATGTGTGTTCACATTTACTGGTAATTGGTAATATAAATGTTTTAAATTAACGATGAAATATAATTATTAAAATTGTATTTTACAATAAATTTATATAATTTTATTACGATTTTTCTTTTTATTCAAAATTTATATTTATTAGTTAGTCCGAATTAAAAAAAATAACTATTTTATAGAATATTATACATAATATACATAAGGCGGAGATTTTTAATATTTACATAATTTAATCGATTATGCTTATTTCATTTGATATAATATAATATTTAAGGTTATTGGTATCTAATAATAATATATTAACCTACAATTTACGAATACATTACTACATTTTTCTATTGATAATAAAAATTATTATACTGAACATATTATTTCAAATAATTGTACATTACAACGTAGGTATACACGCCAATAATATTATTATAATATGAGTATAACTACATATTATATTTCCTTATTAACTTATGATTTGTTAAATTTGTTTATGCACTATTAACATATTATGATTATCGCTTATGATAAAACGAGAGAAGGTATAGTACATTTCGTAGTACTGAAATTAACATAGCTACTTAGATTTAACTTTAATATGTTAACAGTGTATAATTATTATGGTTATGATTAAGTGTAACTTACGGTTATGATTATACCCTTTAGAAGAGATATTTATTATACGCGTATATACATGAGCATAATATTTATATTCACTATAAATAATAATTCTACTCATCAACAAGACATAATAGTGTTCTTTGTTACTCGCTTTGTGATTAGGTAGTTCAAAAATTAATATGAAATTGAAATTCAATTATTTAAAAGACAACAGTCAGGCTACATCAAATTTCTATTGTTAGTATTTTACAATGCCATTTCCATGACACATTCAAATCTCGACGGGAGAAATATAGAAACAATTTTTTTTTTTTAAATAAAAAAAACAATGAAAAAAAATTATTATTGAATAGCATGATATAATAGGTACATTATTTGAAATAAAACAGCTATATTTAATGATAGTTTTTAATGAATTAAAAACATACGGAATAATATGTTTTTAAATTTTTCGATTTCGCGCTGTTTTAAGAATCATAATATTCGGTCAATGGGTAAAATTATAATAGAACTTATTATATTGAGATTACAGGGAAAATACACATAAAATAGCCTGTCGGACACAACAAAAAATAAATGTTTTAATATTATCACGAGAAAATGTTTAAAATGTAATAAGTACATTACAAATTACAATGTGTATTAAACTTTTTGATTAAACAATTTACATGCAACATACAGCATGCGTTTATGACAGTATGACACATAGGTACCTACCTACATCATAATATAAATTTTATAAACATACACTTTATCAGACAAAACAATATAATACAATTATTTTAACTATGATGGATTAATCATGGGTTTGTCATTATATAGTTTAATATATTTCCTTTGACAGGTTTAGAGGTTGTTATAATTTAAAACATTTGTATATTTATTTAAAAATGTAATATATAATGTACAATGTACATTATTTTTAGATAATCGTAAAAAAAAAAAAAAATAATAAAAAATAAAGATAAAGATTATAATAATTTTTTTTTTAAACTTTACGTATATCCACCTAAATTCATACATAATAAAACCAATGTAATATTATTAATGATCGAATTCTAACATCACTTAAATTTTACTATATATTAATAAGTGAAAGCATATAATATAGAAACTAATAAAATAATATTTCCCGAAAATGATGATTACTAATAAGAAGTAGTAATAACATTATTAGTCTTAAGTAATTACTTAATATTTTTTTATGTTTTAAAATATTACAATAATATGCTTTTTAGAAATTTAAATAACAACAACCAACAGGTAATATTATGTAAAACTCGAAATTACTAAAAGGTTCTATAACATTATGACGTATTTTTATACCTACAAGTATTAAATGTCATTTCAGGTTTAACGAAATCAAGTTCATTACCATAAGCCCTCAAAAAATTATTTTATTCCCATAGTTTAAAATAAACTAACATAACTTCATATTTAATAACATAAATAATATATTTTTTACTCTTATATAGTTTTTAAACACTATAATAAAATATTTTATAACATATTTAAGTATATTTTAATGTAGTCATAAAACATAATGTACCTAATATGACCACCCATTGATGTTACGTAATTATTTAAAAAATTAAAAATATATCTATATAAAAATTCGACTATTTTGCAGGAATACAAATATTTTTTATGTAAGTATAAACATAGAACTTAAATGTATATTTTATAATTCTAAGTAAATATTTGATAACGAGCAATAAAAATATATTGGCTATGTTTTTCGGCTTAAAACAATTTTTTTTATTGAAAAGCGTTTATCAAAAATACATTCATAAATTTTTTATCGTTAATATTCCAATATTGTTTTACATATTAAAAAACATTTGTGCGATAAGTTTAATTTTGGTTTTATTTAAAATAATTATTCCCATTTTAGCTTTAAATTTAAAATTCACGAAAATGTCTGCTGTATTGTATATATTATTTTTTTTATTGTTAGAATAAATTTCGGACCAGACTATACATAGCACATGGTTAAATTTATGTAAACTGCAATAGTTTTACTTTCTAATTTGTAGTGTCCATATGTGATTTCTTTTAGCTAATACATTGTAGTAATTAAAAAATCATAAAATTAATTTATTTATTCTACAAAAAAACATTTTAAATCGTGTATATATGTATAATTTTTATAATTGCATGTTTATAATTAAAAAAGTATAGCAGCTATAAAGTATAGCTGATACAGCTGTAGAAGGAATATATGAGTAAAGAGAATAGTGTTGAGTTTTGATTCAAAAATTTGAATGAAATAATAAATCATTACATTCCAAAAATAATTTTAAGCAAAGTTCATCAGGTAATATATGTATTATGTATCGATTAAAATTTTTACATTTATCAGTCTCTACGTTCAATATAAATGCCAATAAAACCCTTTAATGAGTCACCTAAATATTCAAATCTAACAGTACTTCGCTCAGAATCATTTATCCAATGTAATTGCATTCAAATTTTAATCAAAACTCATCACTATATTCTTTACAACTGCATCACTTCCACAACAGTATCAGCTCTATTCTTTATACTTCAAGCAGCTAAAATAAAAAAAAAAATTGTAATTTTCACAATAATTTAAAATTGAATTAAGTAGTCTTTTTTTATTTTACTTTATTAAATTTTAAAAATTATTTAAAAATTTGTTGTCAATTTTATTTAACATTATTGTAAAATAATAAGAAGAATCCATATAAAGTTATAATATTGATTATACTCAAATTTCAACTTTAAACGCCTATAAAAAAAAAATTGAGACTCTAATATTTTTGTCAAATAATATATAAGGAGGCTTCAATAAAATTTTCAGACCTTAAAACCCAAAATTGCCAATTTTATCATACATTATATAGATAAAAACAAAAATTGTTGGAAATATTTTGTAGAAAAATTAATGTAATGATCCTAAAATTTTATCAGGTATATAATATAATAATTCAAAATTGTTTGAGTTATCGTAAAATATTGAAATCGATATGATTGTATGAATCGATATCAATTTCCGTGAAAAGTGCCGTTATTCATAATTTTTGGTCGTTTTCATATCGTATAGGGTCAATTTTGTGAAATTCGAAAAATTATCTAAAATAAAGTACCAACTAAATCCACTATATTACCGGAAACATACTCTATTCGTATAAATCAGAGCATTATTTCGGATAGAAAAAGTGTCTACAGTCATAAAAAAAAATACACATCATTTTAATACAATACATTTTTTACTTTGCTCAAAAATGAATATCATTTTATCTCGTATCAAAACTACGTAATATTAATATCATGATTTTCATTTATATCATTTTATCATTTTTATCTCTGTCGCATTTTAGTAAAAATAAACCTCACTAATCGCTTTAACTCAACGTAAAAACGACAAAATGCACTCACAGAGATTATAATGAAGTAGGTAATGCATTATATTACAGGAAAAATATGAAATATAACTCAAAATTTCCTGGGTAAAATACTAAGTGCCTACGGAATATGGTCAAAATATTATATTATGTTGGTATACATTCGAATAAATCTATTATAACTGGCATTATTTATAAAATCTATATACAATTTATTATACTCGTATTTTGTAGTATTTGTAAATCATTTTTTCGCGAAAAATCATTTAAAAATTTAGTATTTTATATAAAAAATATTAATATTCATTAAATTCAATGTTATTGTTTATATAAATAATATTATAAGATAATAAAATATAGCATTACATTTATATAATTGAATAATATAAATAAATAATAATGAATTTGTGTTTTACATTATATTATATTATAATAATAATCAATTCTAGTAAAACCGCAATTTATTGACATATAGTACGTTATTCAAGTTCCTGCAGTATTATATTACGTCGAATGATGAACTTTATTGTAACTATCACAAATAAAATAATAATAAAATTTTATATGTAAATCGTATGTAAATATAATTACTCTTATTACTCTCATTGTCATTTTATCAAAAACATAAATTTGTACCTACACAAGAAGAAATAATACGAATTATCTTGATCAAATTTGAAAAATCACGTAGGTACAATAATAATGTCAATAATTAATTACTGCTATGATTTATTATATTTCAAAGTATATAATACAATACTATACATTTGGCATACAACAATAATTATTATTATGTTATAACTATAACCTTTAAGAAAACACGTCGTAACATCATAACTCAATGTCATTTAATGTATGTTATGTAGGTATACAATTGTTTTTTATTAACCATTAATTATTTTCATTCGTAAAATTTTTCGTGAAATTAAGACAGTTTTCTTCTTAATAAGGATATTTAAAAATTTATCTGAAAACAAGAAATTGATCTTGAAATTATTTAGAAAGCAATTACTTAAATAAAATATAAAAAAATATCTAACCTAACCTACATATTTTTAACTTACTTTTTTTTTTTTACTGTCTTATATTTTATATTTATGAACTTATTAAATTTTTATTTTTTCACATTTCTATTTATTAATTTTATTTTATTTTTATTTTTATTTTTTTTAGAACATTAAAATAATCATATTATACTCATTTATCATTCCGTGTTTATATTTTATAATAACGTATAGAAATTATTTGTGTACCAAGTAACCATCTAGCACAATTGACATAATAAAATATTGTACAAAATAAATAAATTTAAATTATATTTCCGAAAGTTATTATTTTCTTCCTCAGACCACCAGAATTTTTGACGTTTTAACCACACAAATATTAAAAATTCAAATGTATTTTTTCATAATGCAATGAAACATCTGCATAACTAACTGTGTCTGAGACTTCAGACATTCAAGTTAAATATATGATTGTATCCTATGTTTGTTTTTATGCGTTTCTACATTTTTTATCCGGAATATAAAATATGTTCCATACAGAATATTTATGATATTATTAGGTACATCCATTTATTATATATATTGTGAGGTATGAATTTTCATATTTTTGATGCCAATATAACTTACTAAACTTTGATCATTTCTGGATTAGGTATTATATGATAATATATACTTGTACTTAATTAAATTCATTTAATTTATGATTATTGTGAATTTTAATGCTGATTATATTATAAATATAAAAGTAGTTTTTAAAAATTTACGTTACCAAGATTTATCATAGTTTCGGATAAGATTAAACAAAGTAAATAAACTGAATTAACTTCAACATTTCTAATAATTTATACTTACGTATAATATTATATAATACCTAGTGTATAACATGTAACTTTTGTAGAAAAAAAATAGAGAGTTATCAGTTTGTTATAAAAAAAAAAAACAAATTATTTTAATTATTTCACAGAGGAAAATATATATATATATATATTTTTATAAATCCAACAACAACTGTAAAAAATATATTTATATAATAATTAAAGCTATTAAATCTAAATATTTAATTGACTTTTAAAATTTTAGAAACCATCCAATACTATTTTCCCAATATCATAATATGTGTTTTTCATTTTAATTTAATTCATCGAAGTTCGAAGTCAATCGAAACATTTTACAGTTTAAGTAAACGATAGAAAATTGAGTAATAATTAATTTTTTAACGTTTCTCAATATACATATTATAATATGATATATCGGATTAATTTATTTTAAGTCAATCGGATCACAGGGGAAATATAAACAATAATCACGCAAAAATAAATGTAATAAGATACTCATTTATTATTCGAAATTATTTATCTTTAATAATTCAAATTTATTATTTTATTATAAAAAATATAAATATATTAATAAAATCATATGTGATAAGATCACATCGTGTAAGGATGATAATTGAGAACATATTTTAAAATGTTTGATTGAACTCTAATAACAGCAATATAATAATATCTCTGATAGGTATATATTAAATTAAACTAATAATCAAATTAAATTTATAAGAATTCAATCTGCTATTAAATGTTCTAATTTTAAATTTTGTGTTTAACCAGTTATAACTTATATTTATATAACACATGAATACCAACTTAAAATTAAATTAAGAACTGTTATTCGTGTTAACACAATATTTGTATATATCATAATTATATAAGTTTAAACTCATTTATATTATTATTATTTAGTGTTTTTTTAAATTTTTTATTAGTAACCAAAAATCTTAGAATTATTAAAGGAATTCGAAAGTGAAAAAAAAAACGAAATCAACTCGATTTTGTAATGAATATTAAAAACAAATGTTATATAATAAAAATTGAATGTCGTTCAATTATATTAAATTCTTTATCTCTTCGTTTTTCAAAGACTATTTAAAAAAAAAAAAAACTGCACTATACGCGTAATAGCACGTCCATTATCGTCTTTAAAATACATTTTTTTTTTTTTTAATAATTGCCTCCTAAAGAAACGAATAGCAATCAAAACACTCTCAATAAGTATTGTAAGTGGTTTTATAATAGATCCATTAAGATTGCGTACAGGTCAAATATGTCAAATCTATCATATTTTGGATTCGCGTGTCAAAAAATTAAATAAATATCTAGTATTAACGTATTTTTCGTCTGCATGACACCATATAAAATGATAAAGTTTATCGATAATTATTATATTTTAAAAATTGAGTTTTTCTGGCATATTTCTTCTTTTTTCGAATTGTTAATTTAAAACACGAATATTCCAATAGGTTGTATTTTTATCGATTGATTTATAATATAAATCTTACTTGTACAGCGTTGATTATGGTGTATGAAGATAATACTGGCCATTTCCAAGACAGTACTGTCAGTGGTCCACTGATAATGCACACCATGCTATCGGCAACGCATAAATTCAACAGCAACAGGTTGTTGGATACCTTATGACCCACAGAAAGGGCGAGAAACACGCATAAATTCGCGGTCGTACCGATAATCGCCACGAACACCACGTGCACGACCATTAACGACGTAGCTAGAGTCGAAAAATCATCGTCTAAAAAAAAAAAAATAAAAATAAAAATACACAATATAATAATTATATTTTAAATTAATACATTTTAAATTAATAATTACGAGTTAATTTTAATTTTATATTAGTATAACCAAATTTTTTAACGCTGCGATAAAACAGTTCGACTATAATACAATATAAAAATGTATATATTTTTACGAACTCAACCCTTTAATACAAAGAAATTAAAATTGCAATAATAATAATTTAATTTACATTAAAAAATAAACACAAAATGTATAAATTTATGAACAATATAGTAATATATAGATGGAATCAACGGGAGAAATATTTTTTTTAGACATTCTGTCTTTAAAATTTAAATAATATTCTCCTAGCTAGTCTTTCACTTAGAACGTAGAAATGGTCTAAATGTAATAAGATTGTGATAATGTCACTGGTGTGAATCCCTTTTTATAATTAAGTGAGATGCGATGAAAAATTAAAAAATGAATCACTACACTTATACGTACGAGTATATTAATAGAATAATATAAAAATAAACCTTAATACAGTGTTTCCCAAACTTTTTTCCTTTACCGCCCACTTGAAAAAAAAATCGAATGCCCGCCCTCACAAAATATATATTATATATATAATATATATAAATAATATATATATATATGTATGTATATGACTAACAATGATAGAAATGCTACAAAAAACAATAAAACAAAAAAAACTTTTATATAGATGATAATATTTTATTTTAATTTAATTTAATTATTAATTAATTTATGCATCGAAAAATAATTTAATATTAATGAATAGAATGAACCTGGTATGCATTTTTTTCTTAAAAATATTCATACTCGTATATACCATCATCTTTTTTTTTCAATACTACGACTATGCATATATCGAATTTACAGCAACCATCGCCCCATAGGGGGGCGATATCACCCAATTTGGGAAACATTGTCTTAATAAACACTTATTATCAATTGTACACATTAATAATGTTTCGTTGATGATTCGTTCGTTTTTTATTTACCATATACCAATAACTAAAATATAAAATAACCGTTTTGAAGGTGATATAATTGCATTGCACATAATATCTTCTCCCAGAAAAAACTATAATATTATATATTGTTAGATTATTAAAAATACTAACAATTTTTGACTCGCAATAAATAATTGTGTTTGACGTCTTCTGATCGTACACGGTACGATTCATAAATAATGATGATTACAAAATTTTAAACCCAATAATATTATGGCTACTTTTTGTAATAATCTTATTCTATTGGATAATAATGGAATAATATTATCATCGTGTATAGTTAATTTATTAAATGGACGGGCAGAAATCTTTTTTATACGCAATTTAAACGTTTTCACTTGTATATTTTAACTACCTATCATTATAATAATAATTCTAACAATAACTTAAACATCGGGTATCGTAATGATTCTATTATCAGCTATCATTTGATCGTAACCAACGACTGCGTATCGCATCTATAATGGACGAGAGTGCTAATCTCTAAGTTACCGTCCATCTTAAAACGAATTGTCATTCCAATACAAACTAATTTTACAAGGCATTGAGTTAATTATGTAATTAAAATATTTCATTATCGATCTTTTAATTATTAATCTCTCACAATAAATCATACAAAATAATTTCATTATAAAATATAATATTATATAATTTACGAAATGTACAAAGGTTCGTATAATTGTTCGGACTTTGTTTATTGAAAATCCGTTCTAAGAGGAATTTGATTCGATACGAAAACGTATACGTTCTTCTATTCTTAGATGCGCAGATTTTTATTGTTTTACGTATAATATACACAATAAACGTGTGTGAAAGCGTGTGCGTACTAATAATGATATACGCATTTGACATCTTATTTTAACAAATGCGCATTTCGAAGACCAAGTCTTCATCATCAGTGCTAAACAACTAGTGAGTCCAAGTTCAAAAACAATAATTGATAAATTAAAATATATTTAAATTCTCAATTAATTGGAGTAAAATTAATAAGTCAATTTTAAATTTTAAATTATAAAAAAATTAAATTTTCATTTATAAAGACGAAATTAAAAATATTATATTCATCAAGGTGGAAACAAAGTAAAAATTATTATAAAATGGGTTAGTTTTCTTTAACAATATATTTTTGAAAATAATTAATATATACCTACATTTAATTTTAATATTAATATTAATGAGTAAACTTGCTAGTTCTAATTGCATGGTCTACAATTTTTCCTTCAAATAATAATAATAAAACATATCTCTATATTGCAGGTACCTAATCTATAAAATTTAGTAAAATTGAACTAATTTGTAAATTTCATTTTTTGTGTTTATGTAAATGTGTCGTTCATTAAAAAATTACAGTTATTTTTAAAATCTAATTTCATCTTAACTTATAAAACAAATTCTACTTTTAATTAGAATGTAACAGAACCCGAATGAATATAATTAAATTAAACAATATATTTATTTTAAGTATATAAAATATAAAATAATTATAACAAGAAAATTATTTTAATTA
>JAIUCT010000001.1:9682940-9693026 GCA_021307375.1 Tetraneura akinire | reverse complement strand
AATATAGAAATCGAATTCGTCGAAATTTCATTTTTCGCGAAAAATACAGTTTTTTCGTCATTTTTTCGCCGTTTTTTCTACCGCATAGCGTCAATTTTGAGAAATTCAAAAAATGACCTAAGTATAGTACCAACTACGTCCACTTTGCTACCGGAAACATACCCTATTCGTGAAAATCGGAGCATTATTTCGGGTAGTATTTTTGTACACAGACATAAAAAGAAAAAAAAAAAAAAAATAATCACACATCATTGTAAAACCAATACATTCTTCGCTTCGCTCAGAATCTAAAACGAAATTTGTATAATTTTCGATAATATTAAGTAATAATATTTATTTAAAGTATAGTTTGATAGATTATTTTTACGACAAAAATTAAATATTCTGTATAAAATATATATTATACGCGAGCTCTGATTATAACCGATACGAAATTCAATAAACTCCCTCGAATGTTTATGAGTTTCATAAAATATAATTGACCAAAACGAATTAAAATTTGTATTTGCGTTAACACAGAAGACGGTAGAAAATTGTAAAATACATAAATCGATTTTATATCTCATACAAAATGAAATATTGGAAATATTGTAAACGTTAACGTGAACACGGGTATAATAATATCTTAAAGCTCTAATCATATTATTAATCCTTAACCGATATAATCGCATTATATACACTGAGTAACCGTACGACCATGTGCGTGTTCACTATATACAAAAGGTATATCAACCGAAACTCCATTGTTTAGATTTAGACCGACTATGATTAATTTCGTGTATAATTTTTCGATATTTCGATTAAAACTATTCGAGAGAAATATTATTGTACCGTGTACCTATCACTTAAAAAATTAAAACGTGGAATTATACCTACTAACGTATACGAAAATATATTCTATGTAAGAAAGTACTTATATAAAAAATAATTTTATATTTCATTCGTTGTGCGAACTTAGTGAATAGCGAGAGGGAAAAATAATCGTATAATGTCATCGACGTCATCAATGACGTGAAACAATATAATTATGTGCGCATATATTATAACGTATTATAATAATAATAATGATAATAATAATAATAAACACTCGGTTTAATTCGAAATATTTTAAGAACGTGACGAGGTTACAAACACACTCACTATATTATGATATAAGTATATTAACCGTTTGCGGTATTAAAATCACGGTAGCTCACAATATTATTAATGAGCGTTTTTCCAACACTATAGTCATAATAAAACGGTTAGGTTAGGTTAGATACCCATATGTGTGTACATATACCAACGAAATAATAATTACAACAATAATATTATTTTCATCTCTATAGTTTGTTCGAGCACAAGAGTCCAGTTCGAAATACTTATCATTATATTATTAAAATATATACGATGATAACGATATTTATTATTATATAACATCGTGATTATCAAAATCTATCAAGTGTTCTTACACTTGTAAGTAAATTATAATAATTATCGCTAGAGATTGAGAGCGCCATATATGAACGTAATAATTAATATTGTATTGTTGATTGATCACATCCAAATCGACGTTATTGTTATTACTATACGTACGTATACCAATCGCTGTCAAACACATTACAAAATGTTACATTCCGCCCTCGAACCAACACGCCTTCTCGCCTAATAATTGCTACAACTATATAGTCGAACAGTACCGGACAACCGATGATCGAGTGACATATTATTATTATTATTATTATTATTATAACGATAAATTTATGATCATTAAAAAAAAAACGTTCGTCACTATTTTAAAGGAGAGGTCGATATTGGTTTGTTAAGCGATTTTGAAGTTTAAACCCACGGACCACCGTTAATAAATTAAGACGATTAATAGTGCAAATAAAACCACATAAACACCGAAGGTAAACTGCATAGGCCCATTTAAATATATCCACTCGGTCCAATAATAATAATATTGCACCATAGGAAATTAGGACACGAGATATATGTAACAGTTAATATTATTCGCTGTAATCAACAGACTTATCCGTTTTCAAAAGAAACTTTGTTCTTTTAATCATCTCTACATTTAGGTAAACAAACACAACCAATTTTAGTATATCTATTTAATATTTATTCTTTGCCTGATACTAACTTATATCGAAATGAGAAAAATTTGACTTCGTATAGTTGTACCGAGCAATTTTTTTTATATATATCTTTTTGGATTATCTAAAACGATCCATTAGTCAGGAATAGGATATTGTGGTTCATAAATAAAAATACAAAAAATAAAGTTACATAATATATATATACATTTTTTAAAAGGAATGTCCTTTTTTTAATTCCAATGATTTAGTATAACGTTTCTACGACAAAAAATACTAAAATAATAAAATATTCGTATTGGAAAAAAGTATGTCAATGTATAGGCAGTAGAAAACGTGCAGTAGGTTCGGAACAAAAGTTAAATATTTCTTTCCAATTCAATTGTATATATTGTTCCTGTTACAGCGTGTTGCTTGTTCTCGCATGGCATGCCATGATTAAATATTATAGTTTTATGGTCTTCTATTGCCTTGTGGTATTTCGGTAGAAACTTGAGTGTGAAAAGTTTATCAAATTTATTTGTTTTTTTTTTCATGGATAAACAAAAACTCTACTCGCTAAAAAAAAAAAAAAAAAAAAAAACTGAAAAATATAAGTATATAAACTACATAAATCTTAGAATCTAATTCAATGTAATAGTGAAATTGTGAAAATTATTTTTATTTTAAATATCAAATAATTAAAAATCGCAAAGGCAAAAATATATTATTATAGGTATTGCATTGTGTTTACTGAATATATAAATAAGTTAACAACAATCTTCATATTAAATAAGTTTCTAATGAAATTATATAACCTAACCTAGATATTATTACTTTATATAAAAATTTTTTTTTTCTAGTTCTTAAAACTTCTTATTTCATTTTACATCCAATTATTTTTTTTTAAAAAAAATACATTAATTAATTTTTTTGAAAACCTAAAAATTAGAATAATATTTCATTTTATTTTATAAGTAATATACAAATTATTCATTGTAATAATTAATTTAATTTAAATCATGATTTATGCAATCATCGTAATAATATAAAATACGAGTTTATTATATATACCTCGATACCTATATAATCTTATAAACAAAATGTAATTTAATTGAAAAAAAAACTGGCAAAATGAATTCCGTTTGTTTTTAATAAAATATATATTGTGCCAGTTTACGCTTTACGCACTAATTTGTGAAAACAAAGGAAAATCATAAACTTGAAAATCAACATTAAATTTTTGCTTTTAAGGGTACGTGTATAAAATAAAAATTGTTAATAATATAAAAATTCTTTTTAACTTTTTATTTTAATCAAATATATTACGTTAATCAGTCATTTAATGTTTTGGTATGTTTTAGTACGTTTAATTAAAATTTTTTTACAAAATTAAACATAATATTATTATTTAAATGTAAATATTTATCTTATATATGTAAATGATGTTTAACTTGAGATTATTAAATTATTTCACTAGTTATTTACATAATTTAATCGTTAGTCATTATTATATTATTTTTCACAATTATTTATTATTTATCAACTGATCAACAATTTCTTAGATTTATCAACGAACTCTAAATACAAATGATTTTCTTTTGCTTTTTGATGTACTGATAATAATATTACAAAATAATAATGTGTACGTTTTAATATTATAGTGAAACACAATAAAATATATTCTGTCTTTCGTTTGTACATAATGTTAATCCTTTGTATGGAAATATTTTTGAAGAACTTCAGTATTCCATGTCTTCTTCTTCTTCCTCTTCTTCTTCAAAAAGTAATTAAAAAAAGTAAATATCACTTCATATCAATATTAGTTAATTGAACAATATGCTTTTTATCGATATTTTTAACACGAATCGTTAATAATATAGTAATTAATAATATATTTTATTATTTCAAGTCGTTCGGTCGTTTATTCTAAATAGTAAATATATAAACATTATATTTTCAGACTAAATTATTATAAAATATTTTAAAATTGTATAATTTATTAACAATATAATATTATATTAACATAATAAAAAATAAAATTGTTTAAACATTAAAATTTCTTATTTTCACAAAGTTCTAATTACAAAAATAATATCACATTGAAATATACCAGTTTATAATAATAATAATGTTTGTATAATTCGACGTGATAATAATATGATTAACTGTCATCGCAATGTTACTTATTATTATCATTTATATTCATAGGTGTTAATCATACAGACATACGACAACGGCGTTGTATTTATTTAATGATTGTTTAAATATTCATTGTGCGTTGTTAAAAACAAATGCCTATCCAATGATTAATTTTAAAATTATTCTATACTATTTTTCTATTTTTCATGTAACACAATAACGGTCTATTGTGTACTTTTAGATTCTGAACGTATAGTGACAACGATAAAATGTATAATACTCCATTTATAATGTTTGTTCTTTTTTTCATGACGCGTATGTTGCGCGAAGACAATATTATTTTTCGAGTAGAAACATAAACGTTCCGAGTGTTAGGTATCTCATGTGCTGGAAGTTTTGATGTATTGTAGTTATTATAATGTTTTATCTACTCGTAATTTATATTTTATTTATGTTATTATTCGAATTTTCCAAAGAAATTTTTTAACTGGTTAAATGTTTTTAAAAAACTGTTTAGGAAAAACTATGAAATATATTTTTGGAAAACGACATTTTTTATTTTTCAACTCCGCGATATAAAAATTTAATTACCAATAAGTATTAATTAAATAAATGTTCAAATCAAAGATACAATGTTTGAACCGAAAAAGAAAAAATCACGATTAATAAATAATAAAATTAATAATAATTTTCACCCATTTATTGAATGTTCTATATGATGCGTGAAGAAACGAAAGACCAACATTCATCAGTAATAACCATGTAGGATTATTATTATATTAAAACACATACGAATTTCAATTTTTCAATAACGTGGACCTTAAAATTTAATACAAATTTTGTACTATTCGAATGAACTCGTTTTTCATATAAGTTGATTTATTATTTGGTATTTTTATTCATTTTAATAATGATACTACGTACAACACTGTAATACAGTATATATATTATATCCTTTCACTACTACAAGCATCTATTTAGTCGAAGTTACTATTTATATAAATATTTAAATTTTATATATCTAATATCTGCATAAAATATAATATCAAGAAATCTACGATACACTCACATTTCACTAATATTAAATTCGAAGAATAATAACTTCCGGAATCCAATATAATATTTTATATGTTGAATCATTGTGTTTACATATTGTACATACAATCTTAAAACATTAAAAAAAGTGAGACAAATTTAAAATTACCATATTTTTATATTAATCATACGAAACTTAACGTTATTCAAATTCAAAGAAAATTCTTATTTTCTAAAAGATCCTACTATTTAAATTGCATTTTATGTATGAATCATACAGTATGATAATGCATAGTATAATATTTGTACAATATTACGCTACCATACAAATTATGATTGTAAAAATTAATTTTTAATATTTCAGAATATATCCTAAGTAGATAATATTATACTAGGGAATTGTTGAATGACAATGGAAATTGAATTGTAAAAATTATTTAATATTGTTATTTAAAATAATAAAATTTAGTATCGGGGTGGCCTACCCAATATAGTCAAGGAGGTAATGCGAAATAGAGGATTAAAATAAAAAATGTCTAAAAAACCAAGATCATTCGCTATATTTTGTCACATATTTTACAATCATTTTATTTTAAAATATATGACGAGGAATATAACTTTTTAAAACTTGTAATCTTTATCATGTAGTGATCCTTATGTACCTTTCTAAAACTCATTAGTTTGGTTAGCCTGAGAACTTCTAATATTATTATTTGATATTAAACTATAAACATTTTCTAATAAAACTTTTATCGACGGGTTTATAGTATACCCTTAACTTAATATTTAACTATCAAATATCTTTTGAATTTCATGTATGTGACATTATCAGACTATTAATTATGTTTTTGGTTCTATTAATTTGAATTTTAGATTATAATATTAAATCTTCAAATACTTAATAATTTTTGGTCTTTTTTCTCTTCATACCCGTGGTTAAAAATATAATTTTTTTTTCTAGTATTTTAATATAATAATTAATAGTAAATATCAATAAATAAAAATATCGATAAATTATTTAAATCACGAAGAATTAAAAAAGTAATTAATATACGTCTCTTAATTTTACATTTCAAATTTAAATAAATTTTATAATTACCAATTGGAATATTTATCATTCTACTTGATAGACGGATTATGGTACCAACCAATGATAAGGTATATTCATCTTATAATTAATTTATAAAAGATTACGATAACAATCGCATTTTAGACGTACAGTTTGGTAATCTTCAGGTAAATCAAGGAGAGGATTCGGATGATGAACGCATTATAATGATTATTTTAGATTTATATATTTTTGCAACTGTTTATTGATTTTTTACGTAATTATTTAGGTAATAAATTAAATTATAATATTTATTTATTATAAAATACAATACTTAAATGAAACATAGTTACTAATAATAATTAAGATATATAATATTACAATTTGTAATTATTCAACTGCGATAAGGTGCCTAACTGATAATGAAGAAAAAATATATAAGATTTGGGTTTAAACTGTATAGGTACATACTTGTAAAATCAAATAGATAACACTTGTTGAAATAAATTTAATAAATTATTACTATAGTAAAACTTTATTTCAATATCATATTTTATTATTATAATGTAATATACATATTACGTTTTGCGTTATTTTATTCTATCTCATTCATTAATTATGAATTTAAATGGACCAAAAAAAAAAGGGATACATACAAAACTTTATCTGGATTATGAATTATAATCTTAGACTTGATTAAAATAATTTAATAATTATTGTAAAACTTAATAATAATATTTAAAATTATATTCTTAAAATTCCTTTCAAATTAACATCGCAATTTATAATAATATTATTATTTAAATCTTGAATATTTTATTTCTCCCAAAATCTTATTTTTAATAAGTTGTTGGTAATTTAAAATATATATAATATATAATATTTTAAAACTATGACAACATTTATACCCATATATGTATTATTTTATATTTGGCATTGACTACATTTGACGACTCAAATGTTAATATACTGAAGCGGATGCTTACAAAATTTAAATAAATACGTAAATAGTGATATAGTTTCAATTTATTGAATATTTATGAACTAATTAAGGTATATAATAATGAACTTGAAACGATACAATAGGTATTATTTAAATAATCAAAACGTTAAAAAATATTTATCGTACAGTAAAAATTAAATATTGGATACTATGATTATAATTAAATTATATTTTTTCTATCAGTTTTGATCAAAATAATATTATATTAATATACGTAATAGCAAACTATTATTTATTAATTTTATACGTTCCTTCCTCTGACGTCAATTAATGTTAAATAAAATCAAAATTGAATGTTTATGTATGACTACATGATGTAAAACTGGTTATAGGCACACGTGGCACGTGGGACGTCTAAAATATAAATTGTAATAGATAAGTACATTATTCAAAAAATATATTGTTAGTTGCTATGCATACATAAGTATCAGTAAAATATAATACAAATTTTATATAATTATAATATAATTACTAGTCGACCCGTCACGACGTTGCCCGTGATTGGTTGTTTCTTTGCCTTCGGACCATGATTTATTGATATGTAGAATTTTTTATTCAAATATTATTGTTTAATGTGGTCGTCGAGTAAATATAAAAAACGGATTGAAATTTTTCTAGCGTTATACATGATAAATATATTTTTATTAAAAATAAATACAGATAAAAAAAAAAATAATTTATGGTTGATAGAGAATTAATATAAGAATGTTATAAGACTTCTGAGTATATGACGTTTTTTGTTTTATCTCATGTTGAAGTTAAAATCATAAGATCAGGTCCCCAGTTCGAGAAAATTCCACGTATAATTGTCCATGTGAAAAGCACTCTGTACTAAGATCTACACAACGTACTTGAATGTTTGACCTTGCGCTTTGTTTATCGTAATGGCAAAAGAAACTTTAACCGGGAATTGAAGCCATTTGAAAGAAAACGGCAAGTCAGAGAGAATCATGGGAATTCTTTGAATAAATGCAAATTCTCCTTTTGCTGGCCCTATAAGAATTACGGCTTCTATAATGTTATTTCGCAACGATTTTATTTGTAATCTTGTACCGTTACATAAGTTCGGTGGTTGAAGATTACGTAATAATGTAATTGGAGCACCAATTTTTAATTTTAGCTTATGAGGAGGAAGTTCCGAAGGAGAAAGAGAATTAAAAAATTCTTGTGGATAATGAATAGTAATAATGGATAGTGAATAATAATTGTGGATAATAAGATGATATCATTGATTTCTCCTGCTGTTACATTTCTCGGAGAGATAATAGCTCTTTCACATAACCACTGATAAGATTTATTGGACAGATTAAAAATATCAGGATAAACTGTAGAAATCAACTCTTCCACGTTATTGACCACCCGTCCAATGCGTTACGTTGCTCCTGTGCAAGTGTTTGAGAACGTTCTGGTGTGTTATCTTGTTGCCTTCTGTTATACATTTGAGTTGCATTGGCAGTTCTTCTGCCAATGCGTATTATAATAGTTATTATATTAATAGTGAAGTTATAATAATACAAATAATAATACGAATAATAATATGAATATTGGGTATAGATGTTCTCATGAATTCATTACTATCCATACTATCTATACTATTTACCTATATTAAATATAGTCATGAAAACATGTATACCCAATATTCATATTATTATTATAATATAGGTACAATTGTTTTTATTTTTTTATGAACTTTTATGAATTTTTTTTTAGTGGCAAAAGTGGTACAAAAACCTTCAGCAGAGTGTCGGGTTTCAGCCAAAAAAAATTTCAGCCAAATCGGTTCAGTAGTTTTCTCGGTTAGCGCAGTCGTAGAAAACCCCTTACAATTTTATATAATAGTATAATTAACATTAATTAGTTAATTGTATATTTATTTATTTATTTTATAATTGCACTTCAATTGCCTTTTAGTATACATATATCAGTTGTACAACATTTAAAAATACGTGCTATTGGACAATACAATAACGACATTAAGTTATCGAAGAAATATAAATTAACTTAAATAGTTTCCAAAAATGGGGTCAACATTGACATTCGTCATTAGACGCCTAATTGGTTCGTTTTTTTTTTTAGATAATTTATGGAGAAATGAGGGATATAGAAGGGAAATGTGGTTCTTTTTACCCGTTGCCCGTTGGTGTACCTTGAAACATAAAAGTGACATTAAACAAGGTGAATCAATACTGCCATCCAATAGACCATTTATAAATTTAATCCCAGCAGTGCGCTTACGCTGAGATAGGGAGGAAAGACCAAGAAAATTAGCTACTAGAGCATAATCGTGTAGAGGAGAAGGTATTTTGTATTTTGAGTATGAAGCTGATAAAACGCAAAAACTTTCGCTTAACTCGCTTAAGCTGCATTGAGTCAATGGCAGTATAAGAACAAAGAACTCTACAACCATATTCAAGAATAGGTCTAACAACAGAACAGAATAATTATACTTTTAGAGATACTCCTCGCTTAAAATCTTTAATCAATCGCATAATAAAACTAAGTATATAGGTACACACAACACACATATATACGAGTATAAGAAATATAAAAAATCTACTATGAAGTTGCATAATAATAAATTTTTCATGGATTTATAGTAAAAATTATGCAATACGTAATATATCATACCTTAGGATATTTATCTAGAAAATCATAAAACTTCGATAATTATTTATAGATTTTATAATTGAGTGAAAAATATTTTATTTTTACATTATTATGTACTTTTTATATTATTTTTAATATTTTATATTATATTTATTATTATTATTATTATTATTATTATTATTATTATTATTATTATT
>JAIUCT010000001.1:9620082-9682930 GCA_021307375.1 Tetraneura akinire | reverse complement strand
ATTATTATTATTATTATTATTATTATTATTATTATTATTATTATTATATTAAGTATATTATATTTTAGTAATATGTACTAAAATACATAACACATTTTAACAGCATAAGACTATTTACTATGGTTTCAATAGACAATATTTCATCAAACCCAATTATGATCATAATAATGTAAAACATCATGACACAATATATTCGTATCATTCGAAAATTAAAAGGAAATAACTTCTAATAATTATCATCTGTTGGGATTTGTTAACCTAACCTATATTTTACTTTGAATTATTTAATATACTTAAATACCTACTGTTTATTTTTCAAAATACCATAATATTATTAAGAGACCAAACGTTTATTTTTATTTCGTATTACCAAAAGTTTCAATAAATGAAATGTGTAAATTATCAAAATACGACTGTATTACACTGAAAGTATTCCTTTCTTCGGTTTACAACTCACTATTTTGGTTTTAAATTAATAATCAAAAGCATTAATAACAAATTAGTTACATATTATTAAATAAAATAATATATTTGATACATGCATCCTGCGATAAATATTTTTTCAAGTGTGTTTATTTATGAACGCCGACCATAAATTCTTAATTACATTTTACGAATATTTTATGTAAAATATTTTGTAAACTATTTTTCTAAGTTTATTTAATTAAGCTCGTCTGTCATTTAATTTTAACTTTGAATGGGAGTTAAAAGTAAAACTCGATTTCAAAACATAAATTTGCAGTTTAAATAGTTTAATTTATTCATATTTTAATTTAATATCAGTTTTGATTTTCCAGTAATAGCTTACCTTTCCCAAAGTTATCTTACAGTAGTAATATAACTCAAAACAAAAATATGAATGTTATTTTACCACGGATAAAATAATAAATTCCAAATATTCTTAACAGTACGTATGAACTTAAGTATAAGAACTTAACGATAATTCTATAATATATACCTAATGTAAAAACAATATGTTACCATACATTTTATATTTCGAATTTATTTTAATTTTTGATTAATTATCAAACAAAATTAAACTATTAATTATACATATAAAAATATAATATTATAAATATTATTACGTTGGATTATTAGTACCTATATAAAGTTTCACTAAATATTTACACAATTAATGTGCGATAAAATATTTAAATTATAGTCAAGTTCATTTTTAAAAAAATAATTTACTTTGAAAATGAGAAACTAGTTTATAATATTTTTTTTTTCGTCCGCATTTGATATAAATAAATTGTATAATTATTATCCGAATCAATAATCTCAATATCAATAATTAAAAGTTTCGTTTAAAGTGTAAATATTTTTGTAACGACAACGATTTTACTGTACGAGCAAAAGTGTTCTGTTCAAGTATAATGCGTTATATTTATATAAACATATGACACGTCCCCAGTTCAAGGTGGACGTTTTAAACAGTGTTGTTGTAACGATTCGAGGTAAAAACACTTTCCGTTTACCAATCTATCTCAAAATTACATCTCAGCTATATTCATAGTCACGAACAGTAACGTTTTCAAACGGCTAGAAAAGTGTACGGATTTTCTGTTTTTACAATATAATTGTAATTATACCACATTTACCTACATAACATGCTATATTATTATGTGTATTATTGCCATCCGAAGGTCTATTTCATTGATAAGGCATGTGAAATAAAACTTTTAACAATAAAATAAATGGTAATCGCTTGACAATTTGCATTTTGCTTGCAGTCATATTATAACGATGATATAAACAACTAAATAGCAAATATAATTTTCCTATTTTTAATATTAAAATATTTTATAATAATACTGTTAAAATTAATAACGAAACGGTATTATATTACAGTTAAATATACATTATTCGTTCAATAATACTAAATGTAATTTTCGACTTGTTTTGTGCGTTTTCGACTACACAATCACATAATTCAAATTTATAGTAGGAAAATACTTTTGATTATTACTATTTTGTTTGGATACAAACTCTAAAATACTGATAATACAATTTTTCCGACTTCACTAACTAAATTGACGTGTTTTTATTATATTTAGTGTATTGTGTATATTATGTTATTGGATAAGATTATATTTTATTGTTGTTTTAAGCTTATCAAAAATAATTAATATTATTATTGCTAATAATTGCTTTATATTAATTAATAATTATTTAATATTGCGTACGTTTTACAACTTCACATTAATACCTATATTATTTTTTAATTTACATTTTATATACCTATTGTTATATTAAGCTATTAAATAATCATTTAATTATGTTTTATAATTTATTTGAATATATTATAGTTATTTGTTAGACTTTTAGACCCACTTTTAGACAGTTTATCGATAACACGTATAAATATTTAGATATAAAATAAATGGTGGTTCACATAAAACGACGCGTGTTATGTACGGTGTGAGTGTGACACACTTAAACTTAGATTACGATACACAATACCAAATGGTGATAAACAAAGTCGTCAAGATCATCAATATTATATTTTTATTTAACTACTGAACACAGAGCTATTCAATTATTATTTTTAAACTGAACTTGTATGTTAATTAATCATCATGTAATAAATTATATTAAAAATAATTGATTCTGATTTATTTAATTAAAAAAAGAAAAGAAATGTAATTAGATGTTTTCAATTAACAACTAAACGCGTTTAAACGTTTTCTTTTTTCTTTTTCTTTTTCCTTTTTTTTTTTTTTTTAATTTATTATACATCAAGTCAAGTTTATTGATTTCTATTTTACTCGTAGAGTCGTAGATCAACTATAAGTACAAAGTACATAGTTTAAATCATATCATAATAAATTTCAAAAGCTATATAAAATCATATAATTTTTTTTTTTTTTTTTTTTTTATTAGTCATTTATTAGTCTGATAATTAATAATATTATATTCAATTAATGATATGGCGACATTATTATATTGTTCTTCGACCACGAATACGATCGTACAAATAAAACACGTTGGTCAGTGAATATTTATACAGTAGTACAGTACCGAGTGAATCAATCACAAGAAAATCTACATAATATACGCTGAAAAATACAAAAACTATAATGGTTCGTTTAAACGGTAATAACTACAAGAAGGAAATAATTCTCGTATTTTTTTTTTCTATTCGAGACTACGGAGATTTAATTTCGATAATGCGATAATATAACGTTCACTGTACGAGTACATCCGTAGTAACGTGTCGAAATCGGAAAATATATTTTGATTCGAACGTATTTCGGTGAAATAAATGACCTCTACACAATATAAACGCGCGCATTTTGGTACTTACGTATAATATCAAAAGGAAATAATTTTCGTTCGACACGAAACGACTCCGTGCACACACAACAAGACAAGTTTAACAGTAAACAGTTGTTTTTTCCCCCATTTTATTACTGGTATTCAAAATAACTCGGTTTAAAAATAAACGAAAAAAAAAAAAATTAAAGTTGAATAATATTATGATAAATACCTACGTACTTTCTGTGTTTAATATTATATCCGTATGATAAAAAATCTCGTTACTGTACCGTCAATTAACAAGCAAAATAAAATTAACATATAAAAATGGAAAAAAAATAGCACGTTTTTCGTTTTAAAAATCAAAACTGTGTCATAACCGGACGGTCGATAATATGCGGTTACCGCACGCAACATCCTGTTAATAACTACTTCAATAATTATAATTAATTATAATACATACATTATAATAATATGAGCAATCGTAACTGTCCCGTTTTAATGAACACGAGGGATCAAATTTCATATTTTGCTAGTTCTAGATACATCTACCCTTGTTTTTTTTTATTTATTATTATTATTATTATTATTATTATTATTATTATTATTATTATCGGTTTTGTCCGAAACATTATATAGCAAAGCGATTAAATTACATTATAATTACCTGAAAATATACGAAAAATAATAATAATAAAATAAATAAAAATAAAAAAAAAATACATTGTTGATAGTGGTTAAATTAAAAAGCCAGCAGATAGAATAAATTTAATAATAAGAGAAATGATGGGAGGAGAACGAGAGTTAAGATGAATAAAAGTGATCCGTGGTTAAATTGAATTTAAAATTATTACCAATAAAAACAAACTATTTACGTACACTTTAAAAAAATAAAAATTGATTACTGCTGTTTTTCGTGAAAAAAAAAACGGTTCGGTAACAACGCGATTTCGTGTGTTATGAAAGTGATAAATGATTTTATAAAACACGTCGTTTATATATTATGTAATTATTATTGTTGAACTAATCGATAGTAACTATAAAAACGTTATCAACAAAATAAATAAGATATCTAAAAAAAAAAAAAAAAAAAAAAAAAACTATAATAATTTGTTTCAATAAAAAATTACGTCCAAATTAAACGTCGGTTAAAGTAAAAACTAAATATAGAAATCGTATAGAAAAATGTTAAATAAAAACAACAACGATGTTTTTTTTATTGATAACGAGCGAAGAATAATAATAATTTTAACAAAGAAAGAACGGTATCGAAAACCAAATCGTTTTATAAATTTACCGTTATCGGAATATTACGATAGCTATATTTTAATAATGAGGTGTTCGAACAAACAAAACAAGCCTTTTCCGATTATTCATTTTTAGTAGGACAATTTTTTTTTTTTTTTTTTAAGAAAAAAAAAGGAGAGCGATTGTTTTTATTCCTCCTCGTACAATGTTTATTGTATTGTAGTCATATAAACTGCGCGTATAATTCACAAAATTCATAAAAATTGTAAAAAGTTCGTATTTTATGTTTAACTGCAGTTTAAACACGGAAACGGGAAAGGTCAAAATACGATTTGAAAATGTCTGTCCGTATAAAAACCGACACCGTCGATCGAAATTTTATCGTTTGCGACTATAAAAAAACACGTGTTAGTACGAACAAAAAAAAAAAAAAAGATTCCACACATTAATAATAATAATAAAGTGAATCGATCATGTTGCCGTCGGCGATTCGTTTCGTACGCAGTCCGTTCTACCGCGACCATGTTATATAGCTGAGCTCGCGGGCGTTCAATGCCAAGGCGAACGTATATAATAATAATACATATACAATCGCGTTCTTTTACCTAAGGTCTTTGATATTGGCCATCTAGGCATGAAAAAAGTAATGGTTTAAAAAAAAAAAAAAAAAAACAGCGTAATATTATAATATTTTATTAATATTGCCATCGCCGTTTGTTCGTCTCACTCCGTCAAATTCACACGATGTCTCTCTCTCTCTCTCTCTCTCTTTCCCTCGACGGTCGTCGGTGACGGATATACGAATAATCGTCTGCCGCAAACGCGATCCAACGGTAGTGTGTTACGTCGCTCCGACCGCGCGGAGCCGGGGTCGCATTTATCGTAACAACAACAACACAAATAGACTTTTTTTATATACATTTTTTTTTGTTTTTTATAATTTTTTCGTTTTTTTTTTTTTTAAAGAGTAAAAGTTCCGAAAACCTGTTTTTTTTTTTGTAATAAATCATTACGTTATAGATATTAACCTGAACGTATCTATTTATAATAGTCGACGCGAATGTCATCGTTCGGCAGTGTTCGAGCGATCGTCTTTTTGTATTGTCCATATTACACCACGTGGACGACGAACAATAATATTTAAACTAGAACGCGTGTCTTACAGTCGCACGATCGAAAAGGTACGTTACGAGGATTTTTATTTTTATTTCTATTTTTTTTTTTTTTTTTTTAACATTTAATAGAACATAATAATATCACGTAAAACGTATAATCGAAATCTTGTTGAATTATTATAAATAAAGATGTCCACGCGAAATTATTTATGCTAAATAAAAAGATATCGACGAGATAAAAGTTTCGCGTCAAATAACCGCGTTAATAATAATAATAATAAAAAAAGTAATTTCCAATAATCGAAAATCTGCCGTCTGCCGCCCGCAGAGAATATAAAAATATTTTTTTTTTTTTTTATCGTTTTATTTTAAATCGATTTCCTAGATATATTTTTTGTCCTCGGACGACTTTTTTTCTCTCTCTCTCTCTCTCTTTTGTACGATGTAAGATTTTTGCCCCGCAAATTACTCGCACGAAAAAAAAAATGTTTTTACCTACGATAGTTCTCAATTTAGATAATATATTTTATACGCGTTTCGATCCTAGTTAAAAGAATAAAATAAATCGTAGGTATATGAAATCGTATAATTTACATCTCTTTATATGTTATACACGCGTTTTATTTTTATCCAACGTTTAAATCATTTTAAACCAGATGACAAAGAATGTCGGTCCAAAATTGCATTTACCTAACGTTTAAACGGGAAATAAGTTTCGTTTGTCCATCGTATATGACACACATTTTATAAATATTATAATAAATTAAACGAATTTAAATAAAACCACCTGTTATTTCCTTCCTATATGACGTGTTCGTATATTACATTCGAATTTAATGCAGAAATAATTTTACATAATACGCGATGACCGTACGAGCGCGCGTAAACGTACGGATAAAAAAAAAAAAAAAGTGAAAATCGTTTTCTATACCGTTATGTGTTATTTGCGTATAAATTACGCTAGTCATAAATTATAACTTTCGTATTTGATTTCTAAAATGAATTAAAATGCCGGTCGCCACGTTATACAACGTTATAAAACAACATAAATTATTGAAATCGGATAAAAAATCATTTAATATTATTATTTTTTTCTCGTATTACCTACGTTTGTACAGTCCGTAAAACTAACGGATTTTTTTACTCTTTAAAATAATTTAATAGGTAGGTAACGTTGGACTTGGATCGTTGTCCGTTAAAATTTTCCACCAATATAAACACGGTTCGTGGCCAACGTCTTAGTTCAATAATATTCCGAATAGCCCATTGTTTCGACGGTCTTAAGCGAACGCACAAAACCAGGTCATCGCACGCCAATAGCTACCCACGAACATTAAATTTTTTTTTTATATCATTATCATATTTTAATGAGGCTTATATTTTCGTTGCGGTATCCGATTGCGAATTAGGCCGGTTTCGTTCGCATTGACGTCCACTCTGTAATAATAACCATTTAGTTATGTTAGGTTAAGTTAGGATAGGTATATACAATAATATTATATTATATCCGACATAAACATATTATGTATTCGATGTGCGAAAGACATTCGACCCTTCAGAGTGCATATGGGAATGTCCAAATTCGTTCCTATAAATTTACGGCACACGTGGCTATTAAACAAAGACCACGACCACGGTTTCGGTATATATTATATTATAAAACATTTCACCGGATTTTCGGCGACGGAAGGAATATTTTACGATGTAGTCGATCCCCGAAATCGTATCGTTGCGGCGTGTCATTTTAATAATATTTATTTCATCTCGACAGTTCAAATATTATTTCTAGTCGTAACGGACGAGGCGGAGGCTGCACCGTCTTTCATCCTTCGCGTGTGTGTATTATACGCGTTATCTGATATGTGAAGAAATTCGATATATTCCCCGACTGTCATGATTATCGTTACGGAACTATTTTTATGTTTTTATATTAATAACAATTCTAAATGTCTAATATTTCTATGTTATACAAGAAGAGCACTTGTAATATAATAATATTATAATTATTATTAAAAAACAAACTACAATTCAGTATTGAGTAATAATAGTTACGTAATTATTTACATGATAAAATTAATTTTTTGGTGGATTCGGAAGTTTTTTTAACATATTATTATCTAATATGTTTAATATTAAACGCGGTTTTTAAATTTACTAAAGTATTGATTTACTATTTCACGCAATAGGTGTACGTTCTTCTTGCGATCTTTTAAACAAAAAATTTGAAAATCTGAAAATTTTAGCCCAAGTAAGGGACGAATCATTGCGTTAAAATTAAAATTATAAAGGGACCCAATATAAAGAGCACCCTATATTATGGTCGAGATAATCTACCACAACTTGATCGTCAGGATTGTGGAAAGGGTGACGATGGTATCAACGTGCTGACCCAGATTATCGGATTACCATGATAAGTTATGGGTGCATAATCACCAGCTCGCGGCATTTTTTAACGCAGAATTTACGAATATAAGTGTTAATGCAGAAGTTAGGTTAAAAATGAATAAAAATTTAAAATGTTTGACACATTAAAATGAGTTTGTTTAAACAAAATTATTCCTCGATTGACAATACTAATGGAGTCGTGTATTATATTTTTAAGAATTTAATCGGAAAGGTATGCTAACTATATATAATTATTTTTATAACCGAATAATTATAGTGTTTTTATTTATTTTTTAAATAAAATTACTCATAAATTTTGAATGGATAAAAATTTCTTCGGAAAATCCGTTAATTTTATGAAATCTCATATTAATTGTTCTTATATAAATCACGTTAATAATAGTTTTAATGATTACAGTAAATTATATTTAAATTAGCATTTGAAATCGTACCCAAATGGCAAATAGTATTTATATGTGTCTTATGATGTATCCGGTATTTATAACAGAAACAACACATTTTCTTATTAAAATTTTGCTATTTTTTCTCTTGGAACGAATACGTTTAAATAATTTTTTTTTATTATTGTTCTCGTGAAAAAGATTATGTATAATAAACATCGAATAATAACACATTATTATATTTCGTGCACGCTGCTCACAAGGCATGTAAAATATAAATAAAGATAATATAATATTATTATATTATTGTTGTTATTATCATTATAATAATAATAATAATTATAATTTGAATAGATTCGTCATAAGGAATTCTGTTGTCAATGTCGTTAGTTTTGCGTATATCGACAACGTCCTCGTGACTATAAAAGTTTGAAACCGAACATGGATGGTGGTGACAACCCATTACTATTACGCGACTATATTATATATATGCGCATTTAATAAATCGAGACAGTTCATAAATCATTGTCTGCTTCAGATATATAATCCGCCGCAGCTTCCATTGCGGACGTAGAGTTGATCTCATTAACCGGCGATATCTCCACTCCCAAAAATACGTCTCGTCCGCATCATTATACAGAGTTGAACGAAATTCGTTTGACCCAAAAAGCAATACGTTTAAAATTGTATTTATTACTCGTATTATTTTGCCAACATAACGTCCAAAATCTAAAATCTAAAATCGTCTAAAATCTAAATAATATTTAAAAAAACGAAAATCGTATAAACTATTTTCTAATTGTACAAGCAGTATATTATTTATACCTAAATATTAAAAATCAACATTTGTCTTATAAAAAAAAATATTTGAAGATTATTATTTCATCTTATATGTTATAATAACTAGATAAATGTTGAAGAGTGACAATTATTTGTATTTATTCTCTCCTAAAAATAATAATAATATTATTATTAGTTTATTTACGTAATCGGCAGTTGTACATAACTACAATAAATAAGCAATATATAATACACAAGTGATAGACTTGAAATTAAAAAATATGAGAAAATAAATAAAGTAAAATAATATATATGATAGATAGGGGGTACTTGAAAACTAGAAATAAATATTATTAATTAACACCAAAAAATAACGGAACGTTATCTAAGTAGTTACAACGTTATTTGTAACTCTAAGCATTCGATGCAATGCATGGTTGTATCCAAATAATGTTTTTTATGTGTTGGTTTTTAAACTTGGGATTGATTTCTAAAGGAATGATTTGGGATTCTATAAGGAATAGCAGCAAGGAAATCAGGGAAATTGAGTGAACTGTTTAATAGAGCAAATAAAAAAATGAAGTCCGCATTATCACAGCGGGAAGTTAACTTTGGAATATTTAAGGTCTGTCTTATATTGGAATAGTCGTGAGGTATGTGATCAATATTTAATTTAAATGCAACATAATAGTTTCGGTTGTACATGTTCGAGACGAATCTGATCTTTGGCTGAATATGGCTGCCAGACTACTGATCCATATTTGAGCAAAGAATAGACGAGGGATAAATATAAAGAACATATAGACACTTTGCTTATAATTTAAATAGTTTTGTATTACGAAAAACAAATCCAAAAATTTTTAAAGCTCTGTTCACAATAATATCGATATAATATGGACTAAAACATAAATTAGTTGAATAATTAAATCCTAGATCTTTATTACAGGATACACGTTCTAGTATTGAATCATTGAGAAAATAAGAGTATAAAGTGGGAGTGATGTTTTGAAGAATGTAAGAATATTGCACTTAACTAAATTTTTTCATATACATATAAAATCGATTTCGTCAAAATTTCAGTTTTCGTGAAAAATATCGTGTTTTTGTTATTTTTTTTTTATCGTTTTTCCAATCGCATATGGTCAATGTTGAGAAATTTAAAAAATGACCTTTATAAAGTACCAACTACATTCACTTTCCAACAGAAATCATAAGCTATTTGTGAAAATCATAAAAATAAATTTAAAAAAAAAGACATATCATTGTAAAACCAATACCTACATTTTTCGCTTCGCTCAAAATCTAAAATAAGTATCAAATTTAAAGTACAAATATGTATAATTCATTTTAATTATTTACATGAAAATATTAAAGATTTACATTTAAAAATATTAATAATATACATTGTAGTTATTACAACATGACATCTCACGACTAAACTAATGGTCGACGATTTTTCCATGTTTTCACTTTTTAACAAGATGGTCATCAATTTTAATAATATTTCTTTTGTTATTGTCCGATTGTCTGAGGTTATAATATTACATTGACGAATATCCGCACATCAATCTGACTACCGTCGGTCTTCACCTCACTGCATGAACTGCAGAATACTCAGCAATCACAATTATGAAATTGTATATATTTTTTTTTTCTTCAAACTAAATTACTGGAATCTTGATTGTGTAATAATCAATTATGTTTTTCAAACAATTGACAATACATTTAAATTATAATGTCATAATACGTTTATAAAACGAAGAAATATACCTAGATTTTAGTAATTTATCAAATAATCTAAATAGAAAAAAGGCTAATTTCTCGAGTTCTTACCCAAACATTATAATATTAACAAAAAAAAAAATAAAAATATATATCTATATATATAAATACTCAATAATTTTATTTCTAATCGTGTAAATCACTGTTTTGAAATGAAGGACACACATTTAAATATTATGAGATTAGAACTAGATATTATAATATACGACCTTGTAAAATCTTACACTATACTAAATTATGATTTACGAAGTTCCTTTAGGAAATTGACCAAAAAATATATTTATGGCTATAGGTTAAAGATTTGCAAACATTATAATTATAATAGTATTTTTGATACATGTAATTATATCGTATTATAATAATATATTCATCATTTATATACTTTATCAATAAATTATTCTTATCAATAATTATTATTCTGATCAAAATCCTTTCCAGTTTTCGATATGAATCGTATTATACCATTTAAATTCTAATCCGATAATTGTTAACGGTAATCATTATTTATTACGCATATTAATCTAATCATCACATACAAATGTGATTATGATGATATACGTATACTTGTAACTATAATATTATAAATGTATCCCTAATAAATTGCTAATCCTCCTTTTACGATTTTTCCTGTCCAACTAAATTGGTAGTAATTGTAGATAATTTAACAACAATGTACATTAAAATAAATATGTTGTGCGATAGTAAATTAAAATATATAATTAAATTTAAGTCGAACATTTTAAATGCATGTGAACCACGTTGTTTTAATGGTTTAATTTTAATTTATGCAATACATTATTCTAGAAGTTAAAGCACTAAAAAATTGAATTTTCATTATTTTAAAATGCTAAAATATTTGCTATAAATAGCTCTAAACATTAGAAAATATACAATGTAAAAATATAAAAAATTTAATGAGACTTAAATAATTTTATTATTTAAATAAATTATCCACATGTTAATACTTCAACAATAAATTTCATTATTATTTACTCAATATTTTAAAATCAATTTAATTTCCACATAATATAATTCAATAAGTATCTAAGCATATGTTAAGGATATTTAAATACACTAAATATTTGTACAATATTCGGCCTACGTTCATTAGAATATTGTCACGTTCATCGATGAGACGATGACACAATGATTTACGCATTTGTTGATGAAGTATAAAAATCCTAAATACCTAACCTGCAGTTAGTGTGTAGTTGTTATAGTATTCATTTTATAGATAAAAAAGATAAATTATGGGGTTCCTCGAGTACTATAATATATTTTGAATATCACTTAACCTATTTTATACATTCGTGATATGCTTGACAAACGAATTAAAAATAATGAAAATCAACGAAATGTGTTTATTTGTATTTATATATAAAAATATCCCTTAAAATTCTAAATTACGAAAAAATAATAGCTATAAAATCGAATAATGTACAAAAAATAGTTGTTAAAAAAATTTCATCATTATTTTGAATGAATTGTGAAACAAATTTATGAACATACTTTAAGATTTGCCAAGAATAAAATATACAAATGCTATAACTTCCGATCATTGCATATGAATATTTTAATACGTAACTATATTATTTTTATCGAAGAAAAAATGTCGGGATAAATAATATGAATTTTTACTAATATAAATGATTTAATTTTCCATACATAAGTTACAAGAATATTCTTTCATAATAATATATTATCTAAATATTTATAAATTCGATTTTATTTTAATAATTCATATAGTTTCATTGCATTTTTTTTTTCATTTTTCCAACAGCATTCTATTAGAATTTAACAAGGGTGGGCGACGAATTTTTGTGAACCGTTTATGTGTGGTTTACCCACTGACGTTTTTGAGTGATGATTAATAGTATCAAAAAACATTCTTCGTACTTCAACTATATCGTGTTTTATCTCTGTTATTTTCTATATTGATCGATACAGTTAATTTATTTAATATTGATTAAAATGAAATCCCAACCTTAAATGTAGTGAATACTTTTCACATTTTCACGTGACCTTATAGAAAACATATGGGATCAAATTTACCTAGTTTTTTATTGATATAATATTTATGTATTTAAAATAATAATATAAAGACAGAATAATAATTTTGATGATATTACTATTACTCTTATGACTTATAATATAATTCATTCATAACGATTTGTATTATTTTTATTATAGACAAATAAATATATAATACAAAATTCTATAAATTTATTAATCGGAATGTTATTTATTTATTTATTTATCATATATTTCTATACTATACAATTTTCTGTAGGTATTTACACTTTTATTGAACAGCTCCTACGTATTTTTAAATTCATATTTTTAAATATTTTATACATTGCTGTTCTATTATATCACGTTATACATTTTACATGTCCCAAAATGGTAATGTATGTATAATATAATACAACATGTGTGTGAATGTAGGAAAATAAACTCCGATGCATGTGTGCAGTGCGCAAATTTTGTCCATTAGACACTAGTACACAAATTTTGAATCATAACATAAAAGATTGTTTTTTATGTAAATAAAAATGACATCGGCCGATATTTACCGAAATTCGTGAAAATACGATTTAAGTAAAGCATTCATACAATGGAAAATGTCAGTCAAAAAATGTTCCATTGCGTTGTCACAATTCCCAGTTAACTGTCTTATTTATGTTTGAAATTTCATCAAATCTTGTATAAAGGATTCGATTCGTTACTGTAAACTTCGTTGTTTATATTTGGTGATTATAATGAACATTTTACAATAATATGTCATTTTATCAAATTTTCTTATAATAAATAAATAATAATATGTTCTATATTTAACTTTTGTCATAAAAATTGCAATATTGACGTTATTGTAAATCGAACATAATAATTTTATTTTTAATTTAAAATTTAAATTAATCACGTCTCAAAGAAATAGGCATACTAATTACTATAATAATATTCAATTCACACCAGTGAATACCAATCTATGGTATTCAAGTATAATAATCACACGCGGTAATTATATATAGAAATATTCAATAGGTATTTTATCAATTTTCAATATAATTATTGGTTATTCTAAAAATATTAAATACATTTATTAATAAATACATAAATTATAAAACATTTATCTTATTAAACTATAAATTACTATAATTATTGTTATTATATGACGCCAATTATTTTTCAGTATTTAATTTTTAAACACGATATTTCATAAATTACGAAAAAAGTGTATAATATTATGTTCAAATGATTTTCCAATATCTAATATGTTAATTATGATTATCTTTATATTATTAAAAAATAGAAGTTAAATAGTTATTTTGACGAGTATAAATAAATTCCATTATTAAGTAGATATAATTATATAACAAAAATGAACGTTTAATTATTTTACAAAAAATATAATATATTATAATTCATTGAAAATTTAAAACCTGATATAGTTAAATATTAAATAGAAAATAATATATATAGAAGTATAGTTATTGTTATATATTTTAATTAGAAAATTACTAATATAAGATAATGTAATAAAATATTGTGATGAAAATTATCGTAAAACTATTAAAAAAAAAATAAATAAACTGATATTAATTAATTATAAACATTTAAATATTCTGGTTCTTCCAGAAATATCATCTAGTTCTTCCTAATATATACACACCTCACTAACAACTACTATATAGGGTAGGTTACCTTGATCTTCTACAATCTATAATTCTATATCCTACTTCTTGTTTACTTATATACGCTATATGCACTTATCACTTTCAATTCCTCCTCTTCATTGTTTTGTTTTTGGTCATCCTCTTATTATTTTCCCGTCGACATCCATTTATAAAACCACTTTTACTCTCGGTGAGATTCATCTTTATATTATATAATATTTTCTATTATTTCTACATTTAATAAAATTTCACTCTATCAACATAAGAATATAATACACTTTTCTCGTTTAACCTTATACTTATAGTCACTATTCCCACGCTCATTTTATAATTCTTATATTTGCTATACTCGTTCGTCTTTCTTGTCCGCTGTTTAAAATTATGATCCGTAGAATATTGTTTGTCTAACTTTTATTACTATAGGCGCATTAAAAAAAATTTTGTAATTTTTTTTAACGAAAGTTAATTTTTCTTAATATAATCTTTCTAAGTGTAATCGGATTTATAAAAAAACGAGGATTTAACATTGCATTTTATTCACGCATTATATTGCCCGAACATAAAAAAATTGAATTATATATATACGAGTATATATTTTTAAACGAAAACTTTATTATATCTTCAATAAAAAAAAAATTAAATATTATTATTATAATATAAAGATATTAAAAACAAAAATACATTCTTTGCATCACTTAGAATCGACAATATTATAATAATATTATGTTGAATCAAAATTTTATCGTTCTCAGACTAACCAAAAAATACATAAGTAATCGAACAAAAGTGCTAGATGAAATTTTCTTCAATTCGTATTCGTCATTTTTTCTTCGTCGTTATAATATTATACCAGTATAATCATTATAATATACGTATCATTTTTCCTCTACACTCTTATTATAAAAGAAACTGGACGATCGCAGTAATGTTTAATATGAATTACTTTAAAATATAAAAATAATATTATAATGCTTAACATAAAACGGACGATTAAAATCAATTAATACCGTATAATTAATCAATTTTTTTTTTTTTTTTTAAGTAATAATTGCGTTTTATTTATTACCACGTTTATAGTTACGATTTATTTATTAAATTATATTAATATAAGACACTATTCAAGTATAAATAAATATTTTAAATGTGTAAATAGATATTATATTATAAGGTTATATATAGGTACTTATATTATGATTATATAATATAAAATATGTAATAATAATAATAATATTGAAATTTTATCGTACCTACCTGTAATAATAATATTATAATAACAATTTAAGTATTTTTATACATATTTTTCTTTGTTTTGATTTGTAAGCACGCAATATTATTTTTTATTTGTTTAATAATGAACTTGAATGGAATAATATATTATACAATATTGCATTCATTAACATAAATATATAATATATTATATTTTGTAGTTTCAAGATTAATACAATTAAATAAAGTAGAAAGGTATAAAGTAGTTTAAAAAACCTCTAGCCATATCCACTATATACTCATGAAAAAATATTATATTAAATTTAATTATTTTATCGAATAAATATTTATGTCAAGGTTAAGTAATGAGATGGCGCTTTTCCCATTTTTGTGCGTTTTTTTTTTTTCTTAAATTATTAGGCGGAACTTAACAGTTCAAGGATCTGGAAGGTTTACATGGAATGAATCCACGAATTAAAATTAATAAGCTTTAAAAACTGTATAGACTGATAAAATGAATATGACATATTTGTATAAATAGAAGATTTAATATAATATTTAAACGAGGTCACCAAATAAATGGTAAAATCTTTTAATTGTACTATAAGGTAAAACATTTAATTAAAATAATAAATATTAATATTTACCTGGTAAATGCGATTCATTGAAATACGAATTTTCCATAATCAGTTTTAATCTTGATTTAATCTAAAACGAAAACAATTAAAACGTTTCTATTTAATATCATAGTTTGATTAAAAAAAAATTGTAAAAATATTTTACAATAAAATAACCTTTCATTCGATATGATTAAATTTTAACGTTTAACGAAGATTAAAATTTACATATTTATTATATTTTTGATCGTCGTATTATTACGATAAACGTTTAGTTGTACAAATTCGTATAACACAATATGTGTAAAACAAATGATTTAATTCGAAACACGCATTAAATATGATCAATGATAAAATACGTACCGTTTGAACTACGCGTGTATTATTTAAATTAATAATAATAATTATTATTATTATTTCATCGTGCGAAGCGGAATAAATAGAAATTTAATGATAGCATGTAAAAAAAAAAAAGAAAAAAGTTAAATTATAATATCGGAGCTTATTTTATATATATTATAATTACAATATTATGCAAATAATTCATGGACAAAAGTAGACATATTTCTCTCTCTACGATCGTAAATTGTTTATAATAATAATATAATGATACCGTAGAGCTATTATATCTATATTATATATATTTATATGCGTATGAAATTATAGTTCTTTGACCTTCGTAACTACAGCGAGACCAATTGAAATAATACACAAATTAACATAAAATAAACAAGGTTATTAATCTTTAAATTTGGTCGAAAGGTCTAATAAAAATAAAATAATATTATTTTGTTTGAAGGTTTGAAACGTAAACGTATAATAAACTTTTTTTTTTATTATTTCTACAATATATTTATAAATTAAATTCGGAACAGATGTAAATATATACCATATAATATATATATATATATATAGTTTTAAAAGAAGATGCAAGAATAAAAAAATAAAAATACGTTTTATTTATTCGTAATAAATGTGAATTATAGTAAATATGTCTGAAGTAAATTGTGGTTCATAATATAACAAGTATGACTACATTGATTATTTATTAAATTATTATTACGATAATCCGAGTAGTAATATTTATATGCTATTATATTATAGTAGTTTATACTGAGTAAATATTTACACATCAAACAACTATAGGTAGTACCTAAAAACTATGTTTGTGATATTGTTTATAAACTATGAAGTACTAAAATTTACATCTATTTTCACTTATACGTTTATCAAATATCAATTAAAATAATCAATTTTGTGTAGGTACGTTGAAATGATTGAATAATATTAATCGTGTCTAGATCAATATTATAAATAAAAAACAATGATAACATTGTCAGTAAAATACAACAGAATACGTCAGTCGTTGTTAATGATTTTACTGGTAATTAATTAAGGATTCGTGACACAAATAATTAATTTATTGTATTATTATATACGATAATTATTATCAAGAACAAAAAAAAAAAAAAAAAAAAAAAAAAATGGAAATATTTTTTATTATAATAATAATAATGAACTTTAATATTGCAGTATAATAGGATACAATGTATGCTCGTATACTATGTAGGTGTGCTTTAATGTAACTTATATAACATTTAAATCAATGTCAAATGAATAATGAAAGAAGTAAACTTCAGTTGAATAAGTTGTTTATTAATAATACCTATACAATAGTAAATTTATTGTTTCAAATAATAGTAATAAAATTAAACTAGTTTATGTTCTTTTTTTCTTCGTCAAAATTGTTATAATTACATAAACAATAATAACAATTCACTTTATAATATACGTACATAAAATTCTAAATTAATATTATACTGTAGACAAATTTCTTGTAAGTGTTCTATAAATAATATAAAAAATATATAAAATAAGTAAATCAGTATGTGTATGAATTTAATAATTTATAATTTTAAGACCGTTCCATTTCGGTAATTACCTTGATCGATTGTATATTTTCATAAACACTGATGAATGTTCTCGTTACATTATTGATGTTCATAAATAGGGGGCAAATAATAATATGGTATATTATCAGAAAAATGTTAAAAGGAGAAATATAATAAATTATAGTTTTTTACTTCGAATTCGTCCCTTGTAAAATATATTTACAAATTTTGGTTCACAATCGGTATACTCGTTTTAGACATTAAATTTTAGGTTAAAAACCACAATTATTCCGTGGCCTCAACCTTCTACATGAAAATACAAAATAGACTGAGATTGGACGTACAAGGCTCACTCATGGAGTCATGGGTACCTGATGGCAAAAGATGAGCAATCTATTTGCTCAACTTGCGGTATCCCTATCACTGTCGAACACATTATAACAGACTGTAGAACATACGAAGAAGATAGAATTTTATTCAATATATCATACAACCTTGCAGAAGCTCTGGGGCCAAATTCCATCTCTATAGAAAAAATTTTCTTCTAACTAAGACACAACTAATTGTAAAATTTTAAATTATAAATATGTATATATTGTAATTTGTAATTGCCAATGACTAAGGTCAATAACTAAGGTTGCCGCGGTCTATTAATAATAATAATAAAAAAAAAAAATTCCCATAATAAACAGAACGTTTTACATTTAATGTTATCGTTATAAAAATGCTTATGTACATGATGGTACAGGTATATCGAAATCAATTTAAAATAATTATATCCGAAAATTCTAATTATTCATACTGCTATTATTATACATTTCAACATTTCGCGCCTCTTTATATCATAATTTAATTTATTTGTTTTTTCCACAGGTATTTTTTTCCAAGACATTTTCTGGAACACTTCAACGGAATGGGCCGAAAAACGATAGAAACCAATAATATGTCATCTGGGGATCTAGACAGTCTGATCTCGCCCATATACGCGCTCACCACGGTGGGCATGGACATGAACAGTGTCGGATGGATGGGTTACAAAGCCGTGCCGATAGACGAAGAACCCAAACCACGGTCCACGTTGTTCCTAGTCGATTTCGGCCTCAGCCCCAAAACCCTCGACGCCATTTTACACATATTGATTATTTGTTTAGTTTTATTTATAATTATAAACTGTATGTGTAAATTCGTATGGTTATTTTTCAAATGAACTATTCAAAATCCAAAAGTCTGTATATTACGTTTGGAAAGATACGTAGGTGCCTTTGCTGAAAATGTATTTATTTTATATTTTATTATTTTACTTAATTTTTCTGATTTTATACGTCTATTGTTTAATTATTAGTCATATTATAATATACTATAATTTTGTACATAATATATATATAATTATAAAAACAAAAAATATAAGTTAAGTTAAAGTTATTAACAATACAGAATACAATTATTTTACGATCATTCTATATCCTGGCAATAATAAATTATTATATTATTATACAATTATTATTAATGTAGTGAATTTTATCGTAAATTCCAAAAAGAGTAAAACTAAAACAATGACAGATATCGCGTATATGTATTATTATGGTTATTGATAAAACAAATATTTCGGTCGGTGAATTCCAATAGTGATTTATTTGTAAGTTAAATTATTAATATTATACTCGTATGTATTTGTCTGTTATATAGTTATAATTATTATTATAAACATTTTGGTTAAAATTTTCATGAACGAACAAACCAATCATTTCTATACATCTAACTTTTACTTGACTAGAAAAATTTGAAACAAATTATTTTACCCGTTCATTTAACTATAATACGATTTATATAATGTAAGGTAAATTGCGTAATTTATTTTTTTAAATATAATTTTAATATGTTATAATTATACATGATAATTTAATAACTTTCAAATAAATAAATATAAATTGTTTAGTTTTCAAAACATATTATAAATTATACAGGTATAATTTTCAAAATAATATTATTATACCTACGTATTAAGTTACAGTAATACACGCACATGTGATTATTTATAATCGATATGTTATGATTACTAGGTATTTTATCCGTGCTTATTATATTAAAATTATTATTTATGAAATTCTTTATCCATATTATTAAAAAATTTTCCTAAAGTAAAATTAATAAGACCATATTTATAACTTATTAATAATAATTATTGTTTGTTAATATTGTAAAACAACGTAAAATGCTGAAAACACTCGTATACATAATATTACCATAAGCAGCTGGCACACGATAAGTATTAGATGTTATTAATTAATATTATTATTAATATAGTTCAGAGGTTTCCAAACTAACACAGTCTATAGAGATACATTATTGAAAAAATATTCAAAACCAGTTGGATGTTTACAATTTTTTACGAACTCCGTCTTAAACTCTTTGATGAAACGTAAGTATACTAAATATTATTAAAATAAATATTATTAAAATTAAAATACCTAAATATTATGCCCATATTCGTACCTTTAGATGACAAACAGAAAAAAAGTGGTTGAAGTTTACATTTAGAGTGTAATCAATATTTTACATAATTACACGATGATAACATATCATTGTAATTTTTTAATCGATCAATTACCAATTTGTTAGAGATTTCTGTTAATTTGTATAGTTTATACAACATGCAGTAGGTATCTATTATACTCGTATACATTGTTTTTGTATGCTTTATCGTATAGGTAATAAATAATAAACAGATGTAATGTTTATTATAAATTAAAATTTGACCTAAGCAAAGTAGGTTTTACAGTATTAAAGTAAATAACTCCAATCACGCAAGTAAAGTTTTTTTTATTGGTATTGTTAAAACACTCATATAATAGAAATTGCAATTATTATTATTTTTACATGCACGCATAACTTGTCAAAAACAAAAGTGTACGATAAAGTAAATAATAAAAACAAATTTATACGTTTATGTGCAAGTTCGCTAATAAGTAAGTACAATAATTTCTCAATTGAAGATCCGAAAAACTTATAAGCTAGAGAGATTACGTAATAATATTATTTGATTTTGATGAATATCGAAACGGTAATTTTCTTAAATATTTAACTCTATTTTCTCATGCAAGTATCGACAGAAATACGTTTTATTTTTTAAATATTAAAGTTTTGCCATTAAAGCACTCTTATAATCATAGGCGCAACTAGAAATCAAATCTTGGGGGTGCTTAAGCTCCAGGTAGTTTTGAAAATCGTGAATACCCCCCCCCTTTACACAATACAAAAATATTTGCTTATTATTACACAATAATTGAAAATAGGAACAAAAACCTTATACACGCTTAGTAATATAAAAGTCATTTTTAAACATACCTTTATACTTTATTATAAAATATGTTAAATATAATTGTCTTTAAAATTAATAATAAATTATAATTATGAATTAATACTACATTTAGGCTACGGTGACTATGGATGCGAATTTTCATCCGAATTTGCATCCATAGTCGCCGTAGCCTTAAATGAATTGAATTATTATAATACTAAATCTAAACGGCGATCCGTATATTGCTTTTATCAACCATATTTTTTTTCAACTTATTCAGATATTATAGGGGTGCTTATTTTGATTTGTGGGGTGCTAAGGACCCAAAGCACCCCCCCTAGTTGCGCCAATGCTTATAATATATGATATAGGTACAAATTAAAATTTATATCGTTCAAATATATTTAATTTTAACTTTTAAGTATATTGTTATTTGTAATATAATAAATTATTGATAATAGTTATATCAATATTTATAATAAAGAATTCACTAACAATTTTTTCTAATATTATGAATATGTTTTGCACATTTGCCAAAAAAAAAAAAAAAAAAAAAAAAAAAAGAATTTTCAACCAATAAAACCAATATAAAAAAATATAACTATATTTTATAGAAAGTATTTAAACTAATATCAACAAAATAAATTGTTAATAATTTATATTATTAATTCATAAATTAAAAATTATTTTCATCTTATCATATAATTTCAAAAGAACTTACCTAAATAAAATAAATTAATATTATAAATTAATATATTAATTTATAAAATTATAGATACGTACTATTATATTGTTTATAATTAGGTAATTAATTTATTAAATAATTAATGTAATCCGTGTAATATGTAAATAATAAAAAAATAACAAAATATAAATATTATAATTATTCTATTAGACTACACGAGTTTTGTCTGGACTGTTTTTAGACTTGCCATAAACTCATAAGATTCTCATTATTTCATAGTACTAATTAAATTAAGTATAATTAAATTTATACGTTGTACAAAATATAATGACAATGTTATTTAATTTTTGTAAATTATAATCATAATTATTGTCAAAAATTTGTATTTAATATACAGTACAAATGTATAAGAACAAAATAAGAACAGTTACATAAAATTTAATAATTTAATATTTAATTTTTTAAAAGCATTTAGTTGTCGTTTAATGCTACGTATATTTTTTTTTACATTTTTTACAATTTTCATGATGTAAATAACCAAAAATTTGTTTATTTTCATCCCATATTTATATTTACAGGTAGGTATGCTTTATACATAATATAAACGCTATGAAGCGGTTAGTTAAACTATAATGGTACGACAGTAAAATTATTATTTTAAAATATTGTATTAAGCTGTTAAAAACTTTATTAAATTAAATAGAATATTACAGTTGTTTTACAGCTCGGTCTGCAAACTTTTAATGGTGTATATTATTATTTTTATTTTTATTTATTATTATTATTATTATTATTATTATTATTATTATTATAAAATTAAATATCAAAATAGTACACGCTTGTAGTTTGCCATTGAAATTTATTTATTTATTTTTATTTTTTAACAATATTCAAACGTTATTATTTTTTTAATAACGATTTTTCAGTATTCGATAATAATGTTTATAATATTTATTTAATAGTTTCTATTTGAAATGTATGAATTATTATGTTTATTGTATATTGTATACTTTGAGTTTTCGTCCTATCTTAGAACTTAAGTTAACAATAAGTCTTAAGTAAGTTAGAAAAGTTTTATTTGTTGAAACTTTTATTTTCAAATTGCAAATTATTTTTAATAATAATAATAATATTATTTTAAACAAACAAAGACAAATATTTATAGTTATTAATATATTTTCATCGTTATGAAGTCAATTTTTTTAAATCAATTTTATACTATACGAATACACGTTATTAATTATTTGTCTACTTAACTAGAGAAGTAATAATGTTCGCATTCTGAAATATAATAATATTATAATTTATAATGTGATTATTAATGAATTGACAAATTTTTAATTGAAAATGGAACCCATCAAGTCTTAAGTATATAACTGAATTTTCAGTAATGCATAAATCACTGTTAACGGTCTGCTAAAATATACGAGTCTGTATTCTAACTTTTAAACTTTAGTAGCATATAAATAATTACTGAAAAGTTACGAAAATGCAGAAATCCTCACACAATTTATTTTGATGTCGTAAAGTAATATTAATAAAAAATTGTTATTTATTTATTTTTATATACCTACGTGTGTATTATAATAAGTGTTATAAGAATAAAATTTAGTTAAATAATTGAAAACTGTAATTATTCATATTGTATAATGTATATACTATTCACCATTTAATTTTAAATTAATTAACACAATTTATCATGCGAGTATAAGATGAAAATAATTTACGTTATATTATAAACAATTATAGCAGGTATTATATATTTTATTAGTTGTAAACCGTTTAAAACTAACAAATTAAACCATTCAAAAAGTTTATAAAAATCATTAAATATATCCAAACATTTCAAATGATTATAGATGAAGACATCTTATTATGTTTATTCAAACTTATAAATGTATCCCTTATCTTAAAATATTTCTTTGCGTGTTAATAAATTTAGATGCATTAAATATATTATATATTTATATCGATTTTCGATTAGCTGATAATATTTATTTTTTATTTAACAATTATATTATAAGATAATAACAAAAACAGACATATTTGCTGTGTAAAAATATATTAATTCAAGTATTCCAATTTCAAATACTCCAAAACCAATTTTAAACGTTCCGTGGTTTTTAACGACGCTTTGCAAGTGAACTTCCAATTTAACACTATATTAGAATAGTAATTAAAACTAACAATAAATTTTTTCAATTATCTTAATAAATCGTGTAATGCGCGTTTCTACAAAATAATAACCTCAGTAATGGCCAATGGGAGAATATTTAATTGGCTTAACCCAAATGATCGACTTCTATAAATCTAAGATAAATAGTATATAATATTGGTACGTATATTATAATATATATCATTAACTATACTATTATTCTTATATTAATGATGTGTTTTATACGAATTTCCTCTGTATTATATCATCTCATTCTAAAAATATCGAATTTCTTTAAAGACAAAAATTATACCCTTCTTCAGCGAGACGGTAAAAACTTTTCATATATTATAAAGAATTAAAAAAATTTGTAATTTATATAGCTAATATTGTATAATAGTATTAGTACCTACATTTATATTGGTGAAAATTAAATTTTATTTTTATTCGACCGTTATAAAATTAAATACCTAATTGCTTATTGATGATAATAGAAGTTGATTACCTATCATAATAATTCATAATATAGTGTTAAAGTGTTTTAAATACTTCGAATTTTCCTCATATGATATAATAGTTTATAATCACAATTTTTTTTTAAGTTTTAATATTTATACGAGATTAGGAATGGTTTATTTTATCTTGCAGATTTACATGTATGATAATAAAGTTAATCAATGTATAAAATAACCTTAATTGCATATTTCAAATCACAAACATTCCTAATATATATTATAATATATAGGTACCTAAGTAATGAAATTATATATAAAAGATAAAATTTAATAGGTATATATAATTTATAAAAATGATCAAATTTAAAATGTATATTTTAAAAAAAATACCTATATTTCTCAAAATAACCTACACATAATAATTGTCTTCATGTATAAATCTAAAAATAAAATAAAACACTTTTATTGTGAAACTATAGAATCTAAAATAACCACTAAAATATTACTAAAAAGCATTAAAACGCTTAGATATAAAAAAAAGTATATAAACAAACAAAAAAATATACCTTCTTAATGACCAAATAATTAGTATAATACAACGAAGATAAAGTAATTTGAACATTTTTAAATTGATCAAACAATAGATTTTGAGTAATACCTATAGAATCATCTTGACCATAATTTGTTATACTAGTACATGATATGGGGATTTAAAATCATCCTACCATATGCCAAAAACTTATTCAGCCAATTTATCTTGCCGATAACTTAATACCCGTTTCTTTTAAAGTTCACTATCTTTAGTATGATACCCTTGACAAAATCCTAAAAGATCAACTTGGGCTTAACGCATAAAAATCCTGATGAATATTATTAAACATCCACTGTTATCCTTCTATCGTCTTTAAGGATAAACACTCCAAATTCAATGTCTGATTATAACTATAATAACAAACACCATTATGTCGACAAAGAAGCGAAATATCAAAAATTAAACATATTTATCAAGTCTTCTTTAAATAAACCTAATTATTAATTGTTTATCATTTTATCAACTACTTAATACAATAATATTTATTTAATAAACCTAGTATAAATTAATAATAATTATCAATTTACGGCGTAGAAATTCTAAATTTGAAGACTTGTTTGTGACTTACGATAACAGTACTGCTACTTACTTAAAAAACCTTCATCATCTCATACATATTATTTTATAAATAATGTAAATTAAACTTTGTCAGAAATGAGACTATGATATTATTATATTATTATTTTTTTTTTTTTTAAATATATTAACTGTCATCTAAACAAAATAATCTAAGCTGAATTAAAATTTTCAATATCAAAATAATAATATGTTAATCTATACCTACCTAATTTGTTTTGTTTTTTATTATTTATAATATAACTAAATATTTTCGATTGAAATGTTTTAATAATTTATATTTAAAATTATATTATTAAAATATAAAATATAATATTAATATTTATATATATTTTCAAATTTTCAATATATTTACGAAAATTTGAAATAATATTTATTCAATTTATTCAATTATAAAAATTATTCATAAATTTAATTTCATAAGACGTTAATGTTTTTTTTTAAAAAATCCTAAGTATTTATATTTAATTTGTAAGTTTTCAATTATACTCACATATTGCAATCTATTGTAGGTTACCTAGAAAGTTACTTTTAAGCTTGGTGCATTATTTTTCATTACTGTCATTGTAATTAAGAATTAAGATAACCATTACATACGTTAGCTGCAACGCTTACTAATCGAAAAGTTTCATAGTTTAGATATTCATCATTTTAAAACGTTTATCAAATAAATAACAATTATACTTATTAGGTACTTTATATTTTTAAATATAAATAATGGTCATAAAAATAATATGATCAGGTTTATAAAATATAAATATAAATAAGTCGTTATCAATAATTAAGTTTCAAATAACAAAACTATATTTTTTAAGTAATTTATTATAGTAATTGGTCGCAAATTATTAAAAACCTAAGTAGATTTTGATTTAAACAAATAACCATATAAACATAATAAAGAATATAATAAAGAAATCAAATGTATTTAAATTTGTCACTTTGTTATTCCTTCAATAATTTAAATATAATATAATCGAACGCTGAACGCAACATAAAATAAATCAACAATTTCATTTTATTTCATTTTTATTAAATATTAAGTTATGTCGTAATAATAATTTATAATTCATTATTAATTATTTAAAAACAATAATTTAATACGTGTATTGAACAGTTAATTTAATACAATAATGATAAATTTACGTACAAATAAATAATCGTATTCATTAATTAATATATATGGAATTCATAAAATATTTTTAAAATTTTTTATTATTCTATTTTTAATACGATAATTAACGACAAAATTAATATATTTTATAGCATGACATATATTGTATTATCATTTACAATTTAAATGTATTTTATAATAATATTTATTTATAAATATATGAATAATCAATAATGATCAATTTATAAAAATATATTTTAGATAGACTTTGAATATTTCGTAAAATTCTCATTCGAGTGGATACAAATTGCACGACAATTTTTCGTAAGACAATAATAATTATTATTGACTATTGCAAGCATGAAATTTATTCGCCTATACGATAATTGATATTAAATAAAATTGTGTTAATAGCAATTTAATGTATTTTCTGGGATTTTGCCTTTTGGCCGACAGGTAGAAGGTATATGTTCATTATATTATTCATATAAGTTAATTTGTATAGTGCAATTATACAACTTCATAATATTTAATCTTTAGAGAACTCATTTTAATATTATTATATTAAATAATATATTGCTGGTCACGAACCATCATCTAAAAAAATATGCAAAGATCAAAGTGTAAAATTAAAAAAAATATGTGAAGATTATTCGAATCGTACTGCATTTGATTATTTACGTGGTAATGCGAATAATTTCAGATATATGTGTAATTACAATTATTTTTCTAATTTTAATTCTTTCAACTATTTCCTTATACCTATAATAAAATGTCTATTAAAATTTGACATTAATTTTTTTTTACTTATGGTTATTTCAATAATTAAATAGTTTTATCAATTTATTTTACATATTAATTGTTAATATGAATTACTCAATTACGACAAATATAATATGCAAAAAATTATCACATACAAGCGAAAAGTTGTCGTGCAAACTATTTTCTGCTAACAATCTATTATCGTGCTACCCATTCAAGTAGGTGTTATAGATGTGTATTATAGTTTACCCAATAATAAATTAATAATATGGCCATTAGCCAGTTGGTTTTTGACGCTGATATAGCAAAATGTGCGTTCATCGTTCATGTCAATCTAATCATATTACAACCTAATGTTAGCAATGCGGTAGATACATGAAAAGTTTTGCCTTTGATCTTAACTTAGGTTTAAGCGTAAACCATGGTTAAAACAAGAATATTGAATAAAAGTGTAAAACCACGTCGAATATAATATTTATCTCGTCAGATTACAGACTGATTTAACCTAGAAGCGAGTTTTATTGATATTTGATGCATATAACGATTCGAAAAATTTTCCCAATCCTTCACTAATACATGTTACCCGAATACGTAATACTGGGTTTCAATCATAAAACATTTAAACTAATTCTACACTGGGTACAAATGTACAATATTCACACGATTGAACTAAAACAATATACAGAAGACATTGGGAAAAAAACGTTGAATAATATCAGCCACAGCATTACTCGGAAGATGAAAACTGAAATATGTCTGAAACGTCAATTATTTTTAACAAACAAATATGGATAAATCGAAAAACTGATAAATTTTCAATTATTCTATAAAAGTCTAAACAATAAAATATGAAGTGCTTACATACTTTAAAAATTTAATAATAAAAAATAAACACCTAATAGTACACAATTAAATATATCATTATTATGCAATAACAATTTTTTACTGCAATTTTTGACGATTTCAATACCTAATTATGGAATTACAAAATATAAAAGTAAATAATACAAGATACAACTGTGTGAAAATGTGTTAATAAATATAATAATAATGCGAACCAATACAATTTCCATCAGATTTTATACAATCGATAATAAATTTAATAAACTTACACCGTGATGTGCCCTATATGAATAAAATAAAAGAGCATTGTTGCAATTTATTTTCACATTAAAAACAAGTTCAATATATTATAGTTAAAATGTCCATAATAGAATAACAGTAACACTTTTTATAAAGGAGGAATAAAGAAGTATTATTTGAATTCAACTCTATTGACAAACGTTACATTATTTAAATTAATTTATTATTATTATTATTATTTTTTTTTTTTTTTTTTTTTTTTTGTGGAATATTTCAAAATCATTATTAGACTTAATAAATGTGTTATTATTATTTTCTGATATTTAATATATAAAATTATATTTTTTCAATGACATAATTTAAATGTTATTCTAATATTATTAAAAGTAATTAATTATAAAATACGTCTGATTGAATATTATTATTAATTTTAAAATAAATTGATTTCATAAAAATAAAAATAAAATATTTCTTATAATAATATTGTCGTAGTTATTTCACATTCAAATCATAGTTCATACCATCTAAGATTATTCCATCTAACGTTTTTCTTATATTGTATGCCAAAAATTTATATCAATTTAGGTATTAATTATAATTTAGAATTCATTGTTTATTTCCAATAATTTGACAAAAAAATTTTCAAAAAAATTATTTTAATCTATATTATTTTATCTTAAAACTTACAAAACAATTTTATATTTTATATAGTTTTTTAATTGTGTAGATATTTAAATATTTATTTAATTAATAATTAACATATTTATGTGTTACTTTTATAATTAATTATTTGTTTAAAATCATTCTCGAAATACATTTATTTAAATTTTGATAAGAATCATTTTTATTTCAATGATATAATCTATAGATAGGCAATGAATAAGGCAATAAGTTATATTCAACAAGTTTTACACGCATTAAATTATATTCTCCAATGAAAAGTTTTAAATATTTTTCTTTAATGTCGACTTAAAAAACTATTGCGATATTTGAATAAAAACTAAAAAGGAACTCTGCCTCGGTAAAAACGATGTAATGGACATTATAAAAACCGTAAAGTCGTCGTGTCTTATGATAAACGCTTTAGAAAAGTGAACCATATAATTTTATATACTTTTATCGTGATACCACACACGGTCCAGTAGTCAGAAGTTATTACAGTGGTTGCAATAATAAACCATTAAAAAATAACGAATAAGTTTTACAACTAATAAACAAAATATGAATATAAAAAGAAATAAAGAATGAAAATAAAATATATTATAATATATTCCTATCTATTGCATAATCATGAATTCCTGATAAATCATTGGGTTTACTCGTATAATTAAAACATCGTTTTACATCATTTTCATTATATTCAAATTAATAATTTACGTACTTCAATATAGTTTCTATAATAAAATAAATATATACCAATAATGAATTTCATTTCAAATAAACGTAATTTTAATTTATACTCATTTATCTGGGATATAATTCTATATAAATAATTATTATAATTATATCGGTAAATTTTCGTATTTAAATACTAAATATATTTTAATTAGCATTGGAAAAATTATCATGAAACAATTTCCACCGAAAGACTCAATAATATTATTATTAAATATAAATATTAATCCAGTGTATGTAGAATTTAGGTAATAAGCTTTATACCAATTTAATTATAATTCCACTGAAGTTAAAATATGTTGCAAATTTGTTTTAAAGAAACTTAAATATTTAAATACGAGTGTTAAGACTGCAATATTTCATTTTCTGCGTGTATGACTATACCGTAGGTGTGAATTATAAAATATATTTCATCATTTTAAATTTTTAACAAGAAAAGTTTTATAAATTTCTATTTGTTATTATAATATACTTAATATACATTATATTAAAACAATAAAAAGCTGCTGATTATATTGAAGTTTTAAGAATATTGTATTTAATTAATTTAAAATCTATTTTGTTTATTTCAACATAATACATAGGTACTATTGTATAAGTATACCTAACCTAACTTTTGTTTCAATATTTTGTTGAAAATTGTGATCAACGTACACGATAACAACGGAAAAATTTAATGTTTATATAAATTTAAAAAAAATATTTCATACAATTCATTATAATAAGTATATTATTTAAATGCATTACGCCAATATTCTTTCTCTAGCAATACCGGTCACCGGTAGACGTATATACTTTGATAATATTGAAAAATAATTTATATTTATTCAATAGGTATAAATAATATGATGATATTTATTTATTATTATTTGAATTCGAATTTTACGACCAATGCGGTCTACCTTAAAGTTTAACATTAATATTATAATCAAAACCAAATATACAGAGAAACTATAATCTAAAAGAAAATAATAAAATATTATTATCCATTATATAATATTAAACTAAACCAAAATGTCTAATTTTATTTGTGTAGAAATGAAATTTATTGATAATACTATATGAAAGTTAATACAACATGTAAGTAGAAATAATAGTAAAAACTTTGGGATAATTAATTATAGACATTAAATTTTCCAATGTGAACAATACAAATTTAAAACTAGAAATTCTTATCATTTTTAAAATGCCTTATTCGTATCATACAAAATTCTAATTTTAGTCAATTAAAAATAATAGAGTTGTACTTAAATTACAGTTGCCTAGTTAAATTCAATATAGTACAATATAAAACATAATAATTGTTCATTATAAGCCTTTGAAATGGAACATATTCATAAATAATACTTTTTTTTATTAAATATTATACCCATAGATTTCTACACTATTCTTTTATATTTTAATTATATTATATTGTAAGTTTTAGAATTTGCTTTTTACAATATTAAATATTAGGTGTAGCTAAAAAATTAAATAATATAATAATGTACAAGCATATTAATTGAATTATCTTCATTATCTATTCATATTAAAATTTATAGTCGTTAAAATCGATACCTCGATTAATATTTTTAACTCATATTGAATTATATTATTTAAGTATAAATTATGATTGAAAATTTAAAAATTTTGTGTATTTATTCCTTTCGAAAAAATACTTTAAATTATTTACGATATCTTCGAGATCAATACAAAAAAAAAAACCCCCCCAAATACTATACGTACATATAAAACATATTTCGATTTTTACACGTCATCCTTTTCAAAATATATTCGGAAAATAATAAATTTTTAATATATGGCAGTTATTTTCTCTGATTTATTCTGTAGCAAAACTGAAATGTTATATTTTCTAGGCATATATTTTGGAACGTTTACATATTTATGGTATAAGACTTTTATATTGAGAATTTTGATAAGAATTATAATATTAAATTTAAACTATTAATTTAATATAAAAAGTTTCTGCTTCGTAATAATAAATGAATGTTAATTTTAAATTATTCTATTAATAAATAAGAAAATTATTTTTATAATGATAATAAAATATTAAATGAAGAATTAATTACTGTGTTTATAATAATATAGTTAATATAATGTAACGAAACGAATATTATCGCATATAAAATAAACACGCTATTATTTATTCTTATTAGTTATATGAAACTTTTAACGCCTATTTTATATTCTATAGAGAAATACAATTTTTCATTTAAAACCTTAATAAAATGCAATAAGATAAAAAGAAAATTAGTTCTAACATTATTTTATAATATGTCGTTCTTCAGTAAATGTAAAAAACAAAATACAAATTAAATATACGTTTATAATATTTTATAATTTAATAATTAATATACGTCGGTTAGCCTGTAGTAATCAATAATTATTATAATAATAATTGCAGGAATGTAATAAATTAATTCGTTCAGTTTTCAATTAAAAATAAATACTCCTACGATATACATTTCGAAAAAAAATAATTTAAAAATGTAATAATATCAGTAAACTTTATTATTTTTAACAATAGACTATAATCAATTTTCAAAATACGTTTTTATTTTTTTTTTATTTAAAATGTCATCATCGACCGTACGAAATGTGTTAACGATAAAATTAGTAATTAATTATTATAACGAGTATAATATGATTATATAAATCCCATAAACGTGCACTTTTTTTATTATTCACATATTTGTCGTGGTAAAATAAAAATATTTATATACATAACTTATTGATATAATAATAATTGCGATTCGATTTAATGTCTAATATTTTACTATTACATTTGTAGAATTTAAATTGCTATTTATTTAACATACCTACCTACTTTATTCCATACTCAGTACTTATAATAATAATAATAATAGTAATAATAATAATAATAGTAATAATAATAATAATAATAATAATAATAATATATAATTTTTAATAATGTTTGTTTTTAATATTTTATAATATTATAACGATGATAAACGTTCTATAGTGAAATTATTTATAAACACATTTCTGTATGATTGATGTTGCAGGCATAAGTAATAAGTTTATAACAATATAAAGTGATATACCTAATATGATATTTTAACACAGCTGTTATAGTAGTAGATGGTTTTAACTAGATATACAATTTATTCTCGCTCTTATCTATTTCTAATATACAGTGATGGATTTTTATAGATAATATAACAATACGAGCATAAACTATACAAGTTTTTCAGTGTTATGCACGCTCCAAAAACAAACCTATAGTTATGACATATTATACGTTATTTATAAATTCCTAATATTATGATGTATGAGCTCATACAAGTGAATGTTGTGTTTTGCAAAATACATAAATATTTCGAAGTGTAAATCTCGTATCTTGTAAGAAATCGATGAAAATCTAAATATTACTTAACATTGAAATCGTCAGAGGACGAACTATTCGTTGAATATAATATTTTTTTTTTCAATTTCAAAAAACTATATATTTAAACGTGTGAGAGAATTATTGCAAGACTATAAATACACCTACGCGTATTATAATGGTATACCATCTATATATCTAGTGAATGAATAATATTTTAATTTTTAAATAAAAATAAAAATTTAAACGAATAGTATTCTATAAATGTGTTTGTTTTGTTTAAACCGGGGGTGTTTATTAGCTCCCCACGATAATAACATGATATAATAAAGTACAAAAAAAAAAAAACGAATCTATTTTTTTTGATATCCACATAATATTATAATATAATAATTTATTTATTTATGTTTAACGTGTATTGATGACGTAATAGTATAAAATATATTAATTTGGAGACGAAACAAAATACACAGTAGTAGTTATCAAAATAAACGAGACGAAAATTACCAACCTTTCGAACTGCGACGTCTTCGGCGTCTCGGCGGTGGAGATGTTTCGCTGGAGTCGACACGCGTGTGACTACGGGGCGGTTTTCAGCCGAACACTGCCGGGCGCTCGACCGCAATCGTTTTTCGGGGGCGAAAACGCAACTCGTCGCACGACCGCGACGCTGGTGAAGCCGATGGCGGCGAGGAACGGCTGTAAAAAAAAAAAAAACCACCGCTACACGTTCTACGGTTTTCTATGTGCTTTATCATGTTTTTTATTTCCTCCTAAATGGCTTTCGTACGTATATTATATTTATATACGAGTTCACGCACGACTTCAATATTATATAAAGTCCGTCGAGATTTTACACGATTTAGTAGACGTTATAATTATTATTATAATAATATTATAAAATATACGAATGTGAGATCGGGAAAACGAGAATTTTTTCGTTATTTTAGATTTTTCAATTTTTAGAAGGTGTAAAAATACGAAATTACGTACAGTCGTCTCTCGACAGGCGTAAATCCACGGGATGATTTTATATCGCAAGGGAAGTCGGCGGCGGGATATAAATGAATTCAGCGGTGTTTTACACGATATAATAACGAATATGTAAAAATAAAAAAATAAAACGAAAAATCGAATCTATTATAATATACATATATTTTTTTTTTTATTATATTTATATAATTATACAAAAAAAAAAAAAAAAAAAAAGAAAAATCCGCTCAAAAATGTACTTGAAGAGAGCACCGAGAACTACATTTTATAATACCACGGTTGTACGAGTGTTATTATACATATATAGGTACAGATAAGTAGACGCGAAATGAAATGCGCAATATACGTATATTTATATTATATTATAATATATAGTTTGATAAAAAATCGACGATTATAATTGAAAATTCTCGACGAGTGGAAAATAATAATTTCGAAATCCACTTTTAGACGATAGGTAGGTAGGTACGTCATTCTACGCTTGATTCTAAAATTCACCCTTATCGATTTTTAAATAAAATATACCTATACAATATAATATTATTTATTTCTCTCGTAAAGTATATGAAATCTCGCAGTCGCACATAATATAATAATATATGTAATAATATTATTATGGTCGAATTTCGACGTGCAATCAATTTTTATTTATTTTTTACACCCCCTTAACCCCGGTTAATAATAATAATCGGTTGTTCTGGAAAAATGCAAATTCCGTGTATTTTTTATTTTATTATTATTGTTTTAATTCCGATTTCGTATTATGTACCGCGATTGATTTCGCCCATATAAATATTGTATATAAAGTAATAATAATATAAAAAAAAAAAATCGTTTATTTATTCGCATTACGGATTTCCCCCTCCCCCCTTCCCGTGAGAAATTATTATACTTACAATTTTGTTTTGTTATTTATTTTCTTCACCCCCGTTCACCATAAAATACCGTCGACATGTTATACCTTTTTATTTACATCCCTCATAATACCACCCTTCCGCTCGTTCGTACATTGTATACGTATTTGCATTCCGCAACGGTGCGCCCCGCGGTATTCGCACACGCGGTGAGAGCTTCGACCTAACAACAGGTGTTGATCCGCTCCTTAACTCTGCCGCCCCCGCACGAGCGTCACGTTCGCCGTCCGTCCGCTATCCGAGCCTCGCGCGCGCAGTCAACTGTGAAAAAAATAAATAAATAAATCTTTATTTATGTGACGGCGACACTGATAAAAAATATTGTTATTATTTTATTTGTTTTTTTTTTTTTCGTTAATCCCAAATATTACGATGATAATAATATTATTATGACGTATAGCCGCGTATATTACGAGGGTACCTATTTATACGTATTTTTTTTTTTTTTTTTTTAGATCACTCGACACGAAAAATATAATATGTGTTATCAGAAGCGAATGAAAATAACTATAACCGATTGTTTATGAATAAATGGACATTTAATTTTTCTTTCAAACTAATCCGTTAATTTTTATAATTACGGATATTTTTATTATTTCTCTTTATATGGTTAGGTTTAAAATATCAACATCAACGTTTAAATAATTATAGAATGCAATAAGCACGGTTACAATGTCGTTTGTGTTTTAATTAATCCATTTAACGACTCATTAGGTATATGGTTTTAAAAATTAAATATTTTTATTTTATAATTATTATAATATGTAGTATAATCACATCAATATAAGACAATCAAGTAAAATCTCCATAACATTATAATACCTATATGATAATGAAATATACTTATTTTTATGAGCCAAATAATCCTTTATTTTATTTGATTAATAACATAACATTATACTTATAACGCATTTCATTTCGTTTAACAATTAAAAAATTAAATCTCGCGATAATAAGTAATATAATATATAGTGAATTTATTATATTATTACCTATTGATTCACAATATACGTTGTATTTTCTCAAATACCTAAAACTTAATGGGGAGTACTTAGTTGAAAAAATAAAAAAAACCTCTACAATATCCAATATAGCTTCTCGTCAAAAGACTAAAAAATGCACTATGCGTTTGGATTTCAGTATACTTTAAACCAATGGTAACCTTTTATGTATAGCCTTTAGAAAAATAATCTTAAATAATGTATTTTATTTTCCTCTTAAATTATTTTTCGTATAAAATTTCATTTTCTACTCTTGAAATTAATACTTTATCTTTATCATACATTTAATAGAGAATACTTTATACCTATACGTTATTTTTCTCATTATTTTAATTTTTGATTGGCTTGTAAATCAAAAAATTTATGAATTTATAGGGATTATAACAAAATAATTATAATTTCATGTTAACAATTTAAATTAAATATTTCTCTTTAAAATAGTTTTCCATTCGAATTTTCTATCATTATAAGTACTCTTTTATAATTAATATTTTTTTCCAAACTATTACTAATTTTAATGTATATTATATTTTTATTGATTATTTAGTATTTTATTATAATCGGTTAATTGGCATTACGTTCATTTCAGTTATAGTCATTATAGTATAATATACCTGAAATAATATTAAAAAATTGTTTACAACTATAATGAATACTGCATACTATGCAAACTAAAAGACTCGAAGATCTTTAATAATATATTATAATATTACACTTTAATGTTTTTAAATTACAATAAAAAAAAATTTAAAAAAATAGTTTTTTATATTAATTATTAATTCTCTTTAAAATGAAATAAAGTAATTATTATTTGTTTATGAATTTATGATCAATAATTGCAAACTTATATTCTCATTCATTTTAATTTTTTTTTTTTTTAATTAAATTTCCATTAATTACTTCAATATTTTATAAATAATATATAATGAAGGGTTAATGAATAGCTTAGTTCTCAAATAGATGATATCTGAGTAGTGAGTACTCAGTACAAATATTTAAATCAGATAACATTAGTTAAACATAAAACATAATAATTAATAAAGTAAATCGGTAAGAAATGAAATACGAGATAATATAGGAATATACGAGCGTGTTTACATAATATTATATTTAAATCATATTATTATAACAATTTATAGTTTAAATATAAATACCTACCAATGAATTAAAAAAAAAAAAAAAAAAAATTATTGAGATATTTTATTAATTATTTCCATTACAGATTGATGTTATGAATTATATACGAGCTCATAAAATGATAATAATTTTTGTATCCATTGTGTGCAATCTATTCCATGCTTTACGATAACATTTGTATGTTAAATTGCATTTGATCGTTTAGTAGGGGCCGACTGAATACACTACAACTTGATACGCAATAATAATAATATTATATTACTACTACAGTTAACTAGGATAATAAACGAAACAAAATATTATTAAAATATACGTTACTTTAATTCCATAGATTTTCTGAGATTCGACAACGACAATCTTGACTGCAATATTTGTGTTTAAGTCTTAGAATGCAATATAATAAATAATACACTATGTAATATTATTGCGTACGTCCTCACAAACAGTATAGAGCAAATCAAGACACTCATTATTGATATGGCATAATTATTGATTGGTTTGAATAAAATATTATATTTGAGATAAAAATAGAATTTTGGAAAACATAAATATTATTATATTTTATATCATAAGTATTTCGTTATTATTATTTTCTACATTAATATTTATTAATGAATAAATCTACGAAAATCTTGTTTCAAATATTTTAAACTCTAAAACAATAATATTATTATTATCTAAATATTTATTTGAATAATACTTGATATTAGTTTTTCACGTTTAATAAATTAACAAATTTAAGTGTACAAAAATTTACGAAGACATAAACGTCATAAACTTTATATAATATCTAAGATCTAACTAATTATCTTTATTTTAGTATTATAGATTTCGAGCAAGCTTATTTTATATTATATCTATAATACATCCTGGGCAATAATATTATGGTCATATAGTTATAACACGTTTATTGCTGAATGTGTGCATTAGAATTCGGATATTTTCGTTATTGTGCGAGATAAAAATCAATGTCCTTTACTCCATGTTTATTTAATAAATTTAAAAAATCTGTACTGAGTATTACTGAACTGTGATTTTTTAAATCTGATAACGTTTTATAAATATTATAATAAAATATAAAAAAAAAAAAAAACTCTTTTTTCAAATATGAAGATTTATCTTTACTAGAAAATTTATAACACTAATAACTCAACATTTTCTCGTTTTCTGTTAAACAAAACGAGATTTAACCAATCTTTATATCATATTTTTGAAATCTTTCTAATATCTCTTTATTTAAATTTATTTTAGATATCTTTTACAGAATATGCAAAATTAAACTAAATTCCTTCCTAGCATTTTCCCTTAGATTCAAATTAATCTATTCTTCAAAAACATAGTCTGGCTGTCATAAAATGCGAAAAACAATTTTCTATGTACAATTAAACTATCATCAAATGCATAATAATAAATAATTATATTTTATTATATCAAAGACTTTTTTTGCTTCGTCAAGTTATTAAGTTTTTACTAAAAACAATTTATGATAAAACAGATAAATAATTATAGAAAAAACAAAATAATAAAAATAATTGATTTTTAATTTTACATGAAATATGTGTTATGAGTGAATATTATATAAAATTAAAATACTTTTTTTAAAAATAAATTGACAATACAATATACAGAGCATAGTGTTAAAAAATTGAAAGCAATGATAAATCATTACATTTGAAAATACGATTTTGAACAAAGTTCATCAGATAATTTATGAATTGATTAAAATTTTTCCATTCATACAGTCTCTACGTTCAATACAAATGCCCATAAAACCCCTAAATGAATCACCTAAATACCCAAATCCGACAATACTTTACTCAAAAACATTTTTTGAATGTAATGATTTATCATTGTATTAAAATTTTTATCAAAATTTAACACTGTCCTCTTCACACCTGTATGGCTGTCTCCTTTTCTAATATTTTGAAAATATGCTAATATGTAAGTATACTGCAATAAAATATTTAACAGTTTTGTCTTTTTTATTAATCATTAATGTAAATTATAGAGAAATAATAAGAACAAACCTTATATGGATTCTTAGATTTTCGATTACACTAAAAATATCAATTTTAAACAGATAAAAAATTGATACCTGAGATTTTTCTAATATATTGATATCATATTAAGTAATATGTGAATATACTTCAGTAAAATCTTGAGACCTAAATACCAAATTTTTTTTTTTTTTTTTTTAGTAAATTTTGTTACATACAAACTAAAAAAAAAAAAAAATCACACATTGTAAAACCAATAAAATTTTCACTTTGCTCAAAATCTGAAATAATAATTTTAATAAAAACTTTAATTAAGTATATACATAATAATAATGTTAAAATAAAAAACACTAATACATAAATCACAAAAACTATAATTTATTTTAGTTATTATCATTATTCTTGTGGATTTTTATCAGATGTATTTTTTTATTACTATGGTAAATACTCGTACATATATTAAATAATATAATATTAATATTAATAATTGTATTTACTTAATGATTAAATATCAAGTACTTTTATTTATAAAATATAGATCACTAAAATTTAAAAAATATAATTGGTTGTAAAAAATACTCCTTGTAAATTTGTAATAGATATCTAAATAAACATAAGTCTGATTTGAATATCAACCTTATTTAATTTCAGGCATTAAGTAAAATTATATTTTGTAAGTTAATATAACAAATTATAATTTCTTTATATTAATATAATTGATGAATAAATAATTTTATATAAAATTATTTTAGCTAGGTATTTTAAAATAATTTTGAAATGTGTAATATTATAAAAAGAATAAACATGAAATTTCCTCATATTTTTGGTGAAAAATATCACTTATTCATTAGTAGTTATTACTTTAAAATTATATAAATAATAAACATTAGGTACTACCTATCCAAAGAAATATTATATACTTATAAATTTCATATTTTATGAATACCTATTTAATGATACTTAATTAATGATATTTAATTCATGTCATTACTATAATTTTTATTTCATTTTATACTATATTGTAATAAAAATAAAATATTAGTATAGATTCTATTTCTATACTATAGAAATTAATTTTAGCACTTGTTAATCAAATAACACTATAACATTTTTATTCATGGGTACATATATTATTCTAAAACGATTGATTTAACCTATATATTTAATATTTTACTCTTTAAAATAAATATAAAATGTGTTATTATTGCATAACAATATAAAATTATAAATATCATGTCATTGTTTAAGAATTTCTAATCTCAAAATCAGAGCATCATATAAAAGATGTTGAATAATCTGTATTTTTAAAATTTTCATGATTTTGCAATAATATCACAATAACTTTGATATCTCGTATAGCCTATATAATACGAGCATATTTTTATCATAAAAAAAAAAAAATGCATTTAGTTCAATTATATTCTGAAGAGGAAAGAACTGTTTAAGCATTACATAATTTTTGTTGGCATAGCAGATATTATATTGTGATCGTTCTTATAAAATTCGCCTGAAACCTTCTCTTTGTGCGATTTATCAAACATACCTACTATTTAATATATTATTGAACATTTGAACACTATTGTGATTTAATAGTAACAGTTTGATATTCATTTCGAGATAAAAATCTCGTTTTGTGTTCAGGAGAGTCAACGAACTTGTAAATTCTTTCGTCTACCTATGTCATGATATTATGTGAATTTTTACAATTTGACATGAGCGTTGTATAGAAACCGAGAGATTTAAAGCTGTCGTATTCTCTATAAAATAATATAAAAAAATTAAAAGAAAATAATAATTTTAAAAACTATTTTACGCAGATACGTAGTTTTAAATAATATAATAATTATTGTGATGGTATTAAAAATATTACTATTAAATACTTATTTACTAATACAATATATTATTGATAGTACGTGCAGCTCTTTTATTCTAAATACGATAGATATGGATATGGATATTAAGTATATATCATATTATTAATGCTCTTATAGCATTTAAAATATATTATTCTAAACATAAAATTCAAACCGGTTAAATACGCTTTTAATACCGATAACCCAATTATCCAATTTAACAAAATTTTAATCCCAGCTCAACCAGTTTATTCGGCCTCCATATTTTGAAGTCTTTATACGCCGTCCTTGAGTTATCAATATACAACAAACATAGAGCCTTTCATTTTAATTATTCCTTGTGAGTATAGAACAGTATCTATATAACACGAATTTTAAATATTCAACTTTAAAAGGACTATAAATAATTCTTACGCGATTTATTTTATATGATACAAGATATATATTATGTAGTCGACTAAATACAAAACTAATTAATAATTTATATTATTAAATAATAACTATCTAATTATGATTTGTATCGTTTATAATGCATACTCATTTCTAATATCTTACTGAAAAATATAAATTACGAATACGTTTCATTATACAAATAAATATTAAGTGAACCATAATAAATATTAAAATTTCAAAATTTAATGATTTAAAAACAAACCGTTTATGGAAAATTAAACATCGAAATGTAATCATTGTCTTCTACAAAAAAAAAAAAATTTTCGACATCAATTTAAAATGATTTGTCAATAACAATTATATATTTACTGGAAATGATTATAAACATAAAAAAATATATATATATTTACTGGAAACAATATTTTATTATTTTAAAATATATTATAAAAGGTTAATAAAAAGAACGACCTTGACCTATAATCTACATTAGATTTTTTTAAATAATAATCCGTTTTAATAATAAATTATTTGTGCCATAAAAGTTATTATATTATTATAAGCGAAACACTAATTTACTACTTACTACGATTATATTATACTCGTATTATGAAAACGATTTATATTTTAATATACCTCTTACATTAAATCATCGGTGACCGTTAAAAAATTCGGATGAAAAATATTTTATTACTTCTCATATAAAATAAAAATATGAGTTTATGGAAAAAAGTATTCATAAAAATCAAATGGTATTTGTGATTACAATGGTAATCGTAAAAATCGGTAACGAACTGTAAAAACGTGTCGTTTCGCAATCGAGAAACACACGATGCCTGCAGGAGAGAAACGTCAAGTATTTGTCCCGCGCAGTTTCAAGGAACCGTAAAAATCGAACCGCGGTATGCTTATAATTTTCTGCCGTCGATTTATGCGTATACCGCAGTACCGCACACGGTTGAAAACGTAAAAATGAAAATCGTCTATCCCGGTCCGCAAACGATACGCAGTCGGCGCGGATAGGTCAATACTATAATAATATTATACAGTCGATAAACGTGTCCGGGAAATCTGTTTTACGACGGAAAACGTGATAATTCGCTGTACGCTCCGGAAGAAATCGTTTTAGATTTATAAATTAAAAATATTAAATACTCTGGCCGTGGAGAGTTGTTTTGTGCGACGTCCTTTTTTTTTTTTTTATTTATTTTTTAATTATTACCCATCGCGAACAGTCGGCCGCGGACGTTAAAAAAAAATATTTGATCGCCCGACGGAAATAAATATTTAAATAGGTGAGTCGTATCTATTATAAATTATAATGTAGTTATGTGAGGTTAGAATTTTTCCAATAAAAACGCCCGATAATTATATTTTACGAATGACTATTTTTCCGAAACGTCTACCGACGTAATTTTTTTCTTCTTCTTCTCCTTCCATCCTCGAATGCAAAACCGTCGCGGATAAAAATATTATAAAACGGAATTTTAATGAAATATCGATTATAAGAGCGTACGTCGCGTAATTGGCAATGTAATCCACAAGTCATAATGATTTGCACGAGTAGATAACAGACGGGTACGTGTGATATAACATGATAACATCAGTATGATATACGTTATAATAATATACGTTAAACCGACGTGTAGCTTTTCGTGCGTATTTAAAATGGATGCCTGCAGTTTGTGAAATATAATAATAACATTACCCACTTCTATACGCGACTACGATTTATACGACTCTTATAAAATATTACATCCGAGATTACCGAGGAAGATCGTTAATGGTTTTTCGCTGGATGAAATATTGTGTGCAAAAATAATATTCCTAAACTCGAACTACCCTCCAGCACGCTAATATATATTATATATAAATATATATTAATTATTAATTATTATTTTTATTTTTATTATTATCATTATCGTTATTTATATATTTCATTTCTCTTCCGATCGAAATAAAATATAATATTTTGCAACTCGTTTTGCGTAAAATCGCTTTTATTATATTACGTATAGTATTATACTGCACGTTATCCGTTTTTTATTTTATTCTTTCTTTTTTTTTCTTTTTATAGGTATATCATTGTCTTTTATTTTCTGACGAATTTAAATTCACAAAACGTTCGTTTTCCTACCGATACCGAATATCGATATTATTATTACTATATTTACGAAAACGCAACAATAAAAATCTCGTAAAAATAGGCGTATATATATTATTATTATATACGAGGAGAATCGCAACGTTCGGCGTGAATTTTTTTTTCCTCTTTTTCTTCTCGTCTAATATAAATAATAATATAATACGCGGCTTACGTGGTTTTTTTTTTCTTTTTAACGCTCGTATACATTACAAAATACTCTTAATAATGTAATAGTGGTGTGTAAAACAAAGCGAAAGAACGATGGACGGCGTAACCCGAAAAATATTATAAAATCTCGGCGGCGACCGGTGCGGGCGGCTACGGCAGCGGCGACGTTCAGCCGGTCAAACCAGTTTTCGCCGGTGCAGACGGACACCCTGTTGCTCGCTCGGCCGGCAGCATCCGTCGATGACGACAACGACGACTCTCGCACGTTGCTCCGGTTAGACCGTGTATTCTATTTTTACGCAAACGGCAAGTGGTTCCCAAAACGCGACGTCCCGCGGACGACGGTAAAGTACGAGATCTTGCTGCAGGTGCGACGACATCGTAATTATTATTATCGTCGTTATTATTATTATTATTATTATTATTACAACAGCTGCTGCACGGTCGACGACCATATTTTGTAATATTGGTAACATTAGAAAATCGCACGTTTTAACGTATCCCAATTGGCAATTGGGGTGGTAAATGGTTATGGTTTGAAACTGGATCGAAAATACATCAGAAAACAAATTAAATCACTATTCGTGACTTAAACAGTTAAACGTACATTTTTACTCGATATTGTAATATGTTAAAACGACACAATATTATATTAGAATTTTTAAGTCTATGCGGCTAATATTTACATTATTGTGTAACAGACGTAAACTCTAAAATTTAAATTCGATACGCGTCAAATCGTTATCAAGATTTTTTTTCCATATTGAAAAAGTGAAAGAAATTAACAAATTTCCGACTCGTAGCGTATAATATACAAGTATTATACGAATCGCGAATGTGGTGCGCGATCCGAAATTTCGAATAAAGTGCGGAATATTATTATTATATTTACGTAAAAAACGTCGAAAATTATTGTAATGTGTGTGTATGTGTGGTGTGTCTCAACTCTCAACATAATATTATACGTCGGATCATGATGATGATGATGACGATAATGATGATTATATTAAAATAATATACCTGCTTTTTATTTATTTATTTTCTCGTTTTTTTAACGACGAATTTTAGAGCTATTGTGTGATGGTAAAATATTTTTTTTAAAAAAATCAAATACTTACAACCGTCTATCCGTAAAAATAACTATAAATATATATTATGACCGCCTCTATTAGGTCGGGAAAATATTGTTATTATAATATACTCGTATGTTATATTGTAGGTGTTCACCCTCTGGCGAACGATTTAAAAATTACCGACCGGCGAGTGCGCATTCGACGATGAGTATAATATTATTATATTATATTAATATACACACACACACCTTTATTAGTGCGTGTTATCCATCCAAAAATGAAATGCTACTGCGGTTATGATTATATGGTCAGTGCGCGGTTACGTCTTGACCGATCGACGCGCCGCCGGTACAGATGAGTGATTATATTTTCATTCTTATTATGTACCGCACGCACAAAAATATTATGTATTATTAAATTATACTCGTTTTATCGGTGAAAAATAATTATTATTTGTTTGGTTTTCTACACTTTTAATTTTTTACACATTTTTTTATTATTATTATATAATAATAATAATAATAATAATAATAACAATTTTATAGAATCGAAATATTGTTCGTGGTGTATCATATTCACGTATAATGTACGATATAAAAAGATGTCGTACCCATATAAAAGTTTCGAACAAGTTTAGCTTTGAAACTCAATTAAAAGTTGGTATCAAAATTTGATATATAATATATTTACTTACTATATAAAGATGGATATTGCAGAAATGTCAGTTTTTCGATAAAACCAATATAGAAATTTCATATCAGCGGAAACGTTTTTTTTTTTTTTTTTTTTTTTTAACAATAAAAATAAATCAAAACCATGGAACCATAAAAACTACAAAAATTATCGATCAAGTCATCTAATGGAATATATTTATAAATACTGGTATTATATATAATTCCCAAAAATATGTATTATACAAATTTAATAAATAATAATATATACAAAACAACAGATCAAACAACAAAGCTCAAAATCTAAAATCACATTATTAAGATAAACATTCAATTTAAACATAAGGTATAGTTAATAACTAATATAGTTGTTGTAAAATATAATTATCTATATTAAAAATCTACAATTATAAATAATTAATAATATATAATACACTATAATAAATTTCGACGAATAATGAAATATAATATTATATGTTATATTGATTTAAAATTCTATGCAACAACATTATCTAATTAAATATCTTACGTTGGTAAAATTATTAATATATTTTTTTTATTTTAACGATAAAATAATAAATACTTATTTTCGAGGTTAAATTTTATAGAACAAAATCAAAATAAATACGAGTATATTGCTCGATGTTTTTCTATAGTAAGTATTTGTTTTATGAAATTCCTGTAATAAAATTTAATATGATTTATCCATTAAACTGATATTTTTTTTTTTTTTTTGTCAATTTTATTATAGATTTCCATCTACTATAGTACTATATTATTTATACGAGTACAAAAACGAAAATCAACCAATATGATTTTTAGTTTATTAAATTATTCCAATTTCCAAAATAAAAATTGTATTTTTCTTATAGAAGAACACTATTAAGCAATAAAAACTCCGATAATATAATGTTTTAAAGGAAAATAATATAATCTTTATACTAAATTATTCTACGTCTTTTATCCTATCACCGTGAAATAAACTAACGATATTAAAATTAATGAATTATTCTTAAATTATTATATTAGATAATATGTAGTAAGTATAAATTATTGTTAATTTATTGTGAATCAACTAAAATAATTTAAATAAATTTATATGGGGTTAAATTGGTCCATTAAATATTGACAAATCTGTATTTTTAATGTAAAAAATTGAGTTATAATATAGATATTGTATATAGCTGTGCACAAAAAATATATCAAAAGAGAACAAAAACGCTTTTGTAAATTATTATTTGTATGAATATTATAAAAACATTTTTTGGATGAACCTATTAAAGGAATTTGATTATTTGAAAATTGCTCGAAATTTATTAATCATTATTATTAGGTACCTACCTAATTTATATATATATATAAAATGTGTTTAAAAACATACAATAATAATGGTCATCAGTTATTTCAATAATTAAACTACACAATAATAATTAATATACCTATTACTATTGTCTAATTGTCTATTATAATTATTATTGTATTATACTTTTACGCATTGATAACATAATATTATAGATTAATCGCGATTACAGCATAACGTTAATTGTTAGAATAATAATAATGTTATGGTGTATGATTTTAATATCATTGTTAAATAGGAAAATGATCCCAAAAAAAATGTTAAAACTTTCAATTATAAAGAATATAGATTTTTTTTTCTGAATTTGTATTTAACTATTTGTACATTAAATCAAAATTTTACCCAAATTAATGCCCAATTATGTTAATATATAATGTAAACACAAAGTACTAAATCTTATTATATAACTTATTATAATCTATATATGTAGTTACTGAATTTATTTTATATACGACAGTGATTCTCAACCTGGAAGAAGAAGAATATTATATTATAATATTACACATAATATAGCTAATATACGTATAACAGTTTTTCGTAGTATAAAACGTAATACCTATATAAATAAATTATTATAATGGAAAAACCAAATACTAAAAAAGTTTACATTTACAGGTACATTTTTTTAAGAATCACTGATCCCAATACATAATAGATATTATTATATATTAGGCACTAATTTAAACACTATATATATATATATATAACAGTGTTTGTTATTTTTATGAGATAATATGCTAAAACAGTAATTTAATACAAAACGTACAAAAAACAAATACAGGCGTGTGCTTTAAAAATTAGAATATGTATTATGTGAAAACGTCGTATAGGTACTTTAGGTCTTAGCACATAATAATAATTAATTATATTATGTCTTACGTCTTGCGCTCGTATACTACGAGTGATTATACATCACTCGTATTTTAGCCAGTTTCCTTCGAATTGACGTTATATACTATTTTGTTAAATTTCATAATTTTTAAAAATATAGCCGTGGGGTAGTAATGTAGTATATAGGTAATCGTTTTTAATTATTCAATTATTACATTCTATGTAAACATTTCTATGATAATACACGTTGTTAACTTTTTTTTTTATTCGTAAGCATTTTTTACTTAGGTTATACTTTATATTATACTCGTATTATAGAACTCACGTTATAGATACTAACATATGGTAACACTGCATACAATAAAGAGTTAAAATACTGGTTATATTGTTTCGAATATATTGGACAACATTCCAACTGACTTGTCTGAACCCTTTTTTTCTTTCTTTATTTTATTATTATTACAATAATTTCTTTTCCTTTTTTTTCGTATTTTAAATTTATTCCAACATAAAATGATAATTTTAGCAATTTCAGAAATAAAATTATATTATATTCTATATATTTTACTTTATCAAATTTTTATTTTAATATTACGATCACATATTAACAATTTATATCAATATTGCAATATAATATAAAAAAATTATTTTATATCTCGGGTATATCAATACATCATTTTACATTATAATTATATGTATATAATAATGCTTTTAATAATTATAAATTATAACCAATTTTTAATATTTGAATTAATGTACCTACTTAATCTTAATAGTATCGTAATCTTTGTGGTTTAAATTATTAAATTTCTAACATGCATTTCTAGCTAAAACTACACTACAAAAAAAAATTATTACTCAATGTATATGTTTGAAAAAAACTTTATATATATTTAAATTTGTTATACATTTACAAATGTATATAAAAAAAAAAAAAAATAGAATTTAAAATCCAATTTATAAAAGTTATTGTTCATAAAATCTTACTTTATTTCATTTTTATTTTTTTGCCATCTAAGTATCTCAACTTAAAGTTATTTTATAAAATGATGGATTTTACAACATAAATTAATCAAAAATTATTTCATCAAACAGAAAGGAGAAAGGAATATATTATAATATTATATTATATTATATATTCGTGTATATTTCTTATACAAAAACTAAAAAGTATAGATAAATTTTACATTTTTAACCAACTATATAATTAAAAATCATTAAATTTCTAATTTGAAAAAATGAGGGTTATAAACTTATAAACATTATAATATTATAAAGAAAAACGTTAAAAAATACAATAACGAGCGAAATTAATATTTTTATAGTATAGATGAGGAAACGACAATAGGATTTGGCATTAAAGTTTACCTAACTTAACTTTAACAAATTAATATTAACTCAACTAGTTGTTTTTTATTGTTACTTATTGTAATCGCATTCATTTTTAAAACTCAAATTGTAATATTAATATACAGACTTAACAAAAATATTATGTTTATCAATTTTCTTTATGCTACTTTAACAAAATTTACATTTTAAATAATTTATGACGGGATTAAAATCTAAATTTAAAATGAGCATTTTTAATTAATCATTAAACCAACATTACAATGTTTTATAATATACCTTTGCAATTAAAATATTTTAATGTTGCAAATAAATATATATATACAAAAAAAAAAAAAAAAAAAAAAAATTGGATAATTTTTACACACATTCCATAAATACCTATTATATGTCTATTAATAATATAACAAAAATTCTATATTTGGCGATATTATATTTAATAAGAATAATCAATGAAAAAATATCTATCTGTTGTTACCCTTGGTATTGTTTGGATTTCCCAGATAGACATCTCTCGTTCGATTTCGGTTTCCATTAATTAACGATAAATCTAGTAAAAAAAAAAAAATAAAAAAAAAAAAAAACGACATTGGAAAGGAAAAAATATATCCGGTTCAGGATTTATTGGTCTGAAGTCGAAGATCTTTAAAAGTACATTATAAAGAAAGAATGAACGCGAGGGAGAGAGAATATATCGAATCGTGTACAATAATTTAACAGCCGATGTATAATATACTCAAGGACGTATAATATTATGTATTTTATAATTATTATTGTTATAGAACGTTGAACAGCATCCGCGTATATTATACGTTAGTCGGCGTATTGGGCGCTGAATTAAATCATTATACGGATTGTTCAAACCGTATAATTTTTAGATTAAACAAAACTATACACGACGATAATTATTATTAACCGAAATGCAAATCTATAAAATATAATATGACGTATATTATCAATTCGAATAGTACTATTACGTATACGTTTATACACATTTTATTTAAAATATATTTCCGCGATCTTTATGAGTTAAAAAAAAAAAAAAATATTCAAATATAATATATTTTTAGATCTAAGATATTTTTCAACTAAATTTTATCGTAAATTGTCATTTTCTACCGAGTTTTAAATATTATTTCGTTAAAATGAATAATTATATTATATTTGAATACCATTTTTAATGTTGTTACTATACAAGAGGACATATTAATAATAATTAATCATACTAATTTATTTCTATTATAAAAGATACCTCGTCAAGTATTGTAGATATAAAATTACATAATATAGTATAGAGATAGACTATAGGTATATGCACTGTACTGTACACTGTACTCATATCAACTATATTATTATGGTCTTTGTTTTTAAACATAATCAAATAACAATAAAATCAATAATATAATAAATATTATTATAATATATTATACGTACGTAATATGACAAACAAAAATATTAAATTAAAACTTCTATTATAAAATTATACTTTTTTTTTTTTTTAATTAAAAAGCTATCCTTCATCATTTACGTCATTTCTCTATATTATAAATGATATTACGAGAATATTCAATACCACCGATAAATAATAATTAATGTTTAAAGTTATAATTTATTTTCATACAAAAATTACATAATTAAAACCTTACAAAGTTTAGAAATATACATTTACTTTGTCGTAAAAAATTATATAATATTATATTTTGTCGGCTATACGTATTTTAAATCCTGAGCAAACAGAAGAATATGTATGGGGGTTTATAATGATATATTACCTATATCTTTTTTTTTTTAACGTATAATTGCAAAATTTGGAGCATTAAACATATAATGATCTCATCATCACAAATAGAATACGCCTTCGGTATAAATAATTGGATCTAGTTGGTACTTTATTTAGGTTATTTTTCAAAATTTCACTTATGTGAAAGCAAAACTATACGTACTAAAAAATGACAAAATCGGCAAAATTCACAGGAACTTTAATTTTGACGAATTCGATTTCATATATTTTAGGATGACTCAGGAAATATTGAATTTAGTGACTTGAAATATATATAAATATATATTATATAAATAATATATTATATAATAAATAGCGAATGAAAAACGCGGACGATAACTATTCGCACGAGCGTAAAATTATTTTTGAACATAGATATAACTATAGGTAAATCGAAATATATCAATTACTACACACACATAACATATTTTGGACATAAAATACATTATTTTCTCTTTATTTGTTATATTTTTGTCGTTAAACACAATTAAAATAAACAAGGCTAATTTTTTTTTAATGTTGATAATTTGATACAATCATATTTCGATTGACTTTCGAGTATATATAATACGTATAAAAATAACATATAATAACATAATAAATAATTAATAATTTTATACAGCACTTTTATTGCTATGTAATTACAAATTAGTTTTGATGGTGAAACATAAAGCCGCGTCCAGACCAAAGCGACATTGTGGAAAACACGTAATTTCCACAATGTTGACAACAAATTTTGTAAAATATGTTTTCAATAATTGGCAACTTTTATGTTTCCAACAAAGTTGACAACAAAATTATGTTTCCACATCGGAGGCGGTAAAGATCAAAAGAAGTTGAGAAACATTGTGGACAACAATGTTTCTGGTTCTTTTTTTCAGCAATTTTGTTGATAACTTTTTAACTGTTATCAATTATTTTTATTATCACGAAATCGTCATAGATAATCTGTGTTAACATCACAAATATATATAATAGACAATAGTGATTAACAGAAACCGATTCACCATAGAAAAACGTGTTAATTTTACTATTAAAGTAGGTATTAACATTATTTTTACAATGGATTGGCCTAAAGAAAAAATTATCGAACTAATTGATTTATATCACGAGAAACCAATTGTATGGGACCCAAAACATATAGACCATAAAGATAGGAATAAAAAGAACGATGCATGGGAATATATTTCATTAATATTAATGCATGATAAGATTGATGTTGAAAGAAAAATTAAGAAATTAACGTAAAAATATGGAATTGTGGACAAATATTTTTTTTTGATCTGGACGTACAAATTTTTCCACAATGTTGACAACTTTGTTGGAAACAATTGCCGAAAATTGTTGCCAACAAAGTTGCCCACAATGTTGCTTTGGTCTGGACGCGGCTTAACCATCATATGAAACATATATTGATAACAATGGCACCGAACCCTATATCTAGGTATGGCAACTGCCCTACCAGAAAACTGGTGGGTTGGTGGGTCCTACACCCACCCATGGATGCTATTACTCTAGGTACCTATTGTGATAAAAAAAAAAGCTTAAAAAACTTATTTTTAACGATGATTATTAAAAATTGTATATATTGTATTAAATAATAATCATCATTTAACTGCCTGTTAAATGATTAAAAGTGGTTGAAATATTCAAATTTAAGGGGACCACTGATTGATAATTTATAGTTCCAAAATATTTCAAAATCTAAGGTCAATTTTATGAATCATAGAGAGGTTTAAATATACCTATGATTATGCCTCGGGGCGCAAATAACTTAATCCGACCCCGCAATAAATGTGTGATTTTTTTTATTTTTAAAAGTCTGAAGACACATTTTTGAGTAGTGGTGTATGATTCTCACGAATGTAGGGTATGTTTTCGGTAGAGATTACATCTAGTAATAGTATCTACTTTATTTAGGTTTTTTTTAATTTTCAAATTATTTTCTTTTGTGGTCAGGAATAAGCTACCAAAAATATCACGGATAACGGTATTTAATGGATTTAAACAGATTTAATGAGTATAATAGTAATCATTACTTTATAATATGTTATTATATTTTCATAAAAAAAAATATTAATAATTTTGAAGTCGATCAGTAAAAGTACAACTTGCGTATAGTAATGTAAAAATTATTATTTTTAATACATATACATATATAAGTATACATATATATATATATAATATTATAATATTTTTAAACACTTAAAATAATGGAATCTCGATTTTGATCCATGAACCAACTCGTACGACAATCGATTTATTATTCGTTGTGTTTAAAGTTTAAACGATATAGGTAACGTTTAAATCGTTTTTATTCTATATAGTCAAACACGAAAATAACCGCGACTGTTGAAAACCACTGATCGGTACACAACCGTGCATATTATATTCATCCTTTTTGTTTGCCATTCGTATTGTCTCGAATCCGAGATTTTTTTCCACGAGACAAAAGAACAGGTTATGCACAGAGAAAATTCACGAAAAAAAAAAAATTACATATGATATTCGCAACTGCTTTCTTCATATGCGAGCCTCAGATGATTGTTTCTCACTCGCCCAATCTCGTTCACTCGCTCTGTTCCATTTTGTTTTATACACGATATTACTTAACGTTTAACGGGTTCATAAAATATGAATATACCGATGTATTCGGCCAACTACTCTATAACACGAGCAATATAATTGTGTAGAATAAAGTATTTTGAAATGTATACTGCACCGCATTACATTTATAACTCCAATATTCGTATTCATTTCGTTTTAAAAATACACGTGGACCGTAAATGGACGATAATATCTATAATAATCATTTAGCATAATAAATCAATACGAACACAATTCAAGGTTATGGATTATTTACGAAAAAAAAAAACGTATTAAATGCAATATTATAAAATAACAAAGATACTAAACTATATACGTATACTATAAATTATATTACTGCACATGTGTGTACATTTGAAATATGAAGTATGTTAAGTACTATTGTGACTTTTTAATATAAAAAACTAAACATATAAAACTAAAAATCAGCTAGTTCATGAACTTTTGCCTTTGACTTCTGCTTAAATATTATTTCACGTCCAAATTACAAAACCGTTTAAAAAAACCAATAGTCATATTAAATACTTGCAGTTTTGTTAAACAATTCAAAATTTATTATATTCCAACAAGATTCAATAATGCCATTAATTTATGATTAATGAAATTTAACATTATGCATTTTTTGAAAAACTCAATTATTATTTTTTATATATATATATATTATTTCTTATTTATTTACAAAAATAATTTGCTAAAAATTAATGGTACCGTAAATTAGGCAAATTTCTATATTTTATCAAAAATTATTCAAATAAAATAATATACGAACTACCAAAAAATAATAATTAATTTTGTTTAGTTATAAAAATAATTCTATTTATTTTTGTGTATACCTATTATAAAAACAAAATGATTATAAGTTCAATAATATAATAGGTACATTAATATTTTTATTGTTTATTAAATTTAGATAGTAAAATTTTATATTTTCTACACAAAAATTTACCAAAACATCATAAAAATTAACAAACAAAATATGTTATATCTCGTATATACGAGTATATGAAAAAAATAATAATCTCAATTCTTTATGTTTAAAAATTTAAATTTTGAATAATAATAATATTGTACGTCATATTATATCGTATTTCTTTTGATTTTTATCCAATGTATATTATATAATTATAAATTTTATTCAGAACGAAAATAGGTATTTATAATCTTATTCTCTTATACTATGTTATCTAAAAATCTTGTTTAACATAATATAACATTTTTATAGAAGAATTATTTACTTGTGAATAAAATAAATTCAAATTGTATTATGTTTTGATATGATTTTATTAAATTTCTGTTGTTTTCGATGTAACCCAACGCTTACTACACCTATTAAATAATAATTTTATTTTTAAGTTTTTTACAATGTTATTTACATGATTAAGTTATATTTTATATATACATTAATATTGGGTAAAATCAAATGAAAAAATTTAAACAGTAATATTACTAATTCATTAAATTTACTGTTAAAGTGTTAAAGTATTATAAAAATAACTTTATTACTTTAAATATAATATATGAACATGGGTATATTTTATACACTATTGTTTTCAAATTTCTGAATATCATTAAATAACGAAATTTCATTAAATATATTTAAATTTAAGTACTTAAATTTGAAAAATTGTTTAATAAATCAAAATTAAATATTATTATAAAAGGTAACTATATTAAAAAAATGAAAAAATATTATAGCAAGTACTCAAATTTTTTATAGATTGCATAGTTTAGCTTAATATATTGTATATTTATACAAAATTATTTAAATTTTTTATAACAGAAGATACAAAAAAACCGGTTATAATTTAGGAAAAGACAAATCTATTTTCTACTATTTTGAATATTTATGTAATATATGATAATGATGGTTATACTTAAAGTTATAACTGCACGATGTACACAAAAAAAATCATAAAATAAATGAATATATTTCAATTTTAAATTACGTATGCCGAACGTTCAATCAAAGAATTGTACAAACTATACATTATAAATTTATTACCTATTTATACACACAAATTAATGTAGATTTAAATAATTACTTCTCTTAAACTATTAACGAAGATTGTAAATTAATATTACATTTCGACGTTTAAACGAAAACATCTCCTATAATATATGAATTAAAAACTAAACATAAAAAACGTTTTATCTACAAAATAAAATTTCAAAATTTTAGTTTAAAAAAAAATTATAGTAAAAAATTCATTATTTGTATGGAAATATTTTATAAATTATAAATATTTTGCCACATTGGAGGTTTTATAATTAATGGACGTCGTTTTTTATCATGTATACCTACATATTTTTTATATCTAAATCTATAAGACACTACAGTATTACACCTATCGTCGTAATTCAACACCTCTTATGTAGTTTTTATTTTTAATGTCATAGGTGGTAAGTTTACATAAACGATTTATAGTAGATTAGTTGTTAGTAAAGACTTTTTATAGTAAATTTATAGTAGGTGACATAAAGAAGATTTAATTTTTCATTAATTCTACGATGAAGATAATATTATTACCATATAAAACCTCAGAATCGTAAATTTGGCACATATGAGATTTTTCTTGTCAACGATGATGATACGTAAAACGTATATTTATATTATTATATTATATTTATACCAATTTATTAAAATATTACATCAATATTAATTAACTTTAGAAATAGATCATTGAGAGAGATGTTTGTTTGTCTCGTGTCAGTCAGCCTAAATTCCATTGAGAGAGATTATTCAAATATACTTCGATGTATATATTAAGTGTATAAAAAAATGTAATGTATATTAATATGTATTTAATATTTATTTTATTGGTAATGATATTATAATATTATCTAATATTTATATATATATATATAAATAGATTATTAAAAATTAAACTAAATTATAATAACTGAATTATTATAGCATGCATAATTGTATAATATCAAAATAACACATATATTTATATGTATTTATACATTTATATTTCTAAAACTTCATAATATTACATAATACGTATAAAAATTACACCAATAAAAATGTAATATTATTTTTTACTCGTTTAAATAAAATAGTATTTATTTTCAAATATAATCTAAATAAAATTTCAAAAATTTTATATATTATTATACAGTTATTTAACTTTTAACATTTTCAATTTAAATCCAATATCCAATAATTAATCTATACAATAATATAAAAATGTATTTAAAGTACTTATTTAATTTTCACTAATTACACAATATTACACTATTTTTTATCGTTTTAACCGTTTTGAAATCAATTTTAAATAAAAAAAAAAAAAAAAAAAAAAAAAATGGAACTGTCATTAGTAAATCCCTATTACATGTACTATATTTATTTCAGCTTAAATCTAAAGTAGCAGATGTAATTTAATCTACATTTCATTCTTTCAATATATAATATTAAACTGTAAAATATTTCTATTGCCACAGTTTAATCCTTCCATTCTTCTTAAATTCATATAAAACAAAAATCTAATATTTATTTAAACAAATAATTGTTTAAATAAATATTAGATAATACGATAAAAAATGCATACAAAATTTAAAACACGAATGTTCCCTTAAATTATATGAAGTTATTTTAATATAATTTTTTTAACATCCGTTCGTTTTCAATGTATACATTTCAAATGATCATAGATAACAGTAAGACAAGTTTAGAAAATCTTTTAAAATTTTCGAGCAATATATGTTAGAAAAATAAGTTTTTAGACGTTTCTAGATGTTAATAAATAATATCATTGTCATTTTAAATATTATATTCTGTTATAGTCAAAGACATATTATGTACTTTAGCGAATCATTCGTAACGAATACTTTATTATTTTTTATTTAACATTTTGAAAAATATAATATTCTGTAAAGATAAAATATATTTTAAATATCACCAAGTAGATAACATAATAAGTTTACAATATTTAAAAAAAAGTTAATGCAATTCAAATTTTTTAGATTATAATTTTAGTTTTTAATATACAAGTATACTATTATTAATTTATTATTTTGCACTAATAAAAAAATAAGTAAAATGTATGTATATAATTATATATCAATTTCAATATTAAATTAATTACTATTATTTTAGTCAAGTAGGTATATGTAGCAATTATTTTGTACCATTTTGCTTCTCTTTTTAAGGCTCTTCAAGTCTGCGAAAAAGACCATAAGCTATGGAATGTCAATATTATCAATATTGATGATACATTTGTAACGAACTATTCAAAACCAAACACTAGGAATAAATTATACTGATCCGGTGAATTCTTATTTTAAGACTAAAATTATTATAAAAGCCTAGAAAAAAGCAGAATTTTACAAATTTTGCTACAAATAGTTTGACTTGATATCTAGCACGAATACACTTTTTAACAGCTGTACAAAATAAATACATACGTATATTTTTACAATCTGTTCAAATTATATAATAAAATATTATAAACTATAAAGTATATTATAATTTATAACAATTGCTATTTTACAAAATGAATTTGAATAACTTAAGATAAATTTCTGAGGTTCATAATTAGCCGAAAGGACAATATTGTAGATAATCATCATAAACTGTTTGTATATTAGTATATACCAATATTTAATCAAATATTTTGTAAGTATATATTATTTATCATTTGATATATTATAGTAGGTATTTTCTAAATCCTATAATATTGCCTACCTAAATATTAAAAAATGTCTGTTTATTTCTTTAATAAAACATCTAGAGCTCTATTCATTTAAATATTAATAATTTACATTGATAAACAAATTTGTTTAATACACATTATAATGATTACTAAGCTGATATATATTTTTAGTTTAATTTTTCGTATTTAATATCTATAGATAATAATAATTTTATTTTTATTTACGAGTGTAATGTTTTTATATTTGTAATAATATATTTCTAAATTTCTGTCATTTCGTTCGACCATCAAAAAAAAAATTGTGTTCGAACTTATATTGTCCGACTACTCTTAAGCAAGACATTTTAATGCTACAAATGTTGTTCAGTTAAAAATACTAATAAAATAAAATAAAATACTAATAAGTAACGACTTTTTAATGAAAATAATCACGACAGAGTAATTTTATACGAATTAAAAATTAAAATTTCAATTTGACTTTACCAAGTGGTATTTGTATATACACTATAAAACATTTATCAATTTATCATGAAAAGTTAGGTCTTAGGTAACGTTTAACGTTATTTAATATTATCTTAAATGCAAATAACGAGTTCGAAAGCTGTATATGGTAAATATAATGTATAGGTATATTTTTCCGCATGCTTATCCTAAAACGCTACTATAGAGCAGTTATAAATCTCGACTTCATTTCTTTCATTCCAGAAGAGTTCATAAATTATAACGTGATAATATGATAGTAATAATATAATAATAATATGATTATATATCGTATACCTACGTTACGCCTTCCGCGCCTGTCAGACGGTGATTGTTTAAAACGGAAAAGCAAAGAGAAATTAATATAAGAAAAAAATAATGTTTTTCTATTACCAACACAATATTATACAAGTATTATTTATTATCCAATAGAATAATAACTATAATATTATTTACTATTACACCTATACTATTGTCCAAGCTCCAAGTCCTGCAACGCTCGAGATTAGCGACCAATGTTGAGATCAGATAAGTATTTTTCAATTTAGATAAAGATAAATTCGTTAAAGTTTTATCTGGAGGAAAGTAAAAATACAAATTTTATCATCTAGATAAAAAACATATAATTTTTTTTTTGTTTATAAAATATTAACTAATTGTGTAATTAAAAACAAATATTTAAAAAAATGGTTATATTTTCATAATATAGTTGCCGCCCATTATATATGTATTTATTATTTCATAAAGAATAAAAATGATTTTTTGGGGGGAAATTGAAATTGTAGGTATAGTTTCAAAAAGTAGGCATCTGTAACATTATTTTTATCCAGTTACGACATAACACTTGAGATGAATGTAAATTTATTTGTCTAGATATGATAAAAATTGAATAATATATTAGATTGATCTCAACACTGACCCTCGTGGTCGTAACCCCTAAGAACCGCGAGCACCGGCAGTTATCGATGGATACATCATACAGAGTCGAGGAGAAACCCCCCCTGGGAAATATCATCGGTAAAACGAAATGATTTTCAAAACAGTAAAACTCGAAACTATTCGTCAATCGTACTAGATACGACGCGTCGTAATAATAAGTTTTATTCTCTCTGTATATACACGAAGAAATAAAAATCGGTGAAAAGATTAACTCGAGCAACACGCGCGGGTTCGGAATTAATTCACTAATATTATAATATTATATTTTTAAATACATGTTATTATTATATACGGGGCAACGCGTTAAATCTAATACGATAATAATATTATAATACGATATTTGTATAATAGGTATTGGGTATAAACCACGAGGCATTAGGAATTATTATTTTTGTAGGCGTACGCGGAGAGAATGAATTTACGACGATACACGGGCGCGTGTGATAATAAAACGGACGAAGGCGCGCGCGCCTCTGTTGAATACGAGTATACTGTTTTTATAATATTATTATAATAATATTCCGACTTGTGATGATGATGATAATAAATACTTACGCGGATACGACATTATAACAGATAGGACGATATTGGGAGAGATGGGCTAACAAAAGGTATATTATGTGCGCGTGTGTGTGCGAGTCCAAACCGAGTATTTTTTTTTTTTATTTTTTTTTATACGAATAATATTATACACACTACTCGTGTACTTGGTGGGACGAGAACCAGTATACCTGTTCGTTAAAAATATTATAATATAATATTATATATATATATATGTATAATATACTCGCGTGTGCGTGTGTATTATATACGAACCGGTTGCGTGTGTGCGTTTGTGAGAGCGCACAGATCGCTGGACCTTACACCTACGGGTTGCCCATTAGTCGACAGTTTGGTGCCAGTCGTCTTCTCTCCACGTTGCGTATTACAAATCGTGATACAAAAATAATATTTTTTTTTTTTTTTTTTTTAAGTATTTTTACCAATATTATAAATTATAATATACGTACCATCGACCATTTTGATTTTGATTTTCCATCGTGTGCGTTGTGTCGTTCAGTTTTCGTTATTTTAAAATAACGCACACGTACGTTTTTCTATTTTTTTTATTTATGTATACGTATAAAACGAACAAAAAAAAAAAAAAAAAGACGTATCACACGTAATAGTAATAATATAATTACGATCCGATCGAATTATTATTATTGTTATTGTTTTTTTTTTTTGTTTTTTTTTTTTTTTTTTTTTTTTTTTTGGTTTGAAAACAAAAAAAAAAAACAAAAAAAGTTTTTTTTTTTCTTCTCGGGCTGGGGGACCGAGGACCAAAAAAAAAAAAAAAAAAAAAAAAACGCCGTGTCCAGTACGAGGCATCGAGAGATAACCCGCGCCAGGTAATATCCTTTTTATTTCGTGTAGTAATTACATTATATAATAATAATAATTGTCCACCAGGACGTCGTTTTAATCGATCATATTCGTCGACGCGTATTTTATAATATCTCAATAAAATAATATTATAAACGGCGTTTATTTACACAGAAAAGAAACAAAATTTTCAAATGTTATTAGAATATAATACCTACAAATTTTCTCGTTTTTTCCGTACGTTTTCATGTAACATTAAGTGAATATCCCCGACCACATTATTCATTTTATTGCATTTCCATTATATAATACGCTATATTAGTTTTATGTAACGCGTTAATGTCAATAGTTCACTTTCTAAAACGAATGTTTGCCAATAATTTCTCGGACGTATTTTAGTTATTCCCAGTATCGATTAAAAATAATATTCGTAAATTTAAAATCGCAAACGATTGTTATAACAATATTAAGTTAATTTCTATATAGTTTTTAATAATACTAATCAAAACGTTCTGTGATATTATTTTATTTTTCATTTCGTATTATATCGAAGACGAAAAATTTTTGTCGATTTCGAAACGTTTACAATCGTTTTGTGCACTATATTATAATATTTGATTAAGATTCGCGTTTGCGTTCCGACGCGTTTCCAATAAACTCGCCACCTGGTCTTTACTCTTCTCGTCCACTCGGGAAATTATTCGAATTTAATTTCAAATTATGATGCGCGCGCGGTATAATCGACAGTGGTGTAATTAATATCATAAAATAAAAAGATCAACGACACCCAGCGAGTCATAAATTATAATTATTATCACGTGTTACACGTGTGTTACCTATCGTGTGTGTTTTTTTATTGTATCCGCGTGGGTCCGGCTTATAAAATATTCTTCTTTTCTACCGATTTAACTTCGGTCGGGGGTATAAGTTGATATTATTATAATATTCGTTGTCGACCACACCGACCAACGTACTATTATGTAGTATAATATCGTGTGTAATATTTTATTTTTCAATAACACAATACCGTATATAATATTATCGTTAACCGGTTGTGTGCCGTGGACAAGTATACACTTGTGGTGGTGGTGACGATCGGCAGAAGGGTGGTAATGATTTTGATTTTTTAATTTTTAAACTGTCGGCGGCCCGAGCTCTGCACAGTTCGACATCCGTGTCCGTACGCGTCAGTCATCCGAGCGTCGAGTTGTGTGGTTCGCGTTTCGTTTCTTTAATATTTCTCGTCAAAAGTACCTACCCCGTCCGCGTTAAATTTTAATGTTATTGTACGATTTATGCGATGTGGAATATAAAAAAAAAAAAAA
>JAIUCT010000001.1:9538076-9606933 GCA_021307375.1 Tetraneura akinire | reverse complement strand
AATCTATGGAAATTATGTACAATCTATGGAAATTATGTACAATCTATAACCCCCTAGACGGCTCTATTTACAAACTTAACAAGTGTCTCCTTCACAAAAGACCAGCCTCTCACCCACTTATAGGTCCAAACGGCTTAATATTTCCGGCCATCGATCGAGCAGAGTTGATAGCCGACTCTCTCGAGCGTCAATTCCAATCCAACCCCGGCCCCAACATACCTGAGGTAACCGTTTATCACGATTCACTTCTAAACCGAAACATGCCCACATCGAACTTTTTTATCTTATTAATAAAAATATTTTTTACGATTCGGTTAAAACTTTCGTGGATTGAACTATATTATTATTATATTTTATATTTATTGCGGAAATATCCATGATGTTTTTTTATTGTGATCTAAAAAGTTTTGGAACTGTTTTCCAAACATCAGACAAAATCAAACACACGGATATTTTCCGCAAAACAAGATTATATAAAATATTGTTCGTTTTAATATAATCGTATAAGTCATAATTAAGTTGTAATATCCGAGCAGGGAATTTAATTTTAATACTAGTTTTAAACCGATCTTAACATTATACGCGGCGTAACAACAACATCCTCCCGAGAAGAGGAAAATAAATCACAGAAATATAAATTACCGATATATATTCATAATTTTACATAATATTAAATATTGGTAGGTATTTAAATATCGAAGAAATGCGTCCTCGTGGAGATCTTTTAACGCGTGTAATACTTTATTCTCTTAAATTTTATCAGATACATTTAGAAAATTAGAAACCTTATCTCATATTTTTAATTTAATTTTTAAATTTTTTTTTGTCAAGCCAAGGGGGTGCAAGTGCACCCCCTTGCACCCCCTCACGGCGCCCATGATAATAGATATTTAGGTTTTATACTCAACCAACACCTCACAATATAGTCTAAATCGCATAAAAAATAAATGACACGTTTTAAACTTAAGGCGAACACACCATCTATTATTTACTTGATAAATATTCAAAACTTACCAATTTTTAATACAAAATCACTTCTTTATAAAATCCTCTTAATGGCAATCTAGAGTCTAGACATACAACATCATACTAGATGGAATGCAATCTAGAACCCAATAACATTAAAATTCAAACATTTCAGTCAAAATAATATGACGTATCCTACAATTTTATTATGTATTCATGTGACAATCAAATATTAACACAGAATATATTACCTATATCATTATGTTTTAATGTTTATTATAGAATAAATATAATTTTACCAATTGTATATAATATACCTATAGTAATATATTTAAAAAAAAACCACATACCTATAGTGTATTTTAAATGTAAAAATTGTTTCTGTTGAAAAAACTATTCATTATAAAATGATATAACATAAGTAAATGATTATGATTTATGAACATCCATAAATCATAATAAACTGTAACATAAACTACTCTCTACAAGAAATAATTTATCCACGAGTACTCAACAATAAATGCTCTACAAGACTTCAACTACGACGTTAACTTTAATATAGGTATTTAATATTTTTAGTCTATTATGTAAAAAACTAAAACTATTGTTAATATTTATATTATAATAATAATATTATAGTTTACGTTATGACATTAATATATTATTAAAGTTTAAGTATAGTTTATTCAGTTAAAAGTTTTTATAACGATTAGGTATTTGTTTTTTTCTCGGTTTTTTAATCATTGTTAGTTATAGAAACTATTTATAACTACTTTAATAATTATTACAATAGTTGTTATAATTTGTATTTTGTATGTCCTAAACAAACATCTAATCATCTATTTCGGAGAATATAACTGCATATAGTTTTTTTTTTTATTAATACATAAAAACTTTGTCATTATAATTATATAGGGTACATAAAGTGTATAGTATGAAATATAAGAAATTAATATTAGTATATTACGTATTTTATTAATTATACCTAATTACGTATTTATTAGTGTAAAATAGAAATGTATTATAATATTAGGTATGTATATTTTTCCCCCAAAAAAAATTTTTTTTTAAATATATTTTAGATTTGGACAGAACTGATAAACAATAAAAAAAAAAATTATATTTACTACAATTTAAGCTAAAATATACAGAATTATTCATAAAATATGGTCACAAACATAAAACAGACAATACTGTTGATAAGAAATTAAGAAAGATATAAAAGTATCAATTTAGTACATTTCTGTATTAGAAAAAAGTTAGTATAAAATAACACATTTTCAAAATAATTATACAAAATAATATTTTATTTACTTTCGTATATTTATTCATTTAATATATTATTTAATATAATAATATTTAAAGTAATTAAAGTATAAAATTATTTAATGGGGCCCGGGAAAATAGAAAAATGTCCAGTTTAAATTTGTAACTCTTTTAAATTGAATAATAACCAGTTAAATATTAAGTGTCAAATATGTATTAAAATATTGTTATATTTGATCTGATAATTATTATTGTAAAAGTAAATATTTTTTTACACTTTTATAATATTTAAATCATTTTTTTTTCATATCTCAAAAAATTTTCCCAGTCCCTACTTACTTCAAACTTTACTATGAGTTTACACTATTTGGGCTTTTGCTCGTAAAATAATATTTACAATATTTTATATTAAAGACCACATTGCAAACTGTACGAATATTTTGTGATTTGGCAAGTCTTATCATGATTCGTGATATATTATTATTTATTAATTTATTACTATGTTCCTACGACTTGTGTAATAAATTTTAATATATTTTTTGTTTACTCAAAATTTATTAGTCATAACTCACACACAAATTAAAATAAAAAAATGTAAATTTTTAGATTCTGATCGAAATGAGGAATGTATTGGTTTTACAATGATGTGTGTCTTTTTTTATTTTCTTTTTTTCTTTTTTTATGTCTGAAGACACTTTTACTACCCAAAATAATGCTCCGATTTTCACGAATATCATATGTTTCCGGTTGGAAAGTGGATGTTATTGGTACTTTATTTAGGTCATTATTCAAATTTCTCAAAAGTGACCTTATGCGGTAGAGATTTGAAAACTTTTTTTGGCACTCACATAGGGGTCATAGGTATTATATATATATAATATATGCAAGGCCGTAACTGAGGGGGGGGGGGGTCCAGGGCTCAGGTCTCTAACTTCAAAATTGCCTGAGTTATCGTGAAATATTACAGTAGAAACCGTTTATATGATGTTCAAGGGACCAAAGAAATAGGTCATATTAACCGCTTGTCATTATAACCAAAATGACGAGAAAAAAATTGTAACGTCAATACATATTATTATGTATTATTATTATTATTACACACATATTAATATTATTAGTAAATTATTATAAAAGTAAAGATAAAAATATTTAATTATGTACATACATACTTAAATTAATTTAATTATGATTTTAAAAAATCTGTTATTTTAGATTGAACTTTATTTGTTCGATTTTGACCATTAATCTGAGATCTGACCAAATATATCTCGATATTTATACTAGAGTTATACCTACACACGATTATATAAATAATAATAATATACTACTTTTAACCATATACTAGGCTATAAAATTTTTACCATAGCCATTAGGGTAAAGAAAAAAATCAATATTATGAACCTAATCAGTTGTCAATGTTCATTAATTTATATAAATTAAAAAATATATAATAAACATACAATTTAAATCTCAATACAGATTGTTTGAAAAATAATTACAATTTATTTAATATAACATAATATTTGGAACTTAATGTATTTATTTTCTTAGAACCTATATTAAAAAACGAAAAAAATTTTAACAACTAAAAACAAACATAGAAAACGTAAAATATTTTATAAATAATAAGCGTGTTTAAATTATATATTTTAGGTAATCTGAGCAATATGTTATATCAGAAAATATACCTGCTGTTTTATTATTAAAATCTTTCTATTATTATAACTCATAACCGTTATAATAATAATAGTTATAAGTTTTAGAATAATATTACCATCACATTAGAAGTAATTAAACATTTGATTTATATTTTATTATTATATAGGTACAAGTAAAACCAAAATGTATAATATGAGTAATGATATGAATACCGAATAATTTACTAAGTTTAGGTATATTATTATTAAAAACTATATAATATATATATATTTTCTTATTAACATTTTTATATTCTTTCATATTTTTCATATGCATTGGTTTTACAATATTGTATGTTTTTTTTTTTTTTTTTTTTTGTTTTGTTTTTTTCTTTTTATATCTGAAGACACTTTTCCTACCCAAAATAATGCTCCGATTTTCATGAATAGTACATGTTTTCGATTGAAAATTGGATGTAGTTTGTACTTTATTTAGGTCATTTTTCGAAATTCTCAAAATTGTCCCCATGTGATAGAAAAAACGACGAAAAAAATGACGAAAATACGACGTTTTTACTTTGACGAATTCGATTCATCAATTCATCAGCTAAATGATTGTTGATTATAAAAGTGACCATAAAGTGATAATATAATTATTATTGAAACTAATAGCAACCATCTATAAAAAAAAATTTCCATCGTAAATCTCATAATAATTGTTTGAGCACCTCCCGGGGGTTGGCCCATCTCAGATCATAGATCATGGACCATAGATCAAAGATTAAGGTCTAAATTGAGAATTAACGAACCATTCGGTGATATATACAAATATACATATATTTTTTGGTGATTTTTCCAATTACCACCTGTATTGTCAAAATATCCTAATGAGTATGACATAGAAATGATATCAATCAAAACTATTTGGGAAACGTATAAATTTTATGAGTTGACCGAAATCATGAGACAAAAAGATGATAAAGAATTTGCATTAATGTTAACAAAGTTAGCTATAGTGGGCAAAACGACGAAAAAATGACAAAAAAAACGGCATTTTTCATGAAAACTGAAATTTCGACGAATTCGATTTTATTATTTCATGATAACTCGTGCAATTTTGAAGTTAGAGACTTAAAAATTTTATTTCGTATTTACATAGGTATTATATATATATGGTAAAATTTTGGAACCGTTACATTAATATTTCTACAAAATATAGGACTGAATATTTCGTAAAATTCTCGTTTTTATGTATATAATGTTTGATTAAATTAGAAATTTTTGGCAATAAGGTCTGAAAATTTTACTGAAGTATACTTATTACTTACATATTACTTAACAGGATATAAAAATATTAGAAAAATCCCAAGTATCAAATTTTTTTATAGTATTTTAATGTTGATATTTTTAGTTTAATCGAAAATATTATGAAAAAAATGACGAAAAAAGGCATTATCTGACTGAATTTCACTCAGAATCGTTTTTTCGAATGCATTGATAATTTATCATTGCATTCAAATTCTAATTAAAATTAAACACTATGATTGCACAAATATATCCCTTCTGCACCTATATCGCTTTCACACCTGTATCCAGTGGTCGAAGTGGGGTAAAATAAGTGGAACTTAATAATTTTATACGTTACAATTCCATTGATAACTTCTCCCCCCACCCCAATAAATGTTCCAGTTTTTTATATTTTATAAGATTTATGAAGTTTAAAAGAATAATTAAAGAAATATATTATAAAAACAAACAAAATATATATATATATATCAAAAAAAAATTAATTTTATATTATTTGATTATGAGTTATACCCCTCACTATTTTATTTTATTGTCGTTGTTGCGATAGCGTCTACAAACAATTATACGAGTATGTCAAAAATAAAACATAATAAACTTTCTAATAATTACTATTTAGTAATAATATACATTTTATTAAAATACATTGAACCTTTTTTTTTTTATAATTATTTGTATATTGGTGATTTAAATAAAAAGTGAAGGAGGGATGCTTTTTTATGGGATAAGAAGTGGTGGGATGGATTTTGTTTACTAAAAAAAGTGGAGGGATGGCATCCCCCAGTATCCCCCCAATTTGACCACTGCCTGTATCCTTTCGACCCTTCCACACCTGTATCCCATCCCTTGATTTTTTAAATTCGTATCGTCTAGAAGAAATAAATTTTATTAGAATATGTATTATTAATTTATTATTATAATTGCTTTTGTTTATCAAAATATTATATTATACGATAATAGAAATACCCTAAAAACTTTAAACCTTTTATGTCTCAAATCATAAGGTCATATCATAACTCATAAGTTATTTTACTATCGCCTTCACTACTGTCTAGTTATCTTTTTAAACGGAAATTAAATTCTGTTTTTGGATACTGAAACTAGAAACTCTGTATAACCCTTCCAATTTCTAAAAAAGTATTTCTTCCTCATAAATTCTACAATATTAACTAAATATAGTCTATAAATGTGTCAAAGTCATAGATAAGGTAAGGTATATATACTTTTTAAATCATAAGTATAAAACATATTATAAATTGTCAATTTAAAAACCTATAATTTTATCAATTAGGTAGGTACATAATTTATTAAAATGATATTAAACAATAATATTACTTATTCAGACGATTAGATTAAACTAATAATTAATAATGTTATTTTTAAATTTTTAATACCTAGGACCTAGGTATATTATATTATAAAAATAATAAATTATATAAACTAATTAAATTAAATTTTTAAATGTTTACCTACAAGCTACAATTAAAAATTTAATTCAATCTACTTTATTAAATTGTTTACTAGATCAAACTACATTAAAATCAAAATATTCGATACTAGACTGACTAAAATAAATCTAATTTTTAATCATTTAATTTTGTGTTAACCATCACTGAGAATACACTATAGCACGTGTGCATTATCTGTAATTAAAAATATAACATTTCATTAATAATAATACCTACTTTATATGATATTATTTTTAGTAATTAATCAAAATGACATACCTTGATAAACAATTCTAAATCAACAAACTTAGTAACTGTCACCGTCAATTTTATTGGGGTTGCATTGTTTATATTTTGTTTTAATAAAACGATTTTTTGATAGTTTAAATCCATTTCTATCCAATTACTCATGTAGATTGAGCTGTTAACTGAATCAATCTTGGTAATAAATATAAATTTTTAATACACAAATACATAATAATTTATCTATAATCTATAATCATCTCATAAAACAAAAAAAACAAAATTTTTTATTATTTACTTTATTATGAATATCTCCGAATAAATAACAAATTGAAAAAAGATGAAATATGCAAACAGGCACACTGCTAATTATTTTTAACATCAGTATATTATTAACATTCTCATTTTCACTATGTGTTATAATTTAAAATAGAATGTTAAAAATTACAATTATTGAATTTATGTTTGATATTGAACACAAAAAAAGTTAGTTCATTACCAAAGCTATTATAAAAGACAAAAGTATTAATGTAATTCCATCTACAATTATTTGCACAAGAATATTTGGTCTAAGAATAGTATAAAAATTTTGAAGTTTTCTGTAAAAAGCATTAACAAATAAGTACTGTACGTTATAAATATAAAAAAAGAAAGGATACAGGTGTAAAGAGGATTGTGTTGAATTTTGATTACAATTTGAATGCAATGATAAATCAATAAATCATTACATTCGTGAAAAAGATTTTGAACGAAGTTCATCAGATAATATACGAGTATGTACCGATTAAAACGTTTACATTTATTAGGCTCTACGTTCAATACAAATAATTTATCATAAAACTACTAAATAAGTCACCTAAATACCCAAATCTGACAGTACTTCGCTCAGAATCGTGTTTTGAATGTACCTAATAATTTATCATTGCATTCAAATTGTAATCAAAATTTAACATTATCCTCTTTACACCTGTATCCCTTCTACACCTGTATCCCATTTTTTTTATACTTTAAACAGCTAGAAAAAAATCGTATATGTAATAATTCACAATTAATTGGAATTGAGTTAAGTAAAATGTACTTAAGCTTCAATAAAAATTTCAAAGTTTATAAAAAAAATTTCGTCAATTATTATATTTAACATTATTGTAAAATATTGAAGTATAATAAGAAGAATCCATATAAATATTTTAAATATTGATTTTACTGAAATTTTAACTTTAAACACCTATAAAATAAAACTTAGCCTTGAGATTTATATAATATTTTGCTATCATATTAAGTAATATGTGAGTATACTTCAGTAAAATTTTCAAACCTAAAAACCCAAAAATGGCCTATTTTATCAAACATCATATAGAAAAACTTTAGAAAGAATTTTAGGAAATATTCAATGTTCTATATTTTGTAGAATATAATGTAAAAAATGTAGGTATATAAATACCTATATGAATACCTAAAGATATTTCTAATCTTTAAGTTCAAAATTGCCCGAGTTATCGTGAAATATTAAAATCTACTTTTCATCGAAATTTCAGTTTTCATGAAAAATGACGTTTTTTCATCATTTTTTAGTCGTTTTTCCTATCATAATATTGTTTTAATTTAGAGAAATTCGAAATATGACTTAATAAAGTACCAATTAAATCCACTTTTCAACTGGAAACATATCCTATTTGTGAAAATCGGAGAATTATTTCGGGTAGAAAGAGTGTCTGCAGACGCAAATAAAAAAGAAAGATGAGCTGATACTCCTGCCGCACAGGATACAGGTGTGCGGATCATAGCGTTTAATTTTACTTAGAATTTGAATACAATGATAAACCATTGCATTCGAAAAAACGATTCTGAGTGAAGTTCAGTCAGATTATAATTTTCGTTTGAACTAAAAATATCAACTTAAAACAGCTATAAGTCCTATATTTAGTAAAAAAATTTAAAAACGGTTCCAAAATATATATAATAGCTATGTGAACACCCAAAAAAATTTTCAAGTCTCTAACTTAAAAATTGCCCGAGTTATCGTGAAATATAGAAATTGAATTCGTCAAAATTTCGTTTTTTCTACCGCTTATAGTCAATTTTGAGAAATTCGAAAAATGACCCAAATAAACAAGCACGTATTCAGGATAAATTTTCGGGGGGGGGGGGGTTAAAATTTTTTTATATATAAAGTAAAAATAAATGATTATATTATACGTAGTTATATATGTAGTTAGTCTGTTATATTATAAATATAAAACTACTTTAAAAATTTCGGGGGGGGGGGGGGGGGGTTGAACCCCTAAACCCCCCCCTGGATACGAGCTTGCAAATAAAGTACCATCTACATCCACTTTTACATCTGAAACTCGCTATTGGTGAAAATCGAAGGGTTATTTCGGGTAGTGAAAGTGTTTTCAGAATATTTATACGTATGGATTCGAAGATTTTCGTTTTCCTAAAAATATCAACTTAAAACGGCTATAAAAAAAAATTGTGACAATGGATTTTTCCAATATTTTAGTATGATGTTAAGTAATATGTAAGTATACTTCAATAAAATTTTCAGACCAAAATACACAAAATTAACAATTTTATCACACATTATATACGTAAAAACGTGAATTTTACGAAATATTCAAAGTCCTATATTTTGGAGAAAAATTAATGTAACGGTTCCAAAATTATACCACATATATATAGTAGCGATGTGAACATCCAAAAAAAATTTCAGGTCTCTATCTTAAAAATTGCCTGAGTTATCGTGAAATATAGAAATCGAATTCGTCGAAATTTCATTTTTCGCGAAAAATGCAGTTTTTTCGTCATTTTTTCACCGTTTTTTCTACCGCATAGCGTCAAGTTTGAGAAATTCAAAAAATGACCTAAGTAAAGTACCAAGTACGTCCACTTTGCTACCGGAAACATACCCTATTCGTGAAAATCGGAGCATTATTTCGGGTAGTATTTTTGTACACAGACATAAAAAAAAAAAAAGAAACAAAAAAAAGAAATCACACATCATTGTAAAACCAATACATTCTTCGCTTCGCTCAGAATCTAAAAAATAAAGACTAACATCATTGTAATACCAATAGATTTTGAAAATTATACTCGTAATCTACACCTACCTATATTTTATTATATTATCTCCCAGTAATTAGCTTAGAATCTTTTTCTGAAATGTAATAATTTATCATTGCATTCTACATTTAATTAACATAAAATTCTCTCCTCTCCACCCTTCAATCCTAACCGTACCTGTATCATTTTAGCCTTTAATTTTTAATACTTAATTTATTATATTTTTATAGTCCTTTGTAATCATCTTAAAGTCATACAACACTTCATTTGATGTGCCCGTATTATTGAAGTAGTCGTCTAAATTAAAAATATAATGTACATAATTAAATTTTTTTTTGCAAAAATTGATTATTATATTACACGATCTATTAATATTTCCACATGGGTATAATATCTTTAGGTACATCGTACATGAGTAAATGAGTCGGACGCATATTTGAAAATTGTTATTTTTTTAAAATAGGTAGGTATTAGATTAATTAAAAAAAAACAGCTGATAATCCAGTCGCGGGGATACAGTTTTGCAAATCACAGTGTTTAATTTTAATTAGAATTTGCATGGGATGATAAAACATTGCATTCGAAAAACGATTCTGAACGAAGTTCATTCAAATAATATAAGTGTTGATTAAAATTTTGACATTTTTTATTAAATATTTAAAAAGTAAAGTTTCATCACACATAAAATACATAAACATCCTATAATACAATTTTCAAGTCTCTAAGTTCAATATAAATGCTCATGAAACCCCTTGTCACCTTAATGCCCATATCTGACCATATTTTACCAATTGTATATAATATACCTAGTAATAATTTAAAAAAAAAATCCACATAGGGACTTACCTAATGTATTTTAAATATAAAAATTGTTTCTGTTGGAAAAACTTTTCACTATAAAATGATATAGGTAACATAAGTTAGTGATTATGATTCATGAACATCCACAAATCATAATAGACTGTAACATAAAATACTCTCTACAAGAAAAAATTTATCCACGAGTAGGAGGTACCTACTCAACACTAAATACTCTACAAGACTTCAACTACGATGTTAACTTTAATATATATTTAATATTAGTCTATCGTGTAAAAAACTAAAACTATAATTTTTATATTATAATTACAATAATAATAATATATTTTACGTTATGACATTAATAAATTATTGTCCAAGTATAGTTTATTGAGTTATAAGTTTTTATAACGATAAGGTAGGTATTTGTTTTTTTCTTTGTTTTAATCGTGGTTATTTATAGAAACTATTTATAACTACTTAAATAATTATTACAATAGTTGTTTTAATTTGTATTTTATACGTCCTAAACAAACATCTACTTCGGAGAATATAACTGTATATAGTTGGTTTTTTATTAATACATATAAACTTTGTCATTATAATTATATAGGGTACATAACGTGTAAAGTATGAAATACAATAAATTAATATTACGTATTTCATTAATTATACCTAACTACGTAGGTAGTTACTAGTTATTAGTGTAAAATAGATATATGTATTATAATATTAAGTAGGTAGGTATGTATATATTTCCCCTACACGAATATAATAATATAGGTACCTCGTACCTATTATAGATTTGGACGGAACTGACAAAAAATAAATTTCTATTTACTGCTACGATATAAGCTAAATTATACAGAATTATTCATAAAATATAGTCACAAAGTATAATATGTAGGTATCTATCAATCTTTCGATCAAATTACAGTAAAAATTGTTTAATATACGAACTATTATAATAATTTAATATTAAAGAAGACTATAGTCGATAAGTATAATAATTTAAGACATATTAAGAATATTATAAGTATAACAATAATCTTCATACATTTACAAACCCTGTATTTGCTTAGTTGATACATAATATACTAGTATTTTGCTGATACATTAATTTAAATAGATAATTAATTAGGTAACTATATTGTATCAATTAATATTTTTTTGATTATATTTCCTATAAATTCAAAAATAATTATATTACATGAATTTAATTAATATGTTCTCCATAACAATAATACAATATTTTTATTCCTTATATGATACCTATATATATCCTTTGTGATTTGGAAAATCTTAGCTGTTTACTCAAATTTATTAGTCATAACTCACAAACAAATTAAAATAAAAAAAATGTGAATTTTTTTTATTTATTTTACCTGTCTATCTTGTTAACATTACCTATATAGGTATATATAACAATTTATTAAATCTAAAATTGGTATTAAATATTTATCAACCATAAAATATATATTATAATATACATTTTAAATATTTACGTTATGTCGTTACGAATACTGGATACCATAATACATAACCAAGGCCGTAACTGAGAAAAATTTTCGGGGGGATCCAATTTTAGATTCTGAGCGAAGCGAAGAATGTATTGGTTTTACAATGATGTGTGTATTTTTTTTTTTTTTTTTTTTTGTTTGGTCTGAAGACACTTTTACTACAATACTACCCGAAATAATGCTCCGATTTTCACGAATAGAATTATATGTTTCTGGTTGGAAAGTAGATGTATTGGTACATTATTTAGGTAATTTTTCGAATTTATCAAAGTTGACCCTAAACGGTAAAAAAATGACGAAAAACTGCATTTTTCACGAAAACTGAAATTTCGACGAATTTAATTTCAATATTTCACATGTTAACTTGGGCTATTTTGAAGTTAGAGACTTGAAAATGTTATTGGGTGTTCACGTAGCTACTATATATATGTGGTGAAATATTGAAACCGTTACGTTAATTTTTCTGCAAAATATAGGACTTTGAAAATTTCATAAAGTTCTCGTTTTTATGTATGTAATTTTTGATAAAATTGGCAGTTTTGAGTTTTATGGTTTGAAAATATTACTGAAGTAAATATTATTAGATTTTCTCCGTTGACATAAAATACAAGTATTCTGAAATATAATTTATTTTATTTTATAATATAACATTTAATAATAATAAAAATATAACTACTATTGGATAGTAAATTTTTAATAATTTATGTAATATTAAAAAATATAGATTTTGGAAAAATTTCGGAAGGGTCCGGACCCCTGGACCCCCCCCCCCCCCCCCCCCCCCCCCCGTCAGTTACGGCCTTGTACATAACATTTCTAAGTCATAATCATAGGTATATAATATATTAATATATTATATTATACACAAATTACATTTAAGTACATCTGTTATACCTAACTTATAGGTAAATAGTTTTAATTAAATATCTTAAAAAGATTAAAAATAATAAAAATAAAACCATAAGTATTACTGTAATGTATAGGCAGTGGTGAAATTTACGGGAGTGTTATATTAATAATGTACGAATCATTTTTAAATTAACTTTAGGTTAAGTTTCGAAATTTACTTCATAAATAAAAAACACAATAGGTTGAAACGGGCATTCAATTACCTGTATTTGTTTAAAAACAAAAATAAATTTGTTAAAAAATCAAATGCAAAACAATTGTCATAAATAGTACTTAATACATACATCATATTAAGTTTTTCATTATCACAGAATGACATATGTTTTAATAATAAAAATAGTATAATAAAAAAATTGGTCACATATACATATGTATACACATATATATATATAAATGTTACATTGGGCAAAAATATTATAAATCAGTGAAAATATTGTAAATAAAGTTCACAATATATTAATGTTGTAGCAGAAAAATATAAATATTTAATTTAAATAATTTTACATGTAAACATTTTAAAAACTTAAAAAATAAATTAATAATTATATAACAATAATAATAAAGTAACAATTATTAACAATTTTAGTTAAATTATATATAATATATTATTTACATATAAATATATAATATATTTGTTTGGCATTTATTGAATTTACATCTCAATTTTGATTTTAACAAAACAATAATAAATTAATACCTAACTGTAAATAATATCCAATAGTCTGAAAAAAGGTTTTGTCCTTTGCATGGACAAAAATAAAGTTTTCACTTTGGTCAATGATGATTATTTTTAAATTTATATGTAAATGTTTAACGTTCTAAGTCCTATTGATGATTATCATAAAAAAAAAAAAAAACATTTATATTACATGTTAAACATATTAAATTTAAACAGATTTTTTTCATTTAAAAATTATCTTCTATAATGAAATATATATTCTAAAGATGAAATATAGAAAAATATTAAACATTTATTAATTTCACTATTAAAATTATTAAGAACATAGGAAATACAATTTAAAGTATCTATTATTATGCTCTATAGGCCAACATTTTTATTTTTATTTTAGGACCAAGCATATTCAGTCTTACAATATGATATAAACTGACTAAAATAATACAATTGTTTAAAGTATTAAAAAGAAAAATAATATATTTAATATTCTCATATAAGCATTCCAATAAAAAATCACCCCAAAAATATTAAAGATAATAACGATAATAATGAATAAAAATAAACATAAAAATTGTATAATCAAATGAAAAGTAAATGTTTAACTATGCTCTACTTTTACTCAGTAAAAAATATTAATAAATAAATGTAGACTTTAACAAAAAAATGGTTGATAAATATAAAACAAAATATTAAAAATAATATGAATTACTGATTTACATATTGTAGTTATTGATATTATTAACTAATAATTATAACTCATTAAATTATTGATAATTTTATATTAATCAGTACGCGGAGCAAAACTATTAAAAACCATGTTTTCTTCAATAGGTAACAAATTTGTTCAACTCAATTTTTTTCCTAATAAATGTATTACTGACCATTGTCCGTAGAGAAATTTTCATTCCATATATCATTCATTGACTGCAATGCCATTTCTTCTTTAGGTAATGCATCAATGCTCTCTAACGACTTTACATAAAACATTAATTCGGATGATACAATTCTAAAAGTGATAAACGAAAATCCATAGTTTAAATATAATTGATATTATATAATATATAACAGCGTTTCCCAAAGCATGGGTCGCGACTATTAATTTTTCCTACCACTTATTTATGCGAAAAAGGATTTTCTACCATGGCCAATATTAAAACAAAACAAAGAAATAGATTAGATGTCACACATGACATGAGCATCAGTTTATCTGAAATTGTACCACAGTGAAAAGTTTTATGTAACAATATCCAGAATCATCAGTCACATTAAATTCAGCAATAAATTATGCAATTTTCATATTGTACTAATTTTTTTGTATTTTTTTATTATTTTTTTTATTCAGTGTAGTTTTTTTTATAAATATTATAAAAATTCAATGATAAAATTGATTATAATACAAATCTTATTTATTAATGGCATATTTGATTTTTCTTTTTAGCAGGGAGTTGCGTACCCAATAAAGATTAAATTTATGGGTCGCCATAGCAAAAAGATTGGGAAACACTGATATATAATATAAATTAAGTATCAAATTAAAAATAATAATATTTTAATTACCCGCGTAAAGGTCCATCATTGTTTGAGTTATCCATTTTATTTACACATTCATGTAAAATTTCTTTGAAAGTTATATGTATTCGCCTATACAAATACTGAATTTGGTTTTTTGGCAGTATACTTTCTATGGCCTCATGAAGTTTACATATATGTCTATTGAAAAATAAATAATTGTTAATACAAAAATCAATATTTTAATTTTAAGCTAAATAATTTACTATCTTTAGTACTAGACAGTTAGTGTTTTCATACTTGCAAATATTTTGAAATGACGAGGATGGAATCGGAGGTTTAGCCTCCCACTTTGACATTTGTTGCATAATTATTTGTTTAATAATATCATGTAATTTGTCTTGGATATCTTTTATATGCTTAGTTATATCATTTTTTACTCTACTTATTATTTTGTTTACTTGAATTTCTTCTAAAAATTCTAGAAAAATAAATATATATTTTTAAGAAAATTGTTCCGGTTAGTGAAACTTGCATATTATAGAAATATAAATATCAACTAAATAAATTACTAGAAAAGTGTGATTGTATATAAGGCACAATCCATAATAACAATTGTAAAGCTCTGAGTGATAGCACCAAATTAGTACATGTTATTCGCTTTAGACCAGTTTTATTTGATATTGCCTTTGCTTGCAATACTAAATAATATGCTTGGGAATTATACTCTCTCAATATATCACACACATAGCGTAATAAACTTTGTGCTGCCAAATTGATCTCATCAGCCTTTACACAATATTCAGTCACCATTTGAATCAAAAGTAACACAGTCCTAAAAGTATTATTTAATTATATTATCCCAATTGTAATATTAAAACAAAAATAAAATTTACCCAACCACTGCAAAACTTTCATCATTCACAATCAATATTTGGGCAGGTTTTGTAGGTGTTTTTAAAGTTAATTTAGGCATAGAAAATTGGCCTGCAAAAAAATTTATCAGATAGATTTAATAAGTTAATTTAAATACTTATTAAATTGAACATCATTATTTTAATTTTATAAAAGTTTTTTTTTATTATATTAGTCAACAATATAATTACCAGTATTTTGAATGTATTCAACTAAATTTTGAAATTCAGATGGTACAACTTTTTTTCGCCAATTTTCACTATCCAGAAGTAATTGTAATTTATTGATTTTCTCAGTGTGAAACTTTTTAACAAAATTATTAGCCTAAATACATTATAAGATTCAAGTATTATTAATAAATAATTAATATTAGTTTTTAAAATACAAAAAGACAACCTCTGTTTGCAAAGCAGTCTGTAATATTTTATATCCAACATCTTGATTGGAACAAACTTCAACATAACTATCACTTAAATTTTTTATACATTCAGACAGACGCAGCAACTCTTTCTGATCTGATAAACAATAATTATTAGACTCTTCTTCATCATTGTTTTGTTCGGTGTTCCCATTTACTTGTTCACTTTCAACACTATTAAAACATAAATGATATTTTTAAACAGTAATAAATAATATTAAGTTTAAAATTATAATTATATACTTGGCACTTGAACGTTTAGTAACTAATTGAGCATATTTTTCGACAGCATATTTGGTAACAGAGTTTAATAAATTTATTAATTTCATTCTAACTTTTGAATAATCTTCTTCGCTCAGATTAAAATCTAGTAATGGTTCTTCTAAACTATAATATATTTTTATTTAAATTATTAAAATAAACTTACCAAATTAATAAATTAGTGTGACTTACGCTATAGTATTTTCATTGTGACTATTTAATTTATTGGCACTGACATTAAGAGCATGTTGCATTATAATATACCCTGCCTAATAACATAAATACTGTAATTAATTTCTAAATTAAAGAATATTATGAAATTATTAAAATATGATTTTAATACCCCAAAAAATAATCATTTCAAATTGTATTAATGATAAATGTAAAATATTTATTTAAAATCAATGAAAAATATTTTTAAAAAATTAATATTTAAACATTTATCTTAATACTAACCTTTATTCTTCGTAAAAGAAGTGATAAAGTGTATGAACAGTCTTCTAACATATTCAACCACTCATTAGCAGATAAACAATGTAAATAACTTTCTAAATTTAATGACTGATTAACTTGATGGTCAACATCACTATTTGCAACTGTATCAATAACACTTTTTTTAATTGCAGCACTAATAGCTTCTACACATTCTTTATTATATGCCTCTAAAAATACCCAATTTTTTCTTCGTAACATACCCATAAGAATTGAAAATAATTTATCCTTTAAAAATCAAATTGATAAATTAAAATTTTATAATGTTATTATAATATGAATTTTACTTTTTCCAAAACTTCCGTGTCAGTGCCTACTAATGGTCGATTAAGATCTGCAGATGAACATCGTTCAAATTCTCCTGCCATTAAAGCATCTATCATCTTAATTTTTTCATTTAATTCTGATGCTAAATGCCTAAAATTATTTAAATATTTTATATATGTTACAAAAATAAACAATACGTTTATTGAATAACTAATTATATTTATTATTCATTACCTAAAACAATGTACACCAGAAACTTCTTTAGATAGTAAATCCTTAGTAGTGTATATTAAATCTAAAGCTGCAACATAATCAGCAGCCGACAACAATACTTGTATTGTTGCTTGTGTATTATTTACTGTAGACATTAATTTCAACTAAAAATCAAAATTTCATTTTAGCAACAATATTAATTATAACAAAATAGTAAACATTTTCTGTTATATTAAATTATTTTATCTATACCTTCTCTATTAAATTTTTATAGTTTGAAATAGTAGTATTATATTTTAAAATTTTCATTGGAATTACTACATTGTCTTCATCTGCTTGTCTGATTTTACAGCTACAAAAATAAATTTTATTTACCTCATAACATTTTTGTTAATTGTTAAAAATTTTAGAATTTCAACTTTATCACTGAATATACTTTGATAAGTATAATATAAAATATAAAGTACGAATATAAAAAAGCATGGCATACAGGTATGGAAGTGATAAAAATTTAAGGAGCATATTGTTGAATTTTAATTAAATTGTTAATGCAATGATAAATCATTACATTCAAAAACGATTCTGAGCGAAGTACTGGCACATTTAGATATTTAGATTACCATTTTCGTAGGTTTATGGGTATATATATTGAACATAGAAACTGATAAATGTAAAAATTTTAATCAAAACATATATTATCTGATGACTTCGCTCAAAATCATATTTCTGAATGTAAAGATTTATCATTGCATTCAAATTTTAATCAAAATTCAACACGATCCTCTTTATACCTGTATACCTTCCATACCTGTATTCTTTCCCTTACTTTTTATACTTTAAACAGTTACAAAAAAAAAAAAAAAAAATATTGTAAATGCAATAGAACTGAGTTTAGTAAAATGTATTTAATCTTCTTTAAAATTTTCAATATTTTTGTCAATTTTATTTAACATTATTGTAAAATATTGAAATATAAGAAGAATCCATATAAATACTTTAAATATTGATTTTATTCAAATTTTAATTTTAAACACCTATAATTAAAAAAAATTGAAATTTGAGATTTTTCTAATATTTTAGATATACGTTAAGATATATATCAGTATGATTCAATAAAATTTTCAAAATTTTTTATTAAGTATTATTGTAAAAGTACTAAGACATAATAAGAATACTTGTATGGATTTTATGATTTTCGATTAAACTAAAAATATCAACTTTAAACAGCTATAAATAAAATTGAGACTGAAATTGTCAATTTTATCAAACATAGAAACGAGAATTTTAGGAAATATTCAAAGTTTTATAATTTGTAGAAAAATTAACGTAACGGTTCCAAAAATTTTTCACATATATATGTAATAAAATTGCCTGAGTTATCATAAAATATTGAAATAGAATTCATTGAAATTTCAGTTTTTTGTGAAAAATGCTGTTCTATCATCATTTTTTGGTTGTTTTTTTCTATTGCATAGGTCAATTTTGAGAAATTCGAAAAATGACTTAAATGAAGTACCAACTACAACCATTTTCCAACCCGAAACATATGCTATTCATGAAAATCAGAGCATTATGTCTGGTAGAAATAGTATCTACATACATATATATATATATAAAAGACATATTGTAAAATCAATACATTCTTCTCTTTGCTTTTTATCTAAAATATACAATAGCCTTTATTAGACACATAACACTGGCTGTCTAGCTACCACTTAATAAAAATAGACTATTGAAACTTAAGGTGGATTTGGTGTATTGTATTCTACATTAAAATTATTTAGTGATATATACTTGACTTATGTTTACATAGACTATACTAAAAGGAGTAATTTATCTAAACATAGACCAAATCATAAACTACTGAATGTAGAATTCTAGTATCAATTAATAATATTTATCATCTACTGATTATAAAGTTATTCATATTAATTAATAAATTTCAAATAATAAATATTCATTAAAACACTATACTTAAATGCTCAATTTAAAATTTTGATTTTCAATCTACAACTTATTAAAAATCAAAATATAAATATTTTACTATCAAATTAATACCATTATAATAATATTACAACTATAATTATTAATTATAATATATACATACCGAAGAATTTGATTTAATTTAATTGACTGACAAATTTGTTCCCTAAGAGTATCATGCGATGCCATAATATGAAAAAACTCTTCTGATTTAGAGCTTACCTGTTGAACAATTTTTACTTCAACGGTATCTAAATAATGACTCAACTAAAAAGAAATAATTTATATAAAAATTTTTTTAAAAAAGTTAACATAAAACAATATATTAAAAACAAGTACCTTTTCTTGAATTGATTTATCAGATATCTTAATATTGGCTACAGGATTATTAACATGTGTATCTAATGTGAGAAAAATATTAGGAAATACAGTAAAAAAAAATTCTTGTTTACTAAGATCGAAATTAGGTTCCAAAAATATAGACGGCACATCAGATAAATCATAACTGATCCTATCTAAAAAATAATATAAAATTAAATAGAATTAACTTGTAATATAAAACTGATAGAAAATATGTACTACAATATCCTACCTGTAGATTTTGATAATCTTAAATTTGGAAACTGTTGAAGTATTTCAGCAGGATAATCTTGTTTATCTTTCTTCTGTTTAAATTCTACATATTTTTTATGTCTCTAAAAATAAATAATACCTATATTACAAATATAATTTTGAAAATGATTAATAATGAAATTATTCTTACTTTTGCAATACGTTTTAAATAAGTCTGAAAATGTTGAGGTTTTATTATTGGCAAATGTTGAAGTGGTTGAATGGAATTTGTATCAATAAATTTATCGCCCCAATCTTTAATGAAGAAATCTTTCTAAAATAACCAATAACCATTATATTTAGTTAAAATAATATTTTACCATTTTTTTTTTTTTTTTTTTTTTTATGTAAAAGATAAAATAAGTATAAGGTGAATAAATTCAAAAAAACTACAAAAATTAAATAATTAAGGATTTTGAAATAAATAGTTGATAAAAAGATATGTTTTCAAGCAATATTTAATTAATGAAATTATACTTAAAGAAAAAACATACAGATCGAGCTCGTCTGGGATCATTTATAACTGTAGCAAGACTCTGAGAGTAGAAATTCCATTCATCGGTCGGCTGTTTACTATCTGATGTCTTGCGATAGGGTATAGCACAAGAAATTGGTCGAAAAGCATGATCCTGTACAACATGTATTTTATAATCCGACTCATTTGAAATTTTGCCATTCTGTATATAGCAAGTTCCATTGGCACCATACTCACAAAAATACTGGTCATTTTTTCTTCTACAATGCTCTTCATATAAGTGTCTATATAATTATTTTTAAAATAATATTAATAAAACAAACTGATATCACTTGGCCCAATAATTTAGATTTTCTGAATATTATAATAATTTTAAAAAAAAAAACTAAAATTTTCTTTGAGTTAATCATTATTCGTAATTCAACTTATATTACAAGACAAAACTATGCAATGCATAAAATCACAACTTTTAAATGACAAATATATCTTCACATACTTAAAAAACACAATATATGTATATATTTTTATGTATATTATATACAATATCTATAAATACTAAATTCTTATCAACTTCAAAGTAAAACCAATAATAAATATTTATCCTAAATCAAACTTAATCATACTAACTACATAATTGCTTGGTATGGGCTGAAGATGACAACATTGTTGTTGAAAGACATATATGTTTAATAAATATCAATTTTGTGATTTGTGTTTTTAATGAAATATTATAAAAATAATCACAAGTGCTCAATTTTATTTAAATATCAAACTTAATGGTTTAATTTTGAAATTTATTTGGTTATAGCATTATAAGTTAATATTATAAAAAAATTATTAGACATATTTGAACATTCTGAATTTAACTCGCCTCTCAAATTTATCCAATTTTTCGAACGTGGCATTATGGCAAATGTTGCACTTGTGCCAGATCGGTTCTTTGGTTACGGTTCTATCCATAGTACCACTAATGACATATTTTATGTTTTTAGATTATTGCGAAACGAACAATCGTTGCGTTCTTTCTTGAACAAACTATGAAAAACTCATCATCCAATGTCGTAGCACATAATTATTTTTTTACTTTATATGATTTAACAATAATTCAATACGTATGTTTTAAAAAATAATTAATTTTAAATTTATTAACCGTGCAATATTGTTAAATGTTAAAACTCGAATGTAAGCATAAAATATAAAATATGGACAATAATAATAAATATGAAATAGTAAAATGAAAATGAGAAATGTAAATGTCTATGCGTTATCAATGACGTCGAATTATGGTATCAGAGAAAAAATCGATACGGCTTATCAGTAATTTTAATCAATAAATAGATATTGAACATCTAAATTTAAAATAGAAATTTGAATTTTTAGATGATCTTCAAAAATTAAGATATTTTTTTTTTTATTTTAAAACTCTTAAAATGGATCCTCCTTTAGATCTTAAAAGCAACAATAAGCTTTCCATGGCAAAAGAAACTTTGGAAACAGGTAGTATATCTACGTTTAATTAATTAATTATTTTAATTTGTTATAATAATATAAAAATGTATCACAAATAAAATACATACCTACTTATGTTTAAATTATAATAAAAAAAGAAAAATCAACAATTCCAAACTTTATCTATTACTATAAAATATATATATATATATATATATAGGTATATAACTATTATAGTTATTAGTTCTATCATAACATAATTCTTATTATTTGAAAATATGGATAAATCATTGTTACGCTAATACAGTAATACATTATTATAATTTGTTGAAAATAAAATATTATTTGTGTTTTATATTATACATTTTTAGCTTCAAAATTATTACGCAGAAAAATACCAAGAGCTGGTCATTTAATGACTCCTAAACATTTATGGATCCAATCAATCCCTCCTAAAGTAAATTATCTAAGAAATAAGATTTTTTAAAAAAATATTCTAATCATTATAATTAACTGTATCATTATTTGTAGGCTTGTGATGTGGTTTTAACATTTACTAAGAATTCAGACTATAGGACAATTGAATGGGTGAAGTCACAAATAATAAATGAATCCGATAGTTTAAGTTTATTAGTAAATGTCCAATACCATTCATCAACCGATTCTTACTGTTTTTATATAACAGCTCTGTTTCAAGTGTATGGTATTCATTTTTAGTAAATTGACTATATGAAGTCATAATATCATTGTTACTTTTCAGTTTAATGAAAGCTGCACAAGATGTACATTTACCAAAACATATTATTGGCGGTGGAGGCTTAAGAGAATTTATTCTTTCAGAAATGAATATATTTGAAGGAATTGAAGATCATTCTTATTTTTTCACAATGCAAGAGAGACAATCATTGATATTATATATTTTAAATACACGTAGAGTACAAAATTGTACATGGGTTAATGGACTAGTCGAAGGTCAACCTTTAAGTAAAATTACTATTATTATTTAATATTATGTTATGTGTTATATTTACAATGTTTTGATTCAGTTACAGAATGTATATCAAACGGAATAATTGAGAATTTATTTCCTGTTCATGAAAATAAAACACTAAAATGGCTACGTATTATTTGGGTGAAATCTTTTTTCAGCTTACAACCTTTAGATAAAATCTGTGATTATTTTGGGGTAAAAATTGCCATGTATTTTGCATGGATTGGACACTATACAGGTTCATTGGTATTTCCAGCTATTGTATATTCTGCATTTTGGGTAAATTTAATATTATATGTAATTATTAATTATTACAATATAAATAATTAAAACAATACACAAATAATTAATATTTAATGTAATAATGCATTTTACAGTTTGGCTTTGGAAGGCAACTGGATCAATGGACAGAAGGAGTATGGTTTGTGGTTTTGGCTTTTATAAATGTTTTATGGCTAACTGTATATTTGGCAACTTGGAAACGGTATTGTGCCGAATTGGCCTATAGATGGGCTACACTAGATCAAAGACATCAGTTTTTGTTGCAACCACGTTTACAATTTAAAGTAAGTACATATTTAATTTATACAATAACATATGAATTATAATATTATTATTATTTATTTAACATTTTAATTTAATATATTTTTAGGGTCAACCACAAATTAGTCCAATAACTGGCAAGTCAGAACTATGGTATCCTAATTGGAAAAGAAGACTATTCAGTTATTTTGTTAGTGCACCCATAATTAGCCTGTGTTTGATAGTAGTTTTTGCATTAACTATATTTCAAATAAAATTTCAAGCAAGTCAATTTTATTTTATCTTTCTCATCATATTAGCAGATTTATAGCAAATAAAATAATTACCTACTAAAATGTGCATATTATTTTGTTATTTTAGGATTGGTGGGACTTATATATAGAAACAAATCAATATCCTATATATTTGAGTTATATTCCAAAAATAATGTTAGCACTTATTATTGCTGTACTTGATGATATTTACAGCATTATTGCTATATGGCTAAATGATTGTGGTAAGAGGTTTTATAGTACATATTTATATTTATAAAATCATTATGTTATCATTTCTACATATGCACATGAAAATATAAAATATATTATAATATTGTATGCTTATAATTATACTGACATGTTTCTATATATTATTAGTTTTATCACATTTTGTATGTGCATGCTGCATTTAGAAAACTACAGGCTAGATACTGAATATGAAAATCAATTGATCATCAAAGTTACATTGGTTTGTATAAACAATAATTTATTAACATTGTATATAAAAAAAATATTATTTACTTATAAATTGAATTTTTAGTTTCAATTTGTCAACTCGTTCCTGTCTCTTTTTTACATTGCATTTTATTTACAAGATCAGGAAAGACTTAAAACGGTAAAGATAAAATATACCTTAATGAATATTATATTAAATACATTTTTTGTTGATCTATTTAATAATAAAGTAATTTCACATATGTAGCAATTAGCTGTACTTTTAATCACTAGACAATTGATGCGTAACATCAAGGACTCAGCTCTTTCATACTTTATGGAACAATTGCGTTTTGCAAAAATTAGTTTTGACATGTTTGGAGCATTGACCCCATCTGAAGAAGCAACCAAACAAAACTGTGAACGTGTTGTGTCACAGCCAGAACTTGAATGTTCAATGTTTAAGGTAAGCCTCTTAATTTATTTATATCATAATATTAACAATACTAATTATTTCATTATTAATAACACTAATAAAATATTATAATTTTATATTTGTTTAATTAAAAAAATTGTTATTCTATATTACAGTTTGACGGTACATTTTCTGAACACTTGGAGATTTTTATTCAATTTGGTTATGTGGTAATGTTTTCATCAGCATTCCCATTGGCCGCCCTATGTGCATTACTCAATAATTTAATTGAAATTCGTAGTGATGCGTTCAAACTATGTTATGTGTACCAAAGACCATTTGGTCAACGTATAAAAGACATCGGGATGTGGCAGGTATATTTATAAACTTAATACAAGTCTTTATAATTATTATCATTTTATGACTTATATTATTTACATAAATATGTAACTATTTATAAATTTCAATTTATGTGCTTTAAAACTTTCATTAGGTAATATATATATATAAATAATGCATTATTTTAACAATTTTTAAATCTCTGTAACTATTTGTTAGATAAATTTTTCGAAAAACACATATGAGGTTCCCTCGGAATGTTGTCCTCTCCATATTTTTTATAATGAGTATTTTATTTCTAAAATTAGCTACTTTAAAGTATACTTTTTACTGTTTATCATAAACATGTTACATTGGAAAATAGGTGGTATAACATCCTCTTAAGTAGTATATATTAGAGCTTCAATAAAAATTGATAATGTAATATTGTAAAATATGGATAAATAATATGAAAAATCCATAAAAATAGTTTAAACATCAATTTTACTAAAATTTCAACACATATTAAAAAAAATGAGACTTGATTTTTTTCTAATATTTTGGTAACACATCCAAGTATACTATATATGAGAAAAATTCAATAAAATATTCACATTTATTATTAATCATTGTAAAAATATTGAGTAATAATAAGAGCAAGAGTAATAATATTAAAATTTTCAAGTCTTTAAGTTCAATATTTCCTGAGTTATCATAAAATATTGAAATTGATTTTGTCAAAATTTCAGTTTTTGTGAAAAATTCTGTTTTTTTCATCATATTTTGGTCGTTTTTTCCTATCACAATTTGAAAAAAATTTAATTGAAGTACCAATTGCATTCTCTTTCCTATTAGACACATATGCTATTCATAAAAATTGGAGCATTTTTTCGTGTAGAAAAATTGTCTACAAACAAAAAAAGAAAAGACACGCATCATTGTAAAATCAATACATTCTTTGCTTTGCTCAGAATCTAAAGTGGAATTGATAAATAGCCTAAACACAGTACTATAATTAAAGTTTCACAATTTGAACAGTTCATCTTACATGTATCACTGTTTATTTATAAATTATATTAGTACATAGTTTAATTTATTTTAAAATGTTATATTTTTATTTATACATTAGAATATAATGGAAGTAATGGGATTCATTGCTGTACTAGTAAATTGTGCTCTAATTGGTCTTAGTGGTGAAGTCCATCGATTGTTGCCTGACATGACAGCTATTCAAACAGTTTTGCTAATAGTTGCTCTTGAGGTAATTAAACATAATTTTTAAAATATACAAGTTTTAAATTTTAAATGAAATTTGAGAGATTTAAAGAAAAAAAATTGCTGTTAGATGTTAGTGTATTAGTATGTTTTAATAGTTTCATAGGTACTTTATCAAAAATAAAAAATAAAATGATTCATGCAAAATTTATAAATCATTCGCTTAATATAACTATTGAAATTAGTTTATACCATTGTATTACTATTGTTTGTACTATACTACTATTAATGTTTCATTTTCCGTTCATTATTTTAATTGATGTTATTATATAAGTATATTATTTTATATAAGCCAAATAATTAATGAAAATAAAAATTTATATTGGTAAAACGATTGGTAAGTAACTAAGTACTGAGAAAAAAATGTGTACAAAGACAAGCCTTATGATTTTTTATAAAACATGTAATAGAAGATTCAATAGAGCTTAAGAATTTTACAATAATAAATATAATAATAATAATATAATATTTATATTTTCACAGCATATAATGTTGGCATTCCGGTGTGTATTAAGTTATCTAATCCCCAATGTACCTCAATGGATAGCCACTGAAATGGCCAAGGCAGAGTATATTCGACGTGAAGCAGCATCTTCAAAAACTCAGTAACAGTAGTTTTAGTTATAATAAATGTTTTGATTTTATATTAAACATACTATATTAACAAATTTTATATTTTATTAGGTACCTAGTGAAATTATTTTATAAATGTGAAATTATTAGTACCTCAACGTCAATAGACATGTTCATGTATATATACAGAACTTAGAAGTTACTTGTGTTAATTTCCATGTATACTTCATTTGCTTGTGCATACTATTCATTTAATTAAATCGTTTACCTTATTAAAAACAAATTGCCTAAACTATCCAAACTAACAAATAGGTAATAACTTTTCAATAACCCTTTCTCAGTACGCCTAATTATATGAATTTCCTTACATCATTGAGATGTTTGGGCAACCTACAATCTATATATTGATATTACAGTTAATTAAGAGAATCACTTGATCAAGGGATTTCAGGGAAACCTATCAGATGCATTATCCGTCCATTTAAATGTATATTCTGTATTATGTTTTATGTATATATATTTTATGATATATTATATTTAAAATGAATAAACAACAATAAATGATTTTTACACTGAAAGTTTTTTAACTATTCACAAGGCAGCTCAACCAAAAACATTTCATTTTATAAGATAAAATTTTTCTCTTTGGAAGGATCCCCATACTATCACGACCAAGTGGTCCTACACTCTCCACCTCTCTGTTTGCGTTATAGAAATTCATTCTTACTACTTTTTTTTCCACCTAATAATTCTGTTTCTGTATATTCATTTGAATCCATGTTAATTTTTAAGTAATTTTCCAAAAATGGTAAGAAATGCTAAAAATTTTAAATTGCCTTTATTTATATTATATAACAGACAACAGTAATCAGTTACAATTTAACATTATATAAATCTACCCTTCTTAAAATTATTGCCAATCATTACAATTTATTTTCTGTAAAATTACTTTATTCAATGCATATCTTCATATTTATATCTACCACTAAGTCTGATAAAAAAATAAATGCCTACCTAAATAAATAATAATTGGTGCAACTATGCAAGTCTCTCAATTACCATCCATAATGCATACCTAATTATGTATAGGTATAAGTAATTATAATATACGTGGGTTATTGTTTTTTTGTTCAATAGAAAATGAAACTTACAATTGTATGAGTGGTAACATTTAACTAGGTATTATGACAATATTAATAATATTTATACAATAAACAAATTAAAATTATTTTTAATTAAAAACCTACTTCACTATTATATAATGCGTATATAATATATTGTGTACTTATTGTTTATATTAATACACCTTACACAATTACTTAAACATATTTATGTATTTATCGATTTTAATTAATACGAGTACATTGTTTTGTTTATTCTTATTCTTATCTGTTCTACCTACTTTAATATTAAAAAATGTAATGGGTACATACTTTGTAATATTATAATTATTTTCTAACAAAATATATATTATGTTACTCAATTTTTTACCATAAAATGTATTTATTTAGTTAATTATCTAATTATTTAATTTCACCTTATTCTTCTTCGCCTTATCTTCCAACTATATGAGGTCACCTATCCTAGTCTTAACCTTTTATAAATATCAATCACCCTCTCGAATATTCACACCAGCTATCTTCATGTATTATAATTATATCACACTCTATTCTATCCTATCCACCTATTTTTAGTCTTCATTTGCCCCTCTTACTATCTACATTAATTTTCATAACCACTCCGACTGCTTCTGAGTTTTGAATCATCTCTCGTCATAACATGTCCAAACCATTATCAGCCTATTCTTTCTTCTTTTCGCCACAATTGATATAACTCCTACACTTTTCTTTATGTACCTATTTATTTCTTATTCTATCCTATCCACTCACTCTACTTATCTATCTTAACATCCTCATTTCCACTACACTCATCTGTTCTATTTTTTAAGTCACTACTCAACACACAATAGTGTCTTTTTTTTTTATGTATGTAAACACTTTTACTACACGAAATAATACTCTGATTTTCAGGAATAGCATATGATTCCGGTTGGAAAGTGGATGTAGTTGGTACATTATTTAAATCATTTTTTGAATTTCTCAAAATTGACCCTAAGCGGTAAAAAAAACGAAAAAATGGCATTTATCTCGAAAACTGAAATATCAACGAATTAGATTTCATGAAAACTCAGGCAATTTCAAAGTTAGAGACTTGAAAATTTTATAGGGTGTTCATTTATGTACTATATGTGTGATAAAATTTTGTGTTTTAAATATTTCATAAAAAATGTCAAAATTTTAATCAATTTCTACATTATCTGACTGAACTTCACTCAGAATTGTTTTTCGAATGCAATGGCTTATCATTGCATTCAAATTCTAATTAAAATTAAATACTATGATTTGCACACCTATATCTCTGTGGCAGGGATTTGTAAGCCAACTGTTGTCATGCCATTTTCTCTCTCAACCATCAACCAGAAACCAAAGGTGAATGAAGCCATTATTTCTAAACAATTCTTCACATAAACATAAAAATTATTATTGTGAAAATAATACACTCTTCATTACGCTCAAAATATATAAATTATAATCAATATTTATTCTAATCTTATTTAAAAAAAGAAAAAATAGCAACTAAAATTTATATTTTATAATGTATAATATATAGTATATAAAATAAAAATGTTTTATTCAAGATTAGGAATATAGTGTATACAATATATTTATATTTATAATATATATAAATTTTATAAATAAAATAAAATAAATATTATTTGAATAATATGTTAAGATATACCAATACCACTATTAAAAATCAATAATATATTAATTTGTTTTTTTTTTTATATATATATATATAAAATAAAATAACTAATATAATTTTACCCTCAACATATAGTAGATTAATATAATCGCGTAGTTAATATAATAATTTCACGATACATCTATAGTATATATATATATATATATATAAAATACAATTTATTATATTTAACACAAAGTAAAATTCATGTTTAACATGACAATAATATAATTTTACATTTAAATATTTCTAAGATACAATAATATAAATATTTATCGCAACAAAAATTGTGGTAACTATAGATAATTATATAATTAAGTTTAAAATATATATTAAAAAATTATCAACATATATAATATATAAAGGTATAAATCACAAAATAAAATATATTGTAACAACTTATTGTTACTAAAAAAGAGTTAGTCATATATAATCCAATTATTTCCAATAAAATACAGTTTTTTTAAAAAATAAAAATATAATAAAAATTGTCATATGAGAAGTCACAATCATAATTAAATTAAAATAATACAAATATCACATATTTAATCTAGTTATTAAGCAGCATCATGTTTTCGAGTTAAATTAGTAAAATTCAATAGATAAAAATATATGTTTACAGTGATACTACTTTTAATATTAAAAATATAGATAGATGCTATAATTTTTATACTTCTTCTAGTATGGGTTTTACAGATTCGTTTTCGTCACCGTCCCATTTTAATTCAGCTTGTTTAACATTATTTTCGTTATAAGCATTGTCCTATAAATAAGCAAAAAGTAAAATCATATTAATATTATTAGTTTGGTTAATCAGAGGTGCTAATGTGTAGTTTCCTCTATCTTATATTTATATTATTATAAAAAAAACCTCATTTAATTTACTTATTTTACTATTGGTAAGTATAAATTGTAAATTTACAAAATAAACGGGTTACTCATTGAAAAAAACAACATCCAAACCATTAAAGAAAAACATAGAATACCAACATTAAGTACATAATATAATATTATTAAATTGTTTAATATTTGGAATCAAAGATAATTTAAATTTAAATTTCAAAGTTTACAAAATATAGCTCAAATAATCACCATACCTGTTGTGCAGTAAATCCTGCAGAAGTAGTACTTGACCAAATCCCATCACCCCAGGTAGTTATTGTTGCTGTTTCAGAATGCCATTGCGTCTTAAAATAAAAATATACATTTTTTTTTTTTAATTGACAAATATTTACAAGGATTTACAAGGAATTTAGAATTTAAAAAAATATATATATATAAAAATGATAAAAGAAATTTCAATTTTATAATATTCATAAAATAAAAGTTAACAATTATAAAAAAAATAATATGATTTATACATATGTTTTTTTAAAGGAAATAAACTTAATATTTACCAAGAACTGTTGTTCTTTTGTCTGAATATCTTTTTCAATTTCTGCCAGTTCTTCAGTTAATTTTTCAGTTTCCTTAGCAGCCACATTATGTGTGGCAAGCTATTTAAAAAAAAATTGTTTAAATAAGACAAAAAAAAAAAATAGTTTATTTTATTTTCCAAAATTATAATCTACCTTCAGATCATTAATTTTTTTCTCTAAATTCTTTAATTGGTTTTTCATTTTCTGTGACTCTGCTATTAGACTATAATAAATAATGAAACACATTGTTAGAATAATAAATATATATATATATATATATATAAAGACATTAATAATATTAACAGTTATAATTACTATTAATACTATCAATATTAAGAAGTGATCTATAGTAACCTTTTTGACACTTTGTGACCACTAAAAAAATTTGGTGGTTCTATTATGCCAGCTGGACTATGTATGGTAATGTAACTCTGTCCAATGGTACCAACGGGTGATGCGACTATATGCGCAGAAGTGGGAAATCCTTGCGGAGAATTGAAATACCAGGAAGCAGCCACTGGACTGTTTCTGGCACCTCTCAATGTGCCCAATGGTGTAGTTATTGTTGTAGTAGTTGAGCTAAAAAATTGAGCTTGAGCAGTAGCTGTAGCAGCCGCCGGAGTAGGTATTGGCAATGTGCAAGGTCGGCGCATTGATTTGGCGTTCATTGCTCCGACCGATTGATTATTACTATTACCACCAGTTGATGGAAGTGGTGGTGGAGTAGGTACTACTGGATTACTACCATTACCACCAATTGGTCCATACTTCCCATTTACAGCCAATTCAAATGGCACAAATTCATCTGGGTCAGCTAATATAGAATCAGACCTACATAAAACCGAAGTAGATATTTATTATATTATACCTAATACCTATTAAATTTTTGTCATTATAGTATATACTATTACTATTTAATTTTATTAACTACAGAAAATTAATTTAAAAAAGAGCTGATACTCCTGCCACAAGAATACATGTGTGCAAATCATAATGTTTAATTTTAATTATTAGAGTTTGAATGCAATGATAAACTATCTCATTCGGAAAAACAATTCTGAGCGAAGTTCAGTCAGATAATGTAGGAATTGATTAAAATTTTGACTTTTATTAAATATTTAAAATGCAAAATTTTATCACACATTTAAGGTCATAAGGACCATATAGGTACACATATAGTACATAATGAACACCCTATAAAATGTTCAAGTCTCTATGTTCAATATAAATGCTCATAAAACCCCTTGTCACCTAAATGCCCATATCTGACTGAACTTCCCTCAGAATTGTTTTTTCGAATGCGATGATTTATCATTGCATTCAAATTTTAATTAAAATTAAACACTATGAATTGTACACCTGTATCCCTGCGGCAGGAGTATCATCTATTATTTTTTATACTTTAAACAGCTATAAAAAAAAAATTGGAAAATTAATTGGAACTGAGTTAAGTATAATGTATTTATGTTTCAATAAAATTTTCAACATTCTTCCAAATTTTTTGGTCTTCTATTAATTTTTACTAAAAGTATTAAGAAATAATAAGAAGAATTATCGACTTTAAACAGCTATAAAAAAAAAATTAAGACTGGATTTTTCTAATATTTCAATATCATGTTAAATAATATGTAAGTATACTTCAGTAAAATTTTCAGACCTTAATGCCTAAAATTGCTAATTTTATCAAACATTATATACATAAAAACGAGAATTTTACGAAATATTAAATGTCCTAGCTTTAAAATCGCCCGAGTACTCGTGAAATATTGAAATTGAATTCGTCAAAATTTCAATTTTCGAGAAAAATGCAGTTTTTCATCATTTTTTCTATAGCATAGGGTCAATTTTGAGAAATTCGAAAAATGACCTAAATAAAGTACCAACTACATCCACTTTAAAACCGGAAAATTATTATTTATGCTATTCGTGAAAATCGGAGCATTATTTTGGATAGTAAAAGTGTTTTCAGACATAAAAACAGAAATCAAAATCTACAACTATTTGGACATACTACTTGTGTTTTCTAAATTAACATTTTATAATATAATTAACATTGTCTAAAAAAGCATATAGACCCCTTCAATCAATCTATCCCCATCAAATTACTTCAGTTTCCTAATTTGTTTCAGAATATCTAAATTTAGTAAATAAACCATAACTAAATCTTGTAATAGTTCCCATTCTTGATAACTTAGAATGTGGGAATTATTTTAATCTTACACTGTAAATTGTAGCCCTAAATTAAACACCCATCACTGAATAAAATTCATTTTACTATTAATATTATAAAGGTATACATTTCTAATATTCTTTTTATACATTAGTTATTTATTATCAATAAATATTTACTGGCTAATATTTTTAGAAGAAATTGTAAAACATAGATAGATTTATTATTTATTTAAAAACAATTAATATAAAGTCAAAATATTTGTGGTGTAATATTTAAAAGTAAAATAATAATGAAAAAACAATGTCCTGGTTTAAAACCATCATCTACATCGAAAACACGTTTGAATGAACTAATTTCATGGCATTTATTAAAGAAAAATCCATCAGGTGCTATGATATGGGGAATTTTTGGTGCTTCATTTATAATGCATGGGTACTTTTTAGTGCATTTTTTAAAGCATAAAGAATATCAAGTAATTAATAAACATATTAATTTAAAATTTAGATTAACTTTAATAAAACTCAATTTATAGGTTGAACACAAGACACGTATGTGGAACGAACGTTTTGAAATGCTTGAGAATCCTGTCAGAATGAAACTGTACTATCCACATAAGGAATCTGTACCTAAACCATGTCAACCATTAATTGATGCTTATAAAAAAATGCGCGATGAAGAAACTCTTAGACGTAAACAAATCGAAGAATGTAAAAATGCAATTAATGTTAAAAAATAAAAATACATTTTCTTACCTTATTAACATGGGACGTCCAGGTTGAATATTAACAGGAGAAGGTAATCCATTTTTAGTGTGAAATAATCCATTATCCCACATTGAATAACGATCAAAATCCTTTAATACACAATGAAAACGTTATATTACTTTTATTTTCAATCTCTATAATTACTATAATAGTAATATTTCATGAAAAGTGATAATTGACTGTAGTTGTTAAATCATTGACCACCACTTTTCATATTAACTATAAGTAGTGGCATATTTAAAAAGACAAGGGAAGGGATACTCCTGCCGCAGGGATATAGGTGTGCAAATCAAAGTGTTTAATTTTAATTAGAATTTGAATGCAATGATAAATCATTGCATTTGAAAAAACGATTCTGAGTGAAGTTCAGTCAGATAATGTAGGTATTGATTAAAATTTTGACATTTTTTATTAAATATTTAAAACGCAAAATTTTATCACACATATAGAGGTCATATAAATTATAAGTACACATATAGTACATAAATGAACACCCAATAAAATTTTCAAGTCTCTAAGTTTAATATAAATGCTCATAAAATCCCTTGTCACCTATACTATGTTCCAAAAGAGAAGACACGAAATGGTGACCAGTTTTCGTTCGGTGGCGCGCATTCCCCACCAACTCCGATAAATGCACGTATGCTCACCAGCGACCTCTGACACCCAGCTGCATCGTTAAAAACCATTATACGGCGCGCTTGGATTGTTGACATCTATGACACTTGGCGAATATACGTATAACCTGTCACCTGATAACCGTGCAAGTGTACACGGCTATTGTGTGCCGCATTTTAATTACGGTGTATACATCATCGGCAATGATCGGCCGTCATTCGCTATGCGCAGAACCCGTGTCTTCTCTTTTGGAACAGAGTATAAATGTCCATATCATAAAAATTGTTGTCAATTTTATATATTATTATAAAATATTGAAATATAATAGGAAAAATCCATATAAATACTTAAAATATTAATTTAAAATTGAAATACATTCTACAGGTACATACATAAACGTTAAGCATTTATTGATGAAATTATTTATATATAATATAATATTTAATATTTATTTATTAATATTTATTTAATATATAATATAATAAATATATAAATATTTATATATATTATATAAATTTAACAAAAATTTTTATTGCCTTTTATACATTCTTAAGCGGCTGGACCAATTGCGACGAAATTTGGTACAGAAATATATAAATATATTAGGCCTATGGGTAGAAGATCGGTTAAGTTAAAAAGTGATGGGCCCAACCCCGAGAGGTGCTCAAACAAGTATTATGAGATTTACGATGGAAATTTTTGTTTATAAATGGTTGCTATTAGTTTCAATAATTATATTATCACTATGATTACTATTATAATCATCTATCATTTAGCTGACGAGTCAAATTCGTCAAAGGAAAAATTTTTTTTTTTTGTCGCATGGGGTTAATTTTGAGAAATTCAAAAAATGACCTAAATAAAGTACAAACTACATCCAATTTGCAACCAGAAACATATACTATTCACGAAAATCCCAGCATTATTTTGGGTAGAAAAAATACCAATACATTCTTAATTTTATTAAAATACAATAATGAATATATGTATTTTTTTTTTAATTATTAGCTTAATTGAAATTATATGTATAATATGTACTTTTCAAAATTTTGCATACTGCAATCCTATATATGTAAATTATATAATATATTTTATTTTTTCCTATAAAATATGCCACTACTATAAGTGTACGTATACACGATGATAGTTGATAGTCATTCTCTTGATAGCACAAGAGCTACTATTACTCAGTTTACACGATGATACTACAACGATAGTTCCTATCGTATATTAACTATCGCATTCTACTATCATCGTGTGGACGCAGCTTAAGTATAACATAATGTACCACTTGATCAGGTGTAAGAGTACATGCTGTCATTACTCTATCTATTTGACCCATTAGCTCTTGTTTGCGATTTTGAAGAGTTATTAAACTTGATGATAAATTTTTCTAAGAATAAAATTATGTATAAATTAAACAATATTGGTTTATTAATTAATATATTGCATTACTATTTTCTTAGAATGATTTGATACATTTTGATCCATATACACTTGACTGTTTGGATTAATCATCAAACCATGTGAATGTGATCCCGGGCTAAAAATATTACATATTATTTTTTTTAAAGTTTATGTTCTAAATTATGTAGCATCCTTTTAAATCAGGGATGGCCAACATGAAGTGACTTACGAGCCACATCAGAAAATTCCAATGCATTTAAGAGCCAGAAAAATAAAATTTCTAAATTTATATATATTTTTGTAGGGTAATTTTAACATTACATGCAAATATCCCATTCGTTCGATTTTTTATAGTTTACATATGAAGGTAGTAATAAAATGTATAGCCACCCCTGATATAAACTAAATATTTACCCATATACTTCATGGTTATATTGTCCTACAGGATAAATTTGCTGCTGACCCGGTTGATAATATGTTTGACCAGTTGGTACAATATACGAATGTTCTACGGGAATTGGAGCTATATCTTGAGAGTCTGAAAATATTATTAACATAAACAAAAATAATGCAATTTAAAATTAATTTAAATTTTACTTTCGGAAATCATCAGTGACTTTTTATTACGCATAAAATCATACTGTTCTTTTGGCATAAATTTGGGGTGGTTTGTTAAATATTCATGATCAACGGATATTGGTACCACTTTATTATTCTTACGGTTCTTATTCCTATACCTATATTTTAATTGATAAAATAAATTATTCATAAAACCTATTCATGAATATTATATATTTACTTTTCCAATTCTTCTTCAGAATGAGCAAATGTACAACCTCCACCTCTTGGGCACGTTCCTCGTATCATTAAGTCTCTGCACAAACTTACTTTATACCTAGGCACATTTCCTTGGTTTTGGACAGATTCACTTTTTATTCCTTTACTTGTATTTCCATGTGATTTGACAAAATCAGTTAAACCTGCTACTACTATTCTAGCGCTTTCAAGGACAGAATGCAATTTTTCCCAAGTACACCATTCCAGATCTATGTTTAATAATAATGTAAATTTATTCAAATACAAATATAAATTTACAAAATAAAAACTTACTAGGATTAGGGTCAACTTCAGCCAAAAGTTCAAAATGTGATCTTAAAGATGACAATTTAGCAGGATCACCAGTCCGCTGTAAAGCTATTATAAGCTCTTGGACAGACTGTGAAAAAGATTGTGGACTTTGTAATTTATCCATGATACTTTGCATATGCGATTTATGAGCTGAATCACCATAAAGAAGTGCTGACCATTGGTCAGGAGCTATGCGAAGACCAGCTTCTGTAGCTATTTCTACTATTTGAGCATCATGTTCACGTCTTAAACTTTCATAAGTACGAAATTCTTCTTTTAATTGCATTAATGAAGAATCTCCTTCACGCTTTGAAACCTATTAAAATAATATTGAGTAAATACACAATGTATAATATGTCAAGTTGTTCATAATATAAAAAATAAAGAGCTGATACTCCTGTCGCATGGGATACAGGTGTGTAAATCATAGTGTTTAATTTTAATTAGAATTTGAATGCAATGATAAACCATTGCATTCGAACAACGATTTTGAGTGAAGTCCAATCAGATAATGAAGAAATTGATTAAAATGTTGACATTTTTTTATGAAATATTTAAAACGCAAAATTTTATCACACATATAGGAACTATATAGGTACATATATAGCACACAAATAAACACTCTATTAAATTTTCTAGTCTCTAACTTCAAAATTGTTCGAGTTATCGTCAAATATTGAAATCGAATTCGCCGAAATTTCAGTTTTTGTGAAAAATGCTGTTTTTCGTCGTTTTTTCTACCGCTTAGGTTTAATTTTGAGAAATTCGAAAAATGACCTGAATAATGGAACCAACTACATCCACTTTCCAAATGGAAACATATGCTATTCGTGAAAATCGGAGCATTATTTCGGGTATAAAAGTGTCTACAGAATAAAAAAAAAAAAAAAACAAACAACAAAAAATCACACATCATTGTAAAACCAATACATTTTTTGCTTTGCTTAGAATCTAAAATATATTATAATTAAAGAAGAGAAACAAATCATTTTAATTTATAAATTATAAGCATTAAGTAATATAATATAGTAGTTAATATATTTTTAACACCTAAAAGAAAAAAATATTTTTATTTAATAAAAAGCATTTTAGTATATTACATTAAATTTATGGTTATAACATTATTAAAATATTAATTACTTTTATTTAAACATAATAATTTCAAAATTTTAAACTCTTTGTTACGTGCACAATAAAAACACTAATTTTATATACACAATTTAAATAGAACCGTTTATTGATAAATATATTTTTTTTTCTAAAATTGGCCAACTTTCAGCAAAGTTGATTTTAAATAAAAATTAATTGTCATAATTCAATGCATACTGCATACTATTGTCTTTTTAGTAAAAAACTTATTCTTTAATATGTATGGTATATTATAATTAAAGACCGGATTTAATTGCAGTGAAAACACACAAAACTTGCATAATATTACAATTGTATAATTACACCAAAAAATACATAAGAATTGCATAATAAATTGCACTATAAAAATTCAAAAATTATATAAAAAAATTAGACAAATGTTACTTTTTTAAATTTTTTGATAATATTAGATTTAGATACATAACCAAATTATGTTCATTAAAATTAAATCTTCTATTACTTAAAATATGTTTATACAAAGAAAAATTACGTTCTACGTCTACACTAGTTATTGGTTCATATTTAAAACAATTCAATAAGGTAAGTGTTATATCTAAAATAACATCTTTTTTACCTGACATGACTTCATAATAAAATTAATAGTTTTATAGTTTTATACCCTTCAATTTTTTTCAATTACATACATAAATTTGTCAATTTTTTTTCCATCTGTACCAGGAATAATTGTTAAAATATCTAATGTTTTCTAAACATATTCATACTTTCAAGTAATTCACTATTCGATTTTATACGCATTGTTCATATAAACACACAAAATTGTAAAAAATTGCAAAAAATTGCATTATAAAATTAAATAAGCGTAACACATAAAGTATAAATTGACTATAGATTTGATCAGATTTGGTTTATCTTAACTGCAAAAAAAGTTGCAATATCAATTAAATCTGGTCTTTAATTATAATATTATGTATAATTTATAGTATAGAAATTCTGGAATTAAAGATAGACCACCACATTACATTGTATGTAATTAATAATTACTAATTATACATATAGTACCTTAAAACATGAAGCTCTGTAAAGTAGTTGAACTACATGTCCAATACTAGTTTTAGATGCTTGAGGAAAATGTGGTTCCAATCGTTGAACGACAAACATTACTAAAACTTTTCTAGATAAAGCAGAACCATCCTCTAAGGCAAGTAGTACAAGTTTTAATACTTCTTCTTGCATTGCTGGTCCCAAAAATTGACAACCTCGAGCTCGGACAGCTGCCCATAGGTTTGTTGATAATTGTTGGGCACTTTGGTGATGAAGTATAAGTTCAGTCATACTACGCTCACCTAATGATCTGGCAGCTCGGATAGCTCTCATACGCCCTTCATTTTCTAAAAGCTGACAATTAACTAGTGTCACCAACTTACGTTGCATGGGCCTTGATAGTCCTGCACTAGTTGATTGACCACCACCTAGTAATTTTATAAACATATTTAAAATGTTTGATTTTATATGATTTTAAAATAACATACCAGTAGCAAAAGATTTAAGATACAATGCAAGATATTCAACACACTTTTTGGATTTACAGTAAAGTAATCGTTCATCAGTTGACATATTCTTGAACAAAGATTTAGGAATGTTTTCATTACTTGGTATAGATGCGCCCACCAATTGAAGTAGAGCATAATTGATAGGTAACTGATCAACATCTATATTTATCAAATTCTGGTAAACAAAAAAAAATTTGGAATATTTATTATATCTAAATAAATTTCAAAATAAATATTTAATAAAATACTAATATTAGTAGAATAGGCCTATCAAGAAATCGAGATTTTTCAGATGGGTCCTATCGTATAGGGCCCCCTGGTGGCCCAGGATGAACTATTTATTTTATGTTTGACTTTGATTAACATTAATTATTTATTACAACAATATCAAATTGCATATAGATTATAAATATACATATTATTGATTTCAGAATAAATTGAAACTTATGAATTTATGATTTTTGAAGTACAAGGGCCGTTCAGAAAGTAACTTCCGATTGGTTTAAAAAAAAAACAATAAAGTTAATAAACACAATTAATTATTATTTACATCTTAAAACTATATCTTTGCTCTATTTTTCAACATAATTTCCATATACATTCAAACATTTATTGTACCTCTTCACTAGCTTAGAAATTCCATCAGCATATAAATCTCCCACCTGTGCCTTGAGTCTGCTTGTACTGCATTTCTCAGCTTCTTGCCATCACCAAAGTGCTGAGATCCTAGCCACTTCTTCATAGCCTAACCATTCTGTCACTACCTCATACAACACAGTCCTAAAAATTTGTGGAAATTCATCAGAAAACTCTGAAATTGTAAAATGTCGATTTTCATGAACCTTTTCATCAACTTTTTCCAAACCAGTACATCAGTGACTAATGATGGCCTGCCACTCTTCTCTTCGTCATGGATGTTTGTTCATCCAATTTTAAATAAACAAACCCATTCACGAACAATTCCTTCACTCATCACACTTGGTCCATACACTGCACAAAGTTCCCGGTGAATGGCTGCTGCCGAATATCGTTTTGTCATAAAAAATTGTATGACAGCTCGCACATCACATTTGGCGGGTTTTCTATTGCAGCACACTTTTGAGACGCTACATAAACAGAATTAGCAATCACACAACTTCACTCTACCACAGTCAGATACCAACTGACCTACCACTCATGTCTGTTCAAAAATGGCAGCACTATCTCTACTACATTCCACACAATTATTAATCGGAAGTTACTTTCCAAACGGCCCTTGTAATATTTAGGTATAAATCAATAAAATTTAAAAATATTAAAACTCAAAATTTCTAATTTTATTAAACATTACAAAGGAAAAAATTAATAAGATCCACATAAACATTATGGACTTTAGTTTTCTTTAAAAATTACAACTTTAAACAAATATAAAAAAATTGAGACTTACGATTTTGAAATATTTTGAAACTAAGTTAAGTAATAGGCTTAGATAATATATAATAGATTAATAGGCCATTAAGATCCTATAGTTTTCAGATCGTAAAATCCAAAATTGCTAATTTAGCATATATCATAGAGAAAATACTAAAAATTTTACAATATTTTCATGAAAAATTGATGTATTAACGATTTCAAAATTTTACTACGTATGTAAAATACCTAATTAAAAACCCAGTAAAAATCAAAACCTGCTTAATTCAATACTTTTTATGTTCTTGTAAAATATTTAAAATCAATTTCGTCCAAATTAAGATTTCCATGAATATTATTAACTAATTTTTTGGTAGTTTTTCCTACTGGTGATTTCAATTTTAAGAAACTCATTTAGTTACCTAAATAAAGTACTAACAAATAATATTCTTTACCAGAATCATATGTTAATCGTGGTATCAGATCATTATTTTTAGTCGAAAATATATTTCCTACAAACTAAAGAAATGACACACCATTGTAAAATCAATACACTTTTCGCTTCGTTCAGGATCTAAAATAAATTGTATTATATAAATTATATAATATGTAATATTAGAAGTAGAATGTGCATAAATAGAATATTGGCAAAGCGAATTATAAGAGCAGAAAATTTTTGGTAGCCCTTTAATTTGGTTATTAGTAACATAAAATAATCCTTCTAACCCTGTAATTATAACATTACATTATATAAGTAACCATTATATTAATAAACATTTGAAACAAACATGTTTTACAACATTTCCTTAGTGTGAATTTGGCTTTATAAGCTAAGATATAAATTATATTAAAATTCTTAAAGACCATCATATTAGGTATATAGAGTTTTATATGACACTATCTGTTTATTTCTATTCATTAAGAAACATAACATAGCAATGTCACTATCAATCATGTTAGAACTCAAATTGTGGTGATTAAATTCAGAATTGAAGTATTTATTATAAAGTACATAAAAATTCAAGAAAAACTTTTTTTAGAAAAAATCCTCAACTGGTAAACTTCAAAATTAATTTAAATGCTACAATATAAAGCATTATTTTATATTTTCTGTGGAAATGGAATATTTTGAAATATTTTCTCTAAGTATGTCAATAATTTTAAATTACAATATTAAATCATTATTGATATTCTATGTACCTATTCATTGGTAATAACATTTAAAAAAAAAAAAAAAATGATTTCATTGTTTCAATACATATTATATATACTTATTTCATTATAATGTTTAATTTGTTATTGTGTTTAGATAAATATTTTAATATCTAATATTTGTTTATTAATAATAGAAATGATAGATAAATAAATAGGGCGCAAACTAATTTAAAAATAAATATTGTTATAAAAATGTACATATATAGGTAGACAATTAAAATTAAAATTAGATAACATAGTTGAAATAGTTCATTACATAGTTTTCAAATAATAAATATTATAATTAGGGCTAGGGACTTCATGCCCTAAAAAACCTTAAAATATGCATGCAAATATGCCTTAAAAATACACACAATCAAATATTACTATATACTATTTTTTATTAATCAACCAAAAGTTAAAATCAATATATATTAATAATGTATAAATAAAATAAAATAATGAATAATTTAATTTTAATATAAATAGGTACAATATAAAATACTTTAGAAATTATTCAATAAAAACAATTTTTTAAGCTTATGCCTTATATAAATAAATAAAAAAAAACATTAATTTAGAATTTTTATTCAAATAAATTGCATTGTGTAATTAAAACATTAAAACGACACTTGCGTACAGAGGAAATAACATAAACTGATGGTAAATTATTAATTAAATGTTTCAAGACCCGCATAGGACTCTACAATAATTTATCTGTGTAAATAAAATAAAATATTTATTATAATTTATAAATAAAAGTATCGACGGTTAATAAGTAATCTCAATATTATAAATTATCGATATAACGGGAAAACACAAACCCATAATGATATCGTGGACAAAATTTTTTCAAATATATAATTTTTAGGAAATTTATAGAGAAAATAAATATTATTTTCAAAATATATATGAAATATGCACTTGAAATGCGAAAATAGACAAATTTCACTAAAACGTAAAAAACCGTGAATTATGCAAAACATGCAAAATAAAAGTATTAAATATAAACTTAATAGTTTAGAATCAAATTTCTATAATACTTCGCTATGTTTTGAATGATTATTGAAAAACTTGCAAACTCCTAGAAGTCCCTAATTATAATCAACAATAATTTTGAATCCATTTTAAGTAATATTAATAATAAAAAAAGTAAAAAATTAATTAATATAAAAAAGTATTAACAATGGTACTATAAAAAGCATATTGCATATATTATATACTAGCTGAATTACCCGGCTTTGCCCGTGTGTAACACACTAAAAACAGGTCAGAGCCAGGTAGACGGAAACCTTCGGACCGCCGTGCCGTACCGTATTTCCCGTTATCGGCCGACTGCTATTGTTATTATTATTATACATCATTACAAATTACACGTAAAAATTTATTTTTGCCAATTTCAACCCTTTAAAATGAAAATTTTGAAAATCAGGCGACGTGGTGACACTCACGAAGGTATTTGGAACAACTTTGTGAAAAAAAATTGGAAAAAAGTTAAATAGCGTCTTCATAAAATTGGTACATAAAAAGGCCTGTTCTTTTAAATATATAAGGATTATGATGGATTTATTTATATACTAAATACTTTTAAATTAAATATACAATATAGAAATCTGGAAAATTAGCATGTACTTAGTCCATTAGATCACATTTATTTTAATTATTTCAACTAAATATGCAACATTATTTAGGAATGATACAACTGTATCAAAAGACAAAATATTTTTTCTTTATTTGGCAAAGTAACAATTTTTAACAATTATGTAAACAAAAACACACTTGGCAATAGAAAAATAATTTTTTTTTATGTAATTATTATAACCTTACTTAAGGTTAAGGTTAATAAGTAATTGTTCAAATTTAGATTTTAAATTATTGACTACCTATAAAATCAAATATTAAGCACTAATGAAATCATTAAGTACAGTATACTCAAACTAATGTTTAATAATCAATATCTACCTACATCTAATCGACATTAACATTTAAATATACCAATTGTCACTAATCTATTTTGATTTATTTAGTAAATGTTAAATCTGAAAACAATTTAAGTAGGTACTTAATAAATATTTTTGTAATAATAATTTATTGATGATGGAAAGTAGGATTTAACGTTACACTTTAGAAAAATTATTCAATCAGAAAATCAATTGAATGTCAATATTACACTAATAAACTCACTTGATCAAATGGACATTGTTTTTTAGGTAGATTTGATAGGCAAGATTTACACACAGTGTGTGCACATCCCAAACTGATTGGATGTCGAACTTTGACATCAAACCCATTACAGCACACAGGGCATGCCAGAAAGTCGGTCCACTGGGGGGCTTGGATCGGCATCGCTGTGCAATAAACAAAAACATATAAATTATATTCGAACGGTGAGACCTAAAAACAAAACGAGTTGCGTTGATTGAACTAATGTGAAGAAAAATTAATAAAAACAAACTAAGAAAACTCACCGTTTTGTCGTCGGCTGGTGATTCTTTGAACTTTTTATAACGAATACGTCGAGGGTCGTACGTACGACCATCAGGTCGTGATGAAACGATTTCAGATCAACGGTGTCGACATCACTTATTGTCGAAGTAAAGACGAACGTGAAACCTTGGACGGCGTTTTAGAATTGCATATAGACTATTACTATAGTCATATATTAGAATATTGTATACAGACGTTACAATAAACCGATCGTCGTTCAGAATATTAGATGGTAGTCGAACTTAAACGATGGCTGAATCCCGACGACCGTCACTTGTGCGATTTACTGACGTCCGTTGTTCGACGATCTGACGAGTTGTTTATTTTTACACACGGGAAATACGCAGTAAGAACGTCGGCAGTAGAAGCGACGACGGCCGAAAGTGCATTGAATTAGACGTTACTACGTTAGTCAAGCGCAGGAACTCGACCTATTGTTATTGTTGGTATTTTTATCTGTTAATATTGATATTCATACGCTGAGTGCTGACTTACGGTCACAACTCACAACGACTACCGATGATTCTTATTCATTGTCGACCATCATTATTTAACTTTTTCGTTTTCTGCCTATTGTTGATTATGTTTTTTCTCTCTTTAAACTCACGTCAGTTTTAGTTTTTCGCGACAATCACGAATTGACATCGCGTTATCACAGTGGACGTCACACGCACGCGCGCTCACACATTAACTAATAACTATTCTTTTCTATGCTATAGACTGCTCACTACTGCCGTATCCGGATTTCCCACAATTTCGAACGTTTACACAACTTTTACCGTGGTCAGGTTGTCCGGAAGACAGACTTGGAGACTATTTAATATTTAATATTTATTATTTAATTAACATTAGAGCCATAACCATATAAATTACTGTAGTGGGCGGTCTCGACATTCGAAATCGAATAAACGAGAGAAATCATGACGGGAGTGGCGACTGCACGTACGTCGAAGACGGGAAAGCTCCCTTACAAATTTACAATTATTAATAAAATAACTGACAACTGTCATTAGTCGTTATGTCTTTGTTGTGTGGATGTGTAAAATCCACCTGTGTAACCATGTCTGTGTAATAGAACAAAACAAACATTATTTTTTAATCATATCATCATGACAAAAAAATTAATTGATTATTCCGTGATAAGTGGCCCATAGACATATATTGTCTGTGAAATGGCCACAGAATATAAACGGGTGGCTAGTTGCTACTAGTCTACTACTTTTTCCAATTTACACTTTATCAAATATTTGTTAGGACAAATATTGGATATAAATAAATAAATATCGATTATGGAATGTCAATTAATATTATTGGGTAGGAAAGTATTGCGCTTGGTTGCACTCGTCATTCTACAAATTGAAAATATCCCTCGATTTGTTGTGCGATGTGCATCATAAATTCATAACCACGTTGACAGTTACGTTTGTTACTCAATAGAAAATACCAAATTACTAATGCACCATTGATAATTATTTAATACCTATTCATTATTTTATTTTGGAATTCAAAAAATTTTATTTTAATACCAAATTAATATTGGCTATAGTTATATCACAGTTCACAGATAAGATGATCATTGATGAAAATTTTCATTTTATCTGTGGTTAATTGGTCATACAAAAAATAAAGTTAGAAAATTAAGCGTAACTCGTCAAAGTCAAGACAAAAACATTATTTAATTTAATCTATATCACTGTCCACTGATAGTCAGATACGCGGTCTTAGATAGAAAGGTCGGGCAACTTGATATTAAAAGAGGCGCTCTTATTTGTCTGTGCTGCTATCTAGCGTCAATTTTTACACTTATTTGTAATGAATACTCGTATACCGTAATTAATTAAATACAGGAATATTTATAAAGATGAGTGCAGAACGAAAAATAAATGTATCTTTAATTAGATTATTAGTTCTAAAATAGTATTTCAAATTTTCATCACTACACGACAGCACGAGTGTAAAACCCGGGTCCGGTCCCGAGCGCCCACATTAACATGTATATTTCGTCGAGTTGCATAGGCTTGGTCTGATACGTTCTTCTTCTTAGCATCTTAGCGTTAGCACAGATAACATGAAAATTTTGTACTCTGTGGTTTTACTGTTTACTCCGCTCATTCAACAATTCAATATCATTTCGTAGACATTCGTGTCCCGTCCTGTATATCTTAGTTCGTGTTATAGCAAATTATCTATGACCTATGAGTATGATTGTGAATGTTATTGTCATGATATGATAATGATTACAGAATATGTTCTGTTTTTTGCTGATATCACAGTTCAAGAATGCTGATTTTTTATAATAATCTCTACACTAGTACACTACAATGAGTACAATGTACTGTAAGAATCGAGGAGAAACTATGAACAGTTAATTAAAGTAATGGGTATTTATGGCGTATATGTCGTGTCCAAATCGGGAGGGTTGATATTCAACTACGATTACTCAGTACCGAAAATTGAGACCGAACAAACATTTAGCTATCCATTAGATCTTAAATTGTCGTACGAAAATAACCGACTATTGGTCTCATTTGGTCAACGTGACAATATCAAAGGTAAACTAAGACTTTAGACTATTATGTATTTACAAACAAAATATTGTTTTATATCAAAATTAATTCAATTTAATTTTTAGTGGGTCACGTTTTATTAGCTGTTAACGGAGTTTCAGTATCTGGTAAAAAATTGGAAGATGGTAAAGATGCGTTAGATTTATTGGAAAATGCTGCTAATTATCCACTTAATTTGAAATTTGGACGGCCAAAAATGACTGTTAATGAAAAAATATTCTTAGCCAGTATGTTTTATCCGTTATTTGCCATTGCATCACAATTGAGTCCGGAGCCTAGGAGTTCTGGAATTGAAACTTTGGAGGCTGATACATTTAAACTACAGTGCTTTCAGACATTAACTGGTATTAAATAAATATTTTCTATTATACTTCTATTCAAAACAATAACAATTACTTGTTTTAGGTATAAAATTTATAGTTATTGCTGATCCAACGCATACAGGTCTTGACCAGCTCTTAAAGAAAATGTATGAATTATATTCGGATTTTGCTCTAAAAAATCCATTTTATTCTTTAGAAATGCCTATTCGATGTGAATTGTTTGATACTAATTTACAAGCACTGTTAGAGCAAGCAGATAAAAATGGTACTAATAGTATTTAATCCAACATATTTTTAAGGTTTTTTTTTATCTGTCTACCTTATTATTAAAATTATATTGTTTAAAGATAAATAAAAATTGCATGTAATATAATATATAATATATATATATATATATATATAATTTTGTGTACTTTAAATTATTAATCAAAGTACTGATTAATATAAAATAGTGAATAAGAGGAACTTTTTTTTTATTATATAAAATATCTGGAGGTCTCAAAAAGGTAGTCATAATATATCAGAAAAATAATAAATATAACATTCAAATTAGTTAATAATAATATTATAATATAATATATATTTGTTATTCCTATTTTTTTCTATTCTTATACAATAAAGTTAAAGTAATATATATTGATTAATATGATTTACAATAAAAATATCTAAAAAGTATAAATATATAGGTATCTCATAAAACTGATATATTTTTTTTTTAATCGTCTATATAGTTCAAAATATTATTCGATGAATGATATACATAAAATGAATTGATTTTTTTTTTAATATTAATATAGTCTTATTGATAAAATAATTAAAAACCACATCAATTATAATAGCAAATGTTTATTTTAACAACTTATGTTACCATAATCATTGTATCCCAAAATGTTTACAATATAACACAAAAATTATTATATATATTATGTCTTGAAAATGATTGGGAGTAGGGAAAGAACTAAGAAGTTTAATGTAAAAATATTATAAAAACTAATGTCATTTACCAGGTTACATTTTATATTTTATATCTCACATTTTAGTGCTGTGGTAAAACATCGTTGTTCCCAATTAGAATTAGACATTGTCCATTCGTTGTATTCTATTTTTCCATCATGGTCTATTAGAATAATTGTGTGGGTTCTAAGATAAAAGTTTTAATTCAATATGTTATAAAATTTAATTAATGTAATTACAAAAAATTACCGAGTTCCATATTGTAAATCAGGCATTTCCACAAAAACAGAACTAAATTTCTTTTGGTTATCAGTGCTTGGATGTTTTGGAGTACGTTTAATTATCTCTTCATCAGGATAATGTCTAGAATACATCAAAACTAATTTAATACTTTTTAAAACTTTGTTTATGTTTTATCTTACAACTTATTCCATTTTAAAAGTCCAAGTAGTTTTTCAATCAGTAAATCTTTAGTATTACTATGACCATATTTCTTAACAATATCATTAAAAAGTTTTTCCCCCTGGGTTACTTTCAAAAAAGGGCCATTTCCAAATCCTCGTACACCATTTGGTAAGTTTTGCAAAATTGAACCTTCATCTTGTACATAATTTGTAAATATGTATGTTTCTAATGATGATTGACTTATCATAAAAATATATTATTTTATATAATATTTTTTATAATTATTTATGCTGACCTCATTGTAATAGTGATCAATTTAAACCCATTATATACATCTTGCAATCCTTCCATATATTCTGGTGCTGAGATGTGATCCTTGACAAAGTTCTCAACTAGATGACCTCTGGACTTAGCATTTGGTTGTTTATCTAGTTCAAATACATTTAATAAAACAGCTAACCTACCACGGATATTTAATGCCAACCAAGTTCCTCCAATTCCTGACTGCAAATCACGTCCTGTAGATTTAAAATAAAAAAACCTACTGTACCTAATAATATTAATTATATATAAGCATTATTATAGAAGTATTTCACTTACCTCCAATTATGTCCCGATTTTCTAACCAATAATCAGCTGGTAATGTTGGACGATTATAATATTCATCTCGGTTAGATGCAATAATTAAACGGTATCCATCACTCATATGTTGTATATTACTAATGAAAACGATACACATAACTACCTAATCTAAAATAAACCACATTTTTATGTAATTAATTTGATTTTTAATAATTAATTAAATATATTATAATAAGTACAAGGTACAAAAATATTGAATAAGTATTTACAAATTTTGAAAATAAAAATATTCAACAAACAGTAATGTCTTATTGTTAAAATTAAAACAAAACCTATTGAAATAAGAATAGGTACTTATTAATTGTTTATCAGCAATTGGGTAGTGCTTACTTATAGAATGAATTGAAATTCAATATTATTCCACACGTTGATGTACAAATGTACAGTATTAATTTTTTGAAGTATCTATGCCCTTTAAGTTAAAATTAAAATCTTAATTTATTGTTCAATGATTGTTTATTGCATGGCTAAATAATAAATATTAGTATTTAGCCATGGTTTATTGCTCATCATTGCTTATCTTATCTTTATAATTTTTAATGTAGGTAATCATCAAGGTCTATAGATTATAGGTTGCTTCAGTATTCACTATTCACTATTCAGTGTTTTCAGGTAATTTGTTTTAACGTTTTTATTTAAGTTTTCAATAAGTATATAAATATACTTCAGTAAAATTTTCAGTCCTTAATGCCAAAAATTGACAATTTTATCAAACATTATATACAAAAAAACAGAATTTTACGAAATATTCAAAGTCCTATATTTTATAGAAAAATTAACTTAACGGTTCCAATTTACCACATAATATATATTATATAATACAATACCTATGTAAATAACAAATATAATTTTCAAGTCTATAACTTCAAAATTGTCAGTTATCGTGAAATATTGAAATAGAATTCGTCCAAATTTCAGTTTTCGTCGTTTTTTTTCACCGTTTAGGGTCAATTTATTTAAAATTCGAAAAATGACCTAAATAAAGTACCGTCGTTTGGGGTTATTTTGCTCCATTAAGGGTAACTTTGCACCAAAAAAAATAAAAATAAAAATGATAATGTTTGACTTTGAAAATTGTGATAATTCAATTTTAGTTCGTGCGTTGGAGACAAAAATGTTATTGCTTTTGTTATATCTTTCCTCCATGTATGGAGGATGTCTTATCTGTTATCAGTGCGTTATCATTTACGACACTATAAACCGCGTGAAAATTTAGTGTGAAAACTTTTATTTTTAAACTGAAGGTCTAGTGTGTTTTTAAGGTAAGATATAACTCATTCTTGTCAGAAATTAATTGGTAAAAACGATGCTGAACCTATTTGTTATGTTTTAATAGTTTTTAAATACTTAAAATGCAATTTTTTTAATTGGGGTAACATTATACCAGTAAATGGGGTAACTTTGAACCAGTATTTTATTATTGAGTTTTGATGCAAAGTTACCCCATAACTTAATATTCTCCATCCTAGATAGTATAATAGTTGGTTTTTTTCTATAATTATCCTGCACTGTGTTTTTGTTTTACAGTTAATTATTTTTTTTTTAGTTTATAAGTGTTTCATGATAATTTATAAGATATAAAATTAAATGATTAAATGATTAAAACTAAATTTCATAAACTATTTTGTATACTATTCCTTTTTTGGACCTATTCTTAGCAGTAAAATACAATATTGGGAAGAAGTTATTTTTTCAATATGTTTTCCTAGTTCATTTATAATGGTGCTATTTCTTTTTAAAACTGTTAACATTGCTCCAGTCGCCAAATTCTATGATTTAATATGAGTTTTATTAATGTGGAGCAAAATATGCAGACCCCATGGTAACATTGCTCCACTTTTTAAAAAAATAAAAAAAAAATAGTGCTATGAAATATACTCATTTTTAAGTCATAATTAGCATTTGGGAACTCTAAAGAATTGAAATATATAATCTCTATATAATTATTTTTAATTTGATTTACCTAAAATGACTAAAATAAAAAAAATCTTGAAAAATCGGAGCAAAATAACCCCAAACGACGGTACCAACTACATCCACTTTCCTACCGGAATTACCGGAAACATATATTCGTAAAAATCGAAGCATTATTTCGAGTAGTAAAAACGTCTTTATACTTAAAAAGAAAAAGAAAAAGAAAAAGAAAAAGAAATACACACACGATTGTAAAATCAATACATTCTTCACTTCGCTTAGATTCTAAAATAGTACAACATTCAATTTTGTACCATTTGTAGTAAATGAGTTGAAAGATAGGTCAAATTACCTTAATTTATTCCGTGTTTAAATTAAAATATTACCTTATCTTTAACTAGTGAATTCTTTAAATCAGCTTTTTAATTTGTAATGTAATTAATATGTCTTATGTGTATTATGATTATTGTGTATATAGTATAATATACAGACGTTAAAAAAACTGTAAAATCATTAAAATCATGTGCAAGATGGGTTATTTTAACATTTTTAATTCTGAAAATGGATTACACTGATCATTGAGTATACGTATATCTCATGGTTAGCAATGCTCTAAGGGAGCACCTTCCGTAATATTCACCAAATTTTATTTTTATTTACATTCAAGACACACCAATAAACATTTTTATAAGTGCTATGAACTATATAAAATTATTTAAACATCACATTTGTATTGAATAAATTGTTAATATTTATGTTTTTTTTATCAAATTACATTGTAAAAATTCTTATCTTATTATGCAACTGATGACAAATTGAATAAAAACTAAAATAACAGGTGTAGGTGTTTTATTATGTTTGCAGGACAAAAAAAAAAAAAAAAAAAATTACATAGTATTTTCATAGATTATTAAAATACACATTACACAAGATACAGAAAACAAGTTTTAACAATTTATTGCACTTAATATCATTTGATCGAGAAAAATTTAAATTAAATTACAATTTTTTCTAAATTTTAATAATATAAACGAGTAAAATGAAAAATAATAAATTCACTATTAAACAAAAATCATTAAGGATATTATATAATACCACCAATACCTACACCCTAATTAGTTAATATATATACTTATGATATACCAAAGCAAGATGTTATAATTAATACTTTTAAAACGTATGTGTTTAATCTTACAATTTACTCTAAATTTACATAAAAATAATCTTATATACTTTTAATTCATTTATTATAATATTTAGATATTTAAATATGTATTTAAAGATAATGATAATTTTTTTTTTCATTATATTTGATTTAGTAGTCACTTATAATTTATAGGTTTATAATTTTGAATATAAATTAAGATAAACTTAAAATCTTCATATATAACAAATATAAATCATAATATTATAATATTTATTATGTTCACTTTCATAACTAATCTAAAAATAGGTGAAAGTTTGTTCACAGTAAGAAAATGTATAAATATTCACCAAGTTAACATTTATGTCATACAATATGTTTATACAAAATAATTATCACTGATAAAATAACAAGGTGCACAATTCATTCAATTTATTATTATTTATCATTATCATAATATATTTAAGTACTTTATTGCACAACCAATAATACTATACTGCAAAATGCAGTTCTTTAAAAAATAAAAATTCAAGAGGAAACCTATTTGGACGGTATCAAATATATAAATGGAAATATTACAGGCAAGTATACGACTACTCAGGTTTTGAGAAGACAACAAGCAAGTGCATTGAGAAGAATTACTCAATAATAGTGAGGAAGTACTTAAAAGTGGTTGTGATTAATTAAGCTTTCAAATCTAACCTAAACATATAATATTGATTGATTAAATGGCACATTAAAATGCAAATTTTAGCCTTTTATTTAATTTTTCTTTTTTACATTATTTACAGTCTTCTCCATTTTATTTCATAATGGTAAGTTTTTAAATGTATGAATGTTATATAATATTATATATATAATTTTTGTGTGTATCAACACTAAATTAAAAGAAAGAGTGGGGAAGTGCTAATAAATAATTAAATACAATTTTAGGTTAGTTCATAGGACAAATTTGTAAATAAATTTAAACTAAATGAAATGTATAATAAAAATATGTATACAGATATATATACTAGATTCAAAATGAGATTTTACCTCTCAGCATACGCGTTTTGAACGGCGGTGGTCAGATTCCACCTATTTATTCTCACCAATACTTGTTACTAGACATCACGGAGTGTGGAGTTACATATATAAGACTATGTAGACATAGAGTAATTAACTCTCATGACGCTCCCGGTGACAACTATGAATACTTCAAGAGTGGCCGTACTCTACACCCAACGGCTACTACAAAGCGCGAAAGAAGTACAATCTCATTTTGAATCGAGTATAGTTTATAGTTGTGTGGTAAAAGTGTTAAAATTATGACATGTTATATCATAGATATATTGATAAATGAATATCAATGTAAAGGATTAATAGTGTATTATGAATTTAGAGACAGCAAAAATAAAGATGAATACAAGTCTGATTGACCCCAACAATGCCCCACTCTTTAATTCTTAAAAAAAATTTATGTCTAAAACAAAGTTCAAATAATCTAAAGCGCGTTAGTTAAGCGTTTTCAAAAGATATGCAAAAAAAGAGTGATTTTTTTGTTTAGTATTAAAAATAGAATCACCACCTAATCTAAAAAAATCAGGTGCTGCAAGTCATTTTTATTGTACGTTTCTCTGAGAATAAAAATAACTTAGATGGACATGGTAGAATGATCCCATTCTAAACGAGGTGCACAGCCTCTATGCAGACCATCATCTTCTTCATTACCACCACCATCATCTGAACTATCATCATAATCATAACTCATGTTGTCATCAGAGGAATCATCATCATTATCAGCATGCCTATGTTTACCAACTGACAATGCTCCACCAGTTGAAACACCACCATCACATTCCAATTGCTGAAAGTATCACAATAAATTACAAATAATATAATAAGAGTATAATTAAAAATATTAATATTTACCTCCATGGGATTAATAGTAATATTGAGAGCTGAGTCGTCCCAAGCCATTTCTGTGTCCTGGACCTCATCCTGGGATGCTTTCTGATGAGCAGCTTTAATACGCACTATGCCTAATGTAATCATTAAAACTAAAAATCCAACACACACCACAATGATAATGGTAACAGCATGTCCACCACCAACAACAATAGCCTGTGCATGATCATCAATTGATCCCTCTAAGTAATTTCCAAATATGGTTTGTGCTTGTTTGGCTTCCACTGAATGTTGAACTACTTGAGCATGAGCTGGTTGTGGTTCAATATCATTTTCATCCACTAATGAAGCAACAGGTGAAATAGTTGTTGGAACTGATGTTGTAGTGGTGAAAACAGTGGTTGGAGATTTTGGATGGACTACAGCTAACTGAAATTACCAACAAAATAATTACAAAACAAATATAATTTTTTTAAATTATACAACTTACAGTTTGTATATATTCATTACTCAAAAATCTTCCATTCATTTCAGAGCACACCAATTTAAATTGACGATTTAAATAATATGCAGGCTTAAAGTTAGTATAATGGACATCACGTAAGATTTCTTGATAATGGAATATGACATCAGCATTATTAAAGGCCACACCATCTTTGGATACTTTAGCTGAAATTCCAAATATAGCTAAAATGTTGGCAGGAATTGTTAACGTCTCATGATCAGGATTGAGAGAAGGATAAACAGAGATAACACACGAATCAATACGACGCTCTAATACATTTGTCATCTCAGCTGTAATAAAAATAATAAAATAAAATATTGTATGTAATGTTTTAATATAAAATAAATTAATACTTACGATGTTTAGCCTCATAGTCATAACTTTCAGGCTCAATTGTAATGGCAAGATCAGGAAAAACTTGAACACCTTGTCTAAATTCATGGTATTCTCTAGGAATTGTACTTGTACCATTAATAATAATATTAGGCTGTTGAGGTCTATGGACCATTACATAACTCTCAGCAGGAGGCATCTTAATTTCCCGACCACCGTCACAACTATAATAAAATAGTTATAAATTTATATTAAAATCTCATTACAAAAGTTATAAAATAATTTAACTTACATTAGAGAAGTAGTCAAATGAAGATTACGTCTACCAGGAGTTGGATAATCCCGACTGTTAGAATAACCAATTTTTCTTACTAATACTTCCAAATTTGTTTTGTTATCACCTTCAATTGATAATTCTGTTAATTCTAAAAAATATCAAAACATTAGAATTATATAATAGTTATGGAGTATATTATAATTATAAATATTTACTCGTATATTGAATAACACTAACCACTGTTGGTGAGCAATTCCATTCCCGGTTCCAATAACTCCATTGCAGGTACTTCTAAACTTTCTTTACACTTATGTAAGCATGCAAGTACTTCAGGTTTTTCAAGTTGATGTAAAAGTACTGATAAACCAGCCAAGTATCCTCGAAGATGATGTTTCATCTTATTTTCTGAACCTACACCAAAATATAATATTTAGGGCTGGGCCGATATCGATTTTTCCAATAACCAATATGCCGATATTTTTTTCTGATATTAAACCGATAACTTATATTTTTAAAAATCTAAATTTATTTAATTGCATGAACCAATATTTAAAAAAACAGATATTGCTTTCCCATATTAAAATATAACTGATATATTAAAAATATGACCACTATCATCAAAGAAATTTTTTTTTATATTAGTTCAAATATCGGAAAAATTGATATTATTAATTTTAATATCAGATCAAATATCAGTTTTTTTTTTTTTGAAAACCGATACCAATATTAAATATCGGCCCAGCCCTAATTATATTATAATACTGTATACCAGTGGTTCCCAAAATTTGACCACGGTGCCTTTTTTTGGACCCAATTTAGCCATGGTGCTCTGCTATGAATAACACGAAAGACAGAATAAAAAAAAGACGAGCTGATACTCCTGATAACAATTTTAAACAGCTATAAAAAATTGAGACTATGGATTTTTCTAATATTTTGATATGATGTCTTCAGACATAATAATAATAATAATAAAAAAAACGGCAGTCACCCATCCGCCGTCGATGCTTGCCTATGGTGCTTAACACCTAGATAGCTTTCGGGAATATTATGCAGAATACACCACACGTCTCCCATAAAGCCATAGTTTTTGTGAATGCCATTTTTTCATCATTTTTTTCATAATATTATCATTTAAACTAAAAATATCAACTTTAAACAGCTATAAAAAAAATCGAGACTAAGAATTTTTCTAATATTTTGAATTAATGTTTAGTAATATATAAATATACTTCAGTAAAACTTTCAAATCTTAATGCCAAAAATGGCAAATTTTATCAAACATTATATACAAAAAATGAGAATTTTACGAAATATAAGAGTCCTATATTTAATAAAAAAAATTAACCAAACAGTTCAAAAATTTTACCACATATTTATAGTAGCTATGTGAACTGCCAAAAAAATTTCAAGTCTATAATTAAAAATTGCCAAAGTTATCGTGAAATATTGCAATCGAATTTGTCAAAATTATGTTTTAATGAAAAATGCAGTTTTTTTGTCATTTTTTCGTTTTTTCTACCGCTTAGGGTCAATTTTGAAAAATTTTAAAAATGATATAAATAAAGTACCAACTACATCCACTTTCCTACCTGAAACATATGCTATTAGTGATAATTGTATCATTATTTTGGGTAGTGAAAGTGTCTTCATACTTAAAAACAAAATAAGAGACACTTCATCCATATTGTAAAACCAATACATTCTTCGCTTTGCTTAGAATCTAAAATACTCATTGATAACCAATTTTATTAAACCTAATACAATCTAAACATTCTAAAATAGACAGCTAATGTAATTATAAATTAATGCATTTTTTCACTACTGAAGGTACTGAAGGGCTCTAAACAGACTAATAACAATAAGTAATAGTTATAACGTTTAACATAATTAGATAATAAAGGTAAGGTACAATCAACAATTATTTGTAATAATTTATTACCCATAAAATCATATCTAGTAATAATATTATACTGATAAATGCCAAACCCAGTCATTGGGCATATGAATTTATCTGAAATTACATTTACGAATTCACTTATAAGGTTAAAATTAGAATATATACAATAAAAAATATTACATTAGGTATTTGCTATAAAGTTTTTACGAAAACAATAAGGTTAAGTTATATACTATAAAACATGGGTGGCCACTAACCTTAACTTTGGAAGCCACAAATTTATAAAGTTAATTCGAGGTGAGCCATATTGTAAAATGAATTAAGCGATGTTTATAAAATGAAGACACATTTTTCATTTTAAATCAAATAAAGGAACATTATTTTTCGAAACACAAAGCGACTATTTTTGTTTGCTATACATAATAAAATCACAGACACCGTGTCAATCTATACCTAATAATGTAATGCTAATGAAAATGATGTCAATAAAAACACTAACATTTCTAACAGAATTTTATATTTATTAATTTTATTTTATTCCTAAATTTGGGCACAAAAGCCATACAAAACTGATTTAAGAGTTGCATGCGGCTCGCGAGCCTCATTGTACCAACTCTGCTATAAAATATAAACCATATTACTAAAACAAAATTAAAATATTATTTACCTTGCCAACATGCTCCAACAGTCAAAGTAGTATTAATACCCTTGGTTGGATGTAAAGGCCAATCATCAATGACTTCTGGGTTTTTAATTTCAGATTTGAAAAGTACTCCATCAACATATAATTGAACATTAGGAAATTGGACTGATACAGCATAGTGATGCCATTCATTATCACATACCTAAAAATCATTTAAATCATTTATTTTTCTACACTCGATTATGCATTTATGTATTACCTGAGGAATTTTCCATCTCCATTCAGCTGGCCTAAAGATATTAAGATCCCCTTGGGAAAAATCACGTCTTAAAAGTAATATAAGACGGCAATTCCGTACAAACCATGCATAATGATGACGATTCATTTCTAATAAAGAAAATTATAAAATAAAAATGAAGTTATTTATAAAAAATAATAATATAAAAATTAGAAAAAATAACATACTGTGATCATCAGCAGAACACAAAATATGTTCCTTCACATGCTTATCTTGATGTGACATAGGCTTATGTTTCATCCAAGTTGAAATAGTAAATGCTGACGATAACCCATGATCAAGAACATCATTTGGTATAGCAACAGCAGTACTACTACCATCAAATTCATACATCTGATCAGATTCACGACCTTCGTCATGTTTAATTGCATTTCCAGCAGATAAGGGTACATGATTGGCTGGTAAAAGTTCTACACTTTCTTCATTTGCTCCTATAGAGGAAAATAAAAATGAGCATTTGAATACAAAAATAAATAAATGCTTTAGGACTAGAGGTACATAAATATTAATATATTGAAAATTAACATAGTATAAATATACTTGCCACAAAGTTTTCTTTGGCTTTGAACTGAATATGTATCACGATCACAGCCTTTGCCAATATGTGAAGTTGCTAAAGTAAGCTTAGCATTAACACTTTTCACACGACACGGGTCATCACAAAGTCTTAACTGTGCGTTAGGAAACAAATCTTTACGACCAGATGTAGGAAAGTAATCAATTTCTTCTGAAACATCTGAAAAAAAAATATATATGTGTATAAATTACATAAATGAAATTAAAAATATTTTTATATATTAAGAATACCATACCTTTCCATCCTAATTTGCAAATACGATTCACTTTAATGGTGACCATAACAGGAGCAGATTGTTTCATGCCACAGTCATAAGCAACAACTGATAATATATAATTGTGACTACGATCATAATCTAATGGTTCAGTATTTCTTAAACTTCCTAAAAATAATAATATATGTTTAAAAATCAATAATTGTGTTTAACAATTATTTGTAAAAAACAAATATAATTAATAATAATTTATTAATATATTAGAATTATTTTGAATACCTTCATTGTTAATAAAGAAAGGTTGATCATCATTAAGTATGTCATATTTGCAAATATCGCCAAAACGTGGAGTACAATCACGATCTGTTGCTTCTACTCTCAATATTTCTTCATATAATCGTCCTTCATCAACTTCTTTAATATAAGATGCATCCAAAAATAAAGGAGCATATTCATTTATGTCAACTACAGTAATATGTACAGTAACACTATAATATAATAAATAATTCATTAAAATAAAATATAATATCCAATGACACATACATATATTTATTTAATATAATATTTAGGTTTAAGAAAATATTTACATAATTATAATATAGCATATATATATATTTAATTAATATTTAAGAATAATGAAGATTTAATAACAGGAATCAAAACTTACTTATCAGATATCAAGCCAGAACATGATACTGCTGCAATTTCAAATTTATATGTTTTACGTTTTTCACAATTTAAAGTTTTACGAGCTCTAAGTTCAGCGTAACCATTTGGACAAAGAATAATCTAAAAATGTATAACAAAAAAAAGTAAAAATAAGGTTAATATTATGCTAGAAATTAGACAATAGATTGTATTATATAATATTATCTCTATTTTTATCAAATAAATTAATAGTTTATTTTATAATATTATCCAACTCAGTACATATTTTAATGAATTTTCATATTTTAATTTGTTGATATAAAAATTGAATATTGCATAGAATTAAAAATATAATCTACTGGAGAACACTCATATTTGATAAGTGCATTCCTTAAAATATCCACTGCCCCCTATTTAATAAATTATAAATTTAAAATATTATCACTAATATTATAATTAAATTACAAAAAAAAAAAAAATTAAATATTATAGTTATTTGACTCACTGTTTACATATTATAACTTCATTTACAGTCTACATCATAATGCAAATTACAAAATTACATTTTTACATTATTTTGTATGATATCAATGAGAATTTAAAAACTTTAGATAGGTACATGTAAAAATTTACATTTTATATACACTAAAATTCTTAAAAAAAAGACTTACTTCAAAAGGTGCTTCTCCGTGATGTTTATTGACAATGTTAAAATTACAGACATCACCAATAGCATAAATTTCTGGAACAACTTCAACAAGTGTTTCATTTTCTTTTACCAATCCATGATATCCACTAAGTGTATCATCAATCACCAATTTTGGTAAGATTTCTAAAAAAAAATATATAGTCAATTATAAAAGTGAAAAAGCCGGGGGAAAAACATTTACCTAATTTAATAAAATAATGGTAAATATTTGGATTGGAAAAACCATTATAAGAAAAGTTCAATCTGATATATTTATATATATTGATCATAAATTAATAATAAATATTTGGATATATTTAATAAAATGTAACCTTATTTTAATTAAAAAATCAGAATTGTTCTAAAATTATATTACGCATGTAAAATATCTATGTGAATACTCAATAAATTGAAAATTATTGAAAAATTGAACAATTACTTTAATAAAGTATCACCTAAGTCAAATATCAAATGCATATCACATTTGTAAATTGTACCTAATGACCTAAAAATCAGACACATTTTAAAAACTTGTAAAAAACTTGTATAAATCAACGTTCTAAATAATACATATGTATAGAAGAGTTTTGTTATAAAACACATTCACATTTTAAACTTATAGCGTATATAAAATCAAAATTGTACACAATGTATATAACTTACAATATATAAAACAATTATATTTCTTTAATTCCCAAAAATTCCAACTTTAATGACTTAGACGTTAGAATGTTGGATATTAAAAAAAAATTGGACAGTTGATTTACAAGATAATTTATAATTGGATTATTTAGAATTTTATAAAATTTGAAGTTTTTTATTTTAACGAAAAATCAAAGTAATAATTCCAAAGTTTTATCACACGTGTGAATACTGAATAAAATTCCTATACCTTATATTACATTAATTTTTATATTCAATAAGTAAAATAAAGTTTGTCAAATTAGTTTTGGCGAATTTTATGTTTTCCACCATTTTTAGGGAAGTTATTCCTAATAGGTATATATATATATATATATATATATATACAGAAAACAATAAGAAATTCAAAATATGACTTAAATAAATACCAACTAAATGAAATTCTCTACTCAAAGCATATGCCATTTATTGTAATTAGACAATTATTTATACTGAAAAAAAAAGATTCTATATTAAAATTAAAAATTATAGAACCAATACATTCTTAATTTGCTCATAATTTGAAAATATCCATCATAATTATTTTATTACTTTTAAACTTTCTTAAATATTAAAAACATCTTAATAATATTATATGTTGACATAATTTAGTAACCTAATTTTACCTATTTGTCTCTACTGTAATAAACTAATAAGTAATGAAACTTCAGAATTTATAGTAGTTGAAATAATTAAAACAAGAACCTAAAATCGTTGTTACATTTACACAATAAGCACATTGATAAAAAAATAATAAATAATTTATAAAATTTTAACCTTCATAATATCTAAAAATTGTGTCTTTTTAAAAAGTAAAACTTAATATATTACAAATAATAAATATATAAAAATGTAATTAACTTATCAAAAAGTAATACATATTAATATATCTTGTTAAATGTACTTACATAGTTACATTTAATTTATTGTAACATACAATCAATAAAGGGTTTTCTTTTGATTTTTAAAAATTTTGATTTTAGTTATAATATAAATTCACATTAAGAAAAATATAATGGAAGAATAAATATAAGCTTTTAATAGTACTTTGCATCGTATTAAAGTGTAAATAAGCCACAATAACCTTAAAAAATAATATATTAAATTGCGACTATAAAGAAAAACAGCATTTTCTAATATTAGGTATATATAATCATTGTAACATGACATACATTTTTTTAGCACTCTACTAAAGTAGATTTAATGTAAAACTAAAAATTAAACAAATACTTAAGTCTTGAACCCAATTAATACTAATATTAAGTATAAAATAAAATAAAACTGTGAATTTAAAAAATAATAAATAATATTTAACAATTAAAAATACTTGTTTTAAATAAGTAGATATCTATTAGAGATAAATATTTATAATTCAGTTGATTCTTTGGAATATATACACAACAAATTTGATGATAAAATGAATACCTACACTCTCATTGTTTATTTACAATTTATAAACCATGACTAATTTATAAGATAAAACAGTATTTAAAAAGAAGAGCTGATACTCCTGCCATAAGGATACAGGTGTGCAAATCATAGTGTTTAATTTTATAATAATTTGAATACAATGATAAGCCATCACATTCGAAAAAACCATTCTGAGTGAAGTTTAGTAAGATAATGTAAAGTATTAATTAAAATTTTGACATTTTTTTATTCAAATATTTAAAACACAAAATTTTATTACAAATATAGGTAAACATATACCTAGTACATAAATGAACACCATAAAAAATTTTCAAGTCTCGTAAGCTTAATATAAATGCTCATAAAATCCCTGGTCTCCTAAATGCCCATATCTGACATTACTTCGCTCAAAATACATTTTTTGAATGCAATGGTTTATCGAGGGATAATTTGCAACAGGAAATCAGTGTACAAAACACTGGAAAACTGTAGGAAATCTTTGAAATTAGTTGAGAACTCTTCTAAATTCATAGGGTAATCTTAAGAAACATATAGGAAATCTTTAAGAATTCGGAAATCCAGTGTACAATTATTTTCCTCCTGAATTATCCCCCGGGTTTATCATTAATTAAAAAATTAAAATTGAACACTATGATTTACAAACCAGTACCAGGATTATCAACTCTTTTTTTTTTATACTTAAAACAGCTAAAAAAAAAAAAAAAAAATCGTAAATGTAATAACTCACAATTGATTGATTAGAACTCAGTTAAGTAAAATGTATTTAAGCTACAATAAAATTTTCAAAATGTTGTCAAATTTATTTAACATTATTGTAAAATATTGTAATATAATAAGAAAAATCTACATGAATACTTTAAATATTGATTTTGCTGAAATTTCAACTTTAAACACCTATAAAAAAAAAAAAATTGTCTTGAGATATTCCTAATATTTTGGCAATACGTTAAAATATATATCAGTAAGCTTCAATAAAATTTTCCAAATTTTTTGGCTGTTCTATTAATTTTTATTTTAAAAGTATTGAGAAATAACAGGAATAATATTCATATGGATTCTAAGATTTTCGTTTAAACTAAAAATATATATATATATATTATACTACATATATCAAATGTTCATTATTTTCATGGATATATTCTCTAAAACCTAAACAACTTGCGTATAAACTTACTAACATACAACTAAAGTAGGTAAAGAAAAATATATAAAAAAAAAATATATTTAATTTTTAAATTATTAAACCTCATATAATATAGACAGTTAACTTTGTATAGTAAACTATTTTTATTAAATTTAAATAAATCCCGAAACACCTAAGTACCAAAATATTTATAATTAATAAGATAATTAATAATAAATAATAATAATAATAGTAAATTAATAATAACAAACATTTGTATCCATACACCAAACTACTCTGGTTTCAATACAAAATGAATAATGGGTACTATCATCTCTTTTATTAGTACTTTTATAAATAATTTATATTTTATATTTAGCTCTTTATTAAATTCCAATTTACACATTGAAAACATTTGTTGTTAGGTTCTATAAAACAAATTTAGAATTAATTTAAATAAACTACTCCCATAAAGGAAGTGCTCTATTATATTATTGTTAGATACATTTTAAGAATATGGCACTGTAATATGGAATACTCATATAGCAAGTTACTCATTTATGCTTAAACGAGTTCAACACACATTTTTTTATTTTTCCAGGCATACAATAAAATTGAGTACCTATCTCTTTGACAATTATTTACCCGTTCAACAACAACTTGGTTCTGAATTATTATTTTGTATGAATACATCACCAATATAAGAATGAAATATATTTTATAAATCTAGTTAAACTTGGAAATTAAACGTGTTTAAACAACAAATTATTCTTTGATTTTGTAATTAGAAATTTGTTTTACTTTTTTAAATATTATTAAACCAAACAAATTGAAAAATTGAATTATGTAAGCATTAAATTATATCAACGATTGTCTATACTATATAAATCAAAAAAATGTATATAGGTAGGTATTACATAATTATTATTGATGACGACATGTTTAATAAATATTATTCATAGGTAATATAAAATTACACTTAATATATTTTCTTTTTAAATAAGTAAATTATCTAGCAAAACATAATCTATGCATTCTTTTTTTTAGTAAATAATAAGTATGTTATTTTTATTTACAGTTCAAGTGGAGTAAAATAAGCGTTAAAAAACTATAAATGAACCTAACGAATCGTGCTATATCAAATACTAAGATTAGGTGAAAAAATACATTTACAACGACAATAGTAGAATAATTATCAGTTAACAAAATGAATACCTACCTATTAACAATTTTCAAATATGTACCACTTAGTCCTCCTAGTTAATATACACAACTATAGAACAAGAAAATTTGTCCGATATTAACACATACATTTATACCTAATAACAACCTACCTACAATTTACATATTATATTATGTACAAATATAGGCATGACATTATATTATTATGATAGTAGACTATCGTCCGGATTACCACCTGTATTGTATAGAAACGAGAGTAATCATTTTGACGACGACGCCATCAAATAATAAAAAAATACCTAAATAAATCGAGCCCACTCACGGGCATATGACTACATTGCACATCTCACAGCTGCATTCTTTTTCTCTCTCCGACAGTCCGATCGCCGTTCATCTCTCGAATCGAAATCGGCACACACACTACAACCTACCTTCCGCCTACCTGCGTACATTCCCTAGCCGCAGAGCACGTATATCACGTTTATTTTTATTTTTCATCTCACTCGTTCTCTTTATTCTCGAATTCTCTTCTTTCTCGTACGACTTCCATCGGCCCACGGCCCACGCGCATCAAACTTCCTTCTCGGCGGCCGCCGAGCCATCGGGTCATCCCTCCACGTTGATTAAATGATTCAAAAAATGAGCAGACACGATAGCATGGCCACTCTTTTAACAAGCGAAAGACGACAAAATGTACACTTACCGTCTGTCGTTGCGAAACTGGATACGAACGGCACCAAAAGAACAAAGGCGGTGACGGAGAACAACGAATACGACGTCTTGAAGTGCATTTTTACTGCACTGCCGAGTCGATTGTGTATAAATAAAGAACTACGACGAATTAATTTAAAACGGTAGTTCACCGCGTCACGATGCGTATTTATTGAAAACTCACATCAAGAAAATATTACAAATAATAGTAGTAATAATAATAAATTAACGTAAAATTTTAACTCCAAGGGTCGCCTGGACAGTTACAACCCTGTGGATACACGAGAACAAAAATTCCGACAATCGCTTGCAAACGAAACAATAAACAAACACGCCGAGAAGCGAAACTGCACTGACATAGAAAAATGAAAAAAAAATCTACTCGCACGCACACGCATCCGCACGCACACACACACCGCACGTTAGATTACAAAAACCGTGGCGGCGGCACACTTTACTCTCCAGTTCTCCACCTGCCATCATGACAACACAACCGCGCCATAACCCCTACTCATCACGTCGTTACTGTTCCTCATCCAACGAAAACCGTTCTCCCACCGCCACGACTACTACTGCCGCGACGAATCAATAATTTACGTGAGTCACGGTGCGCGGAGTTTTCCTCTTTTGTCCAGTTTCATGGAAGAGAAAACTCAAAGCGCGCCGGTGTCAAGGTCGGTATACGTCCAACAAATAATAACATAACGCAGGTACGTTATTTTATTACTTGTTATTACATTTACATTAATACGTGTTTATTTATTATGTATTTTACTATTTTATATTATTATTATTTACGTCAATGCGCTAGTGCGTGTTATGCATACTCGTACATTTATGCGTACAATTATGTCCAAATAATCTGATAATAGATATGCTGTAAGCACATAAGTGTGTAATATAAATTTACCTATAATATTTAAATATTATGTAAATGTGGGCCATGCGGAATTCGCTTGTCTACGAACAACGAACTCTTTCTTGTAGGTAAACAAAATGTATAGAAACGAAAGCCCACAACAAAATATTCTGACAGTTCGACACTTCGACAACTTTGTCAAATACTTACCTATACCAGCCTCATAATGTTTAGTGACCCTCGAGTACCCAAGATTCTCCGACACAAAGTGTGTAATTCAAAATTAAAGTGTACACTACGTCAGTACCAACTACCAGTATGGATTTTAAAAATATGTAAATACTAATAAATAATATTATAATATTTTATAATATATAAAAAAAATTAATTAGGTACAAATGTACAATGATTAATATAAATCTGTGGCGGCGTGACGCGTGAAGGGGTAAATTTGAATCACGTGATTCAAGAAAAAATATATATAGGTGGGTGGGTAGTTAGTAGTTTAGGTATATTTTACTATAATTTGGATAAATTGTATATAATATTATAATATAGAATATAAAATGATATCAAAAGATCAAATGTGGATGGGTTACATGTAACATTTGTGATTCAAGGGAAAATATTAATGTTACAATAACTATACTATTAATATAACCTAACTATTAAGAAATCTGTAGAGCACAAGCGTTCACTCTTGTACCAGATGATGCTTCAAGCCAGTGGCGGAACTACAATCTTTGAGGCCCGCGGGTAAAATTTTTATTAGCCCTAATGAATAGTTGTATAATACTAATATTGGAAATTTAAAAAAAGGATATTAATGTATTAAGTAAACAAGAAGTCAATAAATATAATATACAAATTTATTTTACAAATTAAATAAAAATAATTGTTTCTGCTACGATCTTGTGCAAATGACTTTATCAATGCTGACACGTTCAACTTTTTGGCGCGTTCATTTTCAATTGATATCATTGCGAGACCACTCAAACGTGTTTGAGACATAGTATTTCTAAGGTAGCTTTTAATTAATTTGAGCTTTGAAAATGACATTTCTGCACTGGCTACTGTTACTGGTATTTGGTAATCTAAGAAATGTTGTTAATAGGTCTGGAAAACTCGTAATTAGATTATAATTCTCTAACTTTATATATTAAGTTATAGGACATTAAATTGTACAGTAATTAATACGTATTATAGTAAATTTGTACTATTAACTTATGATAAGTATGATAAAATAATAAATAAATAAGAAAAATCTATAAATAGTTACCTAACACGAGGTAATTGAACTATAAAAATATACAACTATAAACATCCTATTTTTTTAGTTTTTAGATGATAGAAATATATACCTATTACGTATAATGGATTTTTAAACCAATTTCATAATCTGTTTACGATTAAATATGGAAAACAACAACAAAAACAAAACTTAATAATTTCCATAGAATGTACATAATTTCCATAGAATGTACATAATTTCCATAGATTGTACATAATTTCCATAGAATGTACATAATTTCCATAGAATGTACATAATTTCCATAGAATGTACATAATTTCCATAGGATGTACATAATTTCCATAGATTGTATATAATTTCCATAGAATGTACATAATTTTCATAGATTGTACATAATTTCCATATAGTCTGTAATTACCATATTTAT
>JAIUCT010000001.1:9491286-9532571 GCA_021307375.1 Tetraneura akinire | reverse complement strand
TATTATTATTATTATTATTATTATTATTATTATAATGTAATATACGAAAGTAGGTACACACTATTCACACCCCACTTAAATGTAAAATTATCCAAAACGATATAATCTTCAGTTTCCGCTTAAAATACCTAGTCGCCGTTCATATAATGTATAATATATAATATGTGGCTGTACACAGACGGGAAAAGCAAAAAAAAAATTTATAAAAATAAAATAAACACGACTTTCGGGCAAAAATACATTCGTACGCCCCCGCTGCGTACAGGCCAGAAATTCGAATAATGTGTTTTGGTACGGTTTCGTAGTGGTGCACATATATAATATATAGTATATACAGGGTGATGGATAAAATATATGAAATGACAAAATGTTTTAAATTGTTATTTTTCCGCCTGTTCACGTATATATAAATGATTATATAAATTATTACTATTTATTATTAAATATACTCCGCATCGTTCTTATTATTATAATAATATTATGACGTAGGTAATGATTTAACGATGAAAAAAACGATCAGAAACTATCGACGCGTTATTAACGAGAACGGTCGAGAAAAATTATAATATGTTTGCGTATACTCGTATATAAACACCCTTTATATGGCTATATATGGTTTATGCTTGTTGTTGAACGTTGGTGGGTTCGTTTATATATATATTATTATTATCTTTTAATACATTCTTTCCCCTTCGGACCGAGTACGTCCACGGAACTCGGAATGAGGCTCCGGAGGATTACTGCGGCCGCTGAACGAATACTAGTGGGGTTAGTAAAAACTACTGTCGAGGGAATAATATGCGCGTTTTGAAGAGGAAATAATTTTTTTTCCAAAAGGCGTGACACTCGTACGTAAGTACTCGTATTTATATAAAATATATAATATATAGATTGACCAATAGTACTTTAGCAAATTTATTTCCTCAATTCCGTTTGAATATTGCTTTTTAGAAAAATGTTTATACTATACACACTCATGGGATTATGATATCATGCAATTATGATTGCACAAATATTAATTATTTTTGGTATTATCAATGCTGCGAACTGCGATAATATTATAGTGAACTAAACTTTGTTTTGAAAATATAATTCAACAGTCATATATTATATTATATAATAATATTAGATATCGGTGTAAATACTTACGTTATAGCTTATAGCGTTATAGGTACGTAAGTATATAATAATAAATTGATAAATTATACAACGGCGAATAAAATAAAAAAAAAAAAAAAGTATTACAAAAACAATTATTATTAACAACACACTTGATGGTCGTTTAAAATGATTCACTATTACGATCACTGTAACGTGTTATAAATTTATATTATTATTAAGTATCATATAATGCGAATACTTTTTACGGTCGATTAAAAATACAGATTACAATATAAAATATAAATGTATACCTATAATAGGCCATAGTAGTTATACTTTAAATTTAAACGGTCAGCCGTAGGGAATAACTACAATTTAGATTATATAAAGTTCCATTATTAATGTTAATATTAACTGTAAATTTGAAAGTTTAATTAGAGTATAAAACGTATAAAAATAAACATTGATTATTTATTAAAATAATTTTAAGACAAAAAAATCAAGTTACATTCAAAGTTATGATCAATATTAATAAAATGAAATATTTTATGTGCAATTAATATTTTTAATGAAATAATAGAAAATAGAAAAACAATGTTATTATAAAAAAAAAAAAAAAAAAAAAAATTATAAGATCTTATATAAAACTATCTAATTTTTAAATTTTTTTTAATCATAAGGAGCGTAAACGCAGAAATAAATACAAGATTGCAGTACATATATCTGTTATACGTAGGTACCTATTATAGATATACCTGTAGTAAATGTATTTAATATAATAATTTAAAGACTTCCATTTATCGTGGTAACATTTTTATTTATAATATAAAAATCGCAATGAACACTTAAAGAAGTATTTTACAAGAATTCAAATTACATTTACATTTAAGCATTTAATTAATTATATTTATTAAATAATTGAACTTTAATAAACGATTTACTCATAAAAATAAAATTACATAATATAAATATAATAAACTATAAAAATGATTATTATATAATCAATTATTTTTAATGTAATGTAATAAATTTCTTTGAATATTATCTAAAAATTTTTGTTCTTTATGTACATTATAAATACGTTTTAAACGTGTCTGAAACACCTTCTTTAGTTAGTAGAACCTTACCCCAGGGAGTTAAATCATATCCTCTTTCTGTATACAAAAATGGCCCAAATATTACTCTTCCTAAATTATTTTCATTCCTTTTCAAAAATCCTTTTTCTTTTAAACCAATTACTATATAGCAGTTAGTACTAGAGTTCAAATCTAACCGTACATCAACATTAAATTCATAAGTTGCTTTAAGATCATTCTTTGAATTTGGCACTGATGGTGATTGATATTCTTTGCATCGTTTTCCCTTGTTGAAATAAGCTACTTTTACGAAAGTTTTTGATTTTTCTAAAAAAAATAATATTTATAATCTTATTATTTTTAAAAGTTATTTAATAAAATACATCAGGTATATTATATAACAATATTATTAATTGTTATTTAATATAAATTATAAAGTAAAATATAAATTTTAATTTATGAGCTATATTAATTAATAATACGCTATTCTACTAACCGTGAGGCAAATTTAAATTATTAGCTTCATGAACAACTATGTGCAAAATTTCCTGTTGTTTTTTATAGTTTAAAGTGATATTTAAATTACAATGGTTCAGGTCAGGCTACATCAAAATAAAATAATAATACTTTAATAACAAACGTTTAATAAAAATTAGGTACTAATTATTATTATTAATATATTGAGGTATCTTCCTCACCACTAAGTACAGCAAATTTATTTTCATAATATTTTTTTTCAGTTTATAAGCCACCATGTACATCTCTTTCCATTCCTAAACCTAATTACTCCTAATTACCTAATTAATAAATGCTCTACCATCAAACTGCTCCATCTTATTTTCTGATGTTCTATCTGCTCTTAATTCTTTAAAGAACAACCATTCTAATGGTCCTGACAATATTTCTGCCCGTTTGTTATATAATTGTCGCAATCCCTTAGCTTATCCTATCAATCTTCTTTTTCAACGTTCTCTTGATGAAGGTGTTTTCCCCATAGTTTGGAAAACCTGCTCTATTACTCCTATCCTTAAGTCTGGTGATCCTTCTGACGTTTCAAACTATAGGCCAATATCTATTCATTCTCATATTGCTAAACTTTTTGAATCCCTTATATATTCTTCTATCAAAAGAAGCATTAACCACGTTCTTTGTGATAGTCAATATGGCTTTCGTCCTGGTAAGTCATCTATTACAAATAGTTTAGTCTTCTCAACTTATATTCTAGAAAACTTTGAAATCGGTTCCCAAGTAGACGCAATATTTACTTACTTTAAAAAAGCTTTTGACACGGTCGACCATGGTACCCTGCTCATTAAAATTTTAGAAAATCTAGGTATTGGGAATCCACTTCTATCTTGGATAGCTTCCTACCTTATCTCCACAAGGCAATATGTTAGTATGTTACCACTAATGTAGTAGTCTCTGATCTTTGTATCATTCCTTCTGGTGTTCCTCAAGATTACCTTAGTCCTCTGCTTTTCACAATTCATGTTAATTCCTTACCTGATTTCCTCAAATTCGCTAAAGTACTTCTATTTGCTGATGATATCAAACTATTCCTCAAAATTAACTCTCCTTCCGACTGCCTCCTCCTTCAGTCTGATCTTAATGCTTTCTGTGACTGGGCTAAACAACTTAACCTTTCTCTTAATACTAGCAAATGTCATATTATGTCTTTATCATGCAATCAGTCACCTATTTCACACTCCTATTCAATCGACAGTTCCCAAGTTAACCGCGTCTTCCTCATTATTGATCTCGGTATCTATTTTTCTCCTACTCTTTCATTCGAATTCCATATAAATTACATGATTGGTAGGGCCCTGAAAGTATTAGGATTGATTAAGCGTAACACTAAAAACTTTTCATCCATCCCATGTCTTCGTGTCCTCTAAATGTCTCTTGTTCGTTCAATTTTGGAGTATGGGGCGGTTGTTTGGCACCCCTACCAATCTCGTGATGTGAACCGAATTGAACGAGTGCAAAATCGATTTTTGTCCTATGCCGCTTTCCTTTTAAAAATTAATCATCCTCAACACGACTATTCTCTTATTCGCTCCGCACTTCGACTCTCATCCATAGCTTCCCGCCGAATAGAAGCTGACCACTCTTTCATAACATCCCTTCTTAATGGATCCCTTGACTCACCTGAGATATTATCCTCAATTTCCTTCCAAGTTTCCATCCATAACATAAGAAACCACAACCTCTTCCTAATTCCCCATTATTATAACCGCATATGGGCAAAATCATCCAATACATAGAATGTTGGGAAAACTTAACAAGCATAGTCAGGACTCAGGACCACATTTTTTTTAAATTATAATTTCTCTATTTTAATTATCTCTGTACAAATTTGATCATGTATTAGTCTTCACAATGTTTATATCTACTATTTAAATTATATTTGTAATATTTCCTGTTTAGGCGTTATGTAATAAAATAAATTAATTAATTAAGTAACTAATAAAAAATAAGAACATTGAAATATTTATCTATAAATGATAAATCAATGTTTCTACATATAGGTTTCAATTAGTAATTAATATATTATTATAGGTATTCTATATACATTAAAACTTACCCAAGAATGTTTATAGAGTTTAACACTCTGTGCCCCATCGTTACTAGGTGTTATATTATTCAAATAAAATAAAGCATGACCAACTGCATCGTATTTCCCTTGACATTCGTGATCAAAAACAGATATCCTAAATAAGTATGTAGTTAAAGTTACACAATACAAAAATACATAAAACTAACCAATAAAACATTATTTACCTCAGAACTTTGTTTGAAATACACTTAGTACTAATAAAGAAATCTTCATTTACAACAGGACTCATAGCAGCAGCTATAGTTTTACTAGTTTTTATCGATTTCTCCTGGGGCAAAAGTGTAAGTTTTAAAACTGTCTTGTAAGGTCGTTTATCTTTTCCTTTTGGTGCTAATCCATCCAAGTTATCCACACGAACAAACAACCTTAAAAATAAGTGTATTAATTAAAACACGGACTCTATTATAAGTCTATCACATACACATATTTAAAAATAAATAGGATAAAATAAAAATACTCTATAAACTAAATATATAAAACAAATAAATATAATGACTATAATAATCTAATTTTATCTAATTAAAAATTAAAAATTAAAATATATTATGTTTTGTAAATGTCCCTACAGGAGCAAGGGTAATAATATTAAGGTATTATTGATAATAATTATTACTTTTTTGTATGTTGATCGTAGTTTATTTTAAAATTAACATTTCCGTAGGCTTGTTCTTGGTGTGCATTAGGATCAACTGAAGGAGCATTATCAACTGGTGTTATCCAAGTATTCGAAACCGTCTCACTGGATTTCGATCTAATCGATGTTAAACGAGTAGTAACATTCATCATAGATGTTGCTACTGATCCGAAACGATTAGAACGTACAGACGAATTTGTTTCAGTATCATCAGCACTTTTTGACGACAACGCAAAACTATCCGAATCTGTAGTGGAGGTCATATCCTAAAATTCAATTTTCTTTTACTTTGTTTTGAATATAGAAAAGAGTAAAATAATATTTTACCTGCATACTTTGAGATTTAAGCCAACCTGTATTTTCTTTACACGATACAGGAGAAAGATAATCCATTTTATCTTCTTTCTTGGAAAATTCTTTCTTAGCCGATATTAAAGTCTTAAAATATATATGTATATATATATATTTAGTGTTATTAAACACCTTATAATACCTATCTATATCTATATAGTCATAGTATACAGTAAGTATAATTTGAAAAATCGTCTAAATAATTTAAAAAAATATTTTCTTTTTTTTTTTTAGCTTAAAACCATTCAATCACGTATCACGTATAATGTACAAGATACGTACTTATTTACATTTATTTTAAAGTTAATATAGGCATCATAGAAAATGCATTATTATTTATTTTTATATGAGGTATCTAAATTATTCACTTACTAAGTCGGGTGTGGAAGTGGAACCAGCACCAGCTGTGATTGGTTGTAACATCATCATACTGACGCCGGCAAGTGTTTGGAATGAGTTGGGAGGTTTCGGGTCTTTGGTTTTATTTAGTGCTTTTCCCCATTTACCTTTCTTTTTCAACGAATGCGTTTTCGGCTGTTGCTCGTCATCTTCACCATCGCTCGTAAGACCGCCCGACATGGAAAGTCCGTCCTCATCGTGGGAGATGTTACGACCGAAACTATAAAAAAAAATTGTAAATATTATATATTTTGTACAGTATATTATAACATTTTAGCGCACGGAACAATTTTGTTTATAATTTTGATACTTAATTAATATTTAACTTGACCAACCTAGATATCTTTTGGACGGTGTAGTTTTCGGTACTGCCGGTAACTGCGTTTCCATTTTCCAACAGTCCTAAATTGATGCCAACGTCGTCGGAACGACGTCCGAAACCGAAATAAAATAAACATCGATAACAGTTCTTTAACATTTCAAAACCGTTCTGCAATAATTTAAAAATGTATTCTATTAAAATTCGACCGATGAAAACTTTACAAAAGCGAACCATCGTTATCTGTTTGATAGGTATCGCTCTGCAAAACGAACGGGGAACATTACGAGTATATAATGGCAACTACATCAATTACCAACTTTGATCGGATGAAAACCATTAATTGACAAAAAAAATAACAATAAAAATAATGTTCTATTATTCGACGAAAATAAAGTGAACGGACGAAATTAAATAATGAAGAATGTATTTTTGGTTAGCTTAATCAACGATGCGCTAATATTTTACTACTATTTAAGGTATATTCTCCTTGAAATGAGGTTTTACTACATGAAACCTGGATATCATAGACAGATGTTTCGGTCAACTGTGTAAACATCATAATATTATGCAGGCGAACATCGACGAAGGGGCCCCTATCGGTATATATATAAAAAAAAAACTAGACTAAAAAGTGTGATATTTCAACGTTTATCGGCGTAGGATGTGCATCATATCTCTTTTTATGGTAACAATAATTTTATATTTGTTCCATCCGTAATCATTATCATTTATTAAATACGAGTATAAATATTTGAAAAAAAAATATTAATAATAATAATATATATTAAATTTTATAATAATAATAATGTTATTAAATAGCGATAGAAGATGCAAATTTGTTTCATAAATTTTACGAATATAATTATATACCAACGGCCTACTGCACTGCAGGTACATATTATATTAATATTACACTATTTATACGCGTGCGAAATAACGTTTATATTATTTTTAAAATATGTAATTCGAAAAATTTTCGTACGGGAATTATTCTAGAAATTATTCACTTCGTTATTATAATAAATTCGAAAAATCGGAAATAATTATATATAATTTATAATATATTATAATATACGCAAGAACGTCACTGCATCGGCGTTGGAAAACTCGTATTTCTCGCCGTATATAAATATAATAATACATTGTTAGACCCTATTGTCTTGCATGTGTATATATATATATATTTACAGGAGCTCGTAAGGCACCACTTATATATTATATATGAAAAAATATATAATCGTGTTTTTGTATACCGAGTCTTACGATTTTACAAGTCGGTCCTAAATCTCTAAGGCGGACACTTTGAGTATATGATTTATAAAATATTATACCTGAGCCTTATTATTTTTGTACGATTATTATTTATCTATTCGCTCGTTTCAGACATTTATTATTTTACACAATTTGTATATACAGCTGCGCAAAGCCAAGATTTTTTTTCTTTAAAAAAAAATGTTTTTATCGCGCGCGTAATATAAATTTTTAAAAAAAAATCGATCTTCATTATACGTAAATACACATATATGCGCTGTGGATGATATGATGTGCTACGGATAAATAATTGAATTGTATGAGAAATATAAAAAAAACATCTTCCCTGCAGGTCACCCACACATTGATTTTATATTTGACATTTGTTTTAAGTGTGTACATATTATAAGTATAACGAGCAAGTCAATATAATAATTATCAATATAATATATTATAATTTATAATCATAATAAATTAATAACACAACAAGTTCATAATATATGTTCATGATAAAAACTGTTAGATTATCATAAAGTAATTTGTCAATAAAATTATTAAATTATATTATTCGCCGAATGTTATCGCGTAATTATTCATTAATTCACAATACTAAATAAATTATTATAATATTATTATTAAACAATCGTAAATTATAGATAATAAATAATATGCAAGTTGTGCAATTCGTAAATAATAATAATAAATAATTATACGTAATATAATAATGTGCACGAAAAATGGAAGAACCAAAACAAAAAAGGTATAATCGAATAAGATAAATTATATATTTATTTATATGATTATATATTTTATAATACGGATTATTAATTTAAATAACATGCAATAATGTGAATTTATTTCGTCGCGAAATTATTATTCTGAGCTCGAGATTTTTACGAGTACCTACTCGTATTACCGATGTTCATTATAAAATAATAAAAAACGTATAATAATTCTTATATACGAGTATACAGCACGTTTTTTTTTTCAGCGCATATTTCAATAATAATCAAATTCAAAACGAATACGGTATTACGCTATTTATATACAATTCAATATCATATAATATTATAATAATATTATATTTTATATCCAATTTTTAAAAGCAAAGTGATTGAACACTGCAATTTACAGTTTATATTTCCAATATTAATATCGTTTATTAATGTATAAATATCATTTCAGGACGTAAATAAAGGTTTTCTTTTGGACTCTAATCAGATTTAATATTTGAACATTGAAAACTGAATAAATACACATTATCATAAATATATTAATATATTAATATATTATCATATGTTTATTTTGTATTATAGCATTATAGTGCGAAAAATTTAAATGAATAAATATTTTAAAAAAACGTATACTTAAACACGTGATCGTGAATAAATTATAAGTAATAACACTAATAACACATTACACATACATATCTTCGAGTGTATTATTGATATTAAAATATAATGAATTTACAAACTTATATTATTTGCCCGCTCATACATAAAATATAGTAGGTATAGGTCACGTTTAACACGAATTATTGTACACATTTTACCCGTATCTCCTCGCTCAATTTTACAACAAAATGTTAATAATTCATTAACAAATTTTACACAATATAATTTAAATTCTGAACAAAGCGAAGAATGTATTGGATATAAATGATATGTGTCTTTTTTTTCTTCTTATGTCTGAAGACACTTTTACTACCCGAAGGCCGAAATAATACTCCAATTTTCACCAATAGTATATGTTTCCGGTTGGAAAGTGGATATAGTTGGTACTTTATTTGAGTCATTTTTCGAATTTCTCAAAATTGACCCTATGTGACAAAAAAGGGCGAAAAAATGACGAAAAAACGGCAATTTTTACGAAAACTGAAATTTCGACGAATTCAATTTCAATATTTCACGATAACATTTTATTGAAGCATACTATCTTAATGAATTCAAAAATTTGAGGAAATCTCAAGACTCAATTTTTTTATAGGTGTTTAAAGTTAAATTTAGAGTAAAATTAATATTTAAAATACATATTTATATGGATTCTTCCTATCAGTGGCGTATTTTGAACAAATTTCTGGGGGGAGGGCCAAAATATTCTCCATATATAATAATTAATAATCGATAAATTATTAATTTACTAAATAAGAAAAACAAAATTAAAATAAATATAATATAAAAAATGAGGATGGTTTCAGTAGTTCTGGGGGTCCAGTACCCTTGGATCTTGCAGTTCCTATTATATTTCAATATTTTACAATAATGTTAAATAAAATTGACAAAAATGTTTATGATATGCGGGCATTTAGGTGACAAGAGATTTTATGAGCATTTATATTGAACTTAGAGATTTGAAAATTTTATAGGGTGTTCATTTATGTACTGTATGTGTACCTATATGTTCCCTATATGTGTGATAAAATTTTGTGTTTTAAATATTTAATAAAAAATGTCAAAATTTTAATCAATAACCTACATTATATGACTGAACTTTGCTCACAATCGTTTTTTCAAATACAATAGTTTATCATTGTATACATATTGTAATTAAAATTAAACACTATGATTTGCACACCTATATCCCTGCAGCAGGAGTATCAGCTCTTCTTTTTGTACATTTTATTATATATGTGTGGTCAATGGTCGCACGAGCGGTCCACCATCCGAAGACCGTAATAATTTCGCCCAAGACGAAAACTTGATTTATTGCTTTATCCGTTAAAATACATAATGTATTTGTACGGGAATTATAATTTATATAAGCAGTTTACTTGATATTATACCTACTTTTACATGTACCTTTTGTACCTATATTATACTCTGTAGGTATATAATTTTATACCTATTGGCTATTGTCCCCCTATTCCCTCTCACCGTTGTCGTAATAATGGGAGATTTTCTGATCGTATTTAAAACCAGATATTTTCATCCGTTCGTTTACTTCTCTCTCTCTCTCTCCTCTCTCTCTCTCTGGCAATCTCGTCGATAATCTTGATTTTATATTTTATTTTTTCCTGTTTATTCGAACGGCATGTTACAAGTTTACAACACAATAAACAATGTGATTTATTCATCAGTAAAATGTGCAGCCGTTCGGAATGTGACGACGACGACGACAACGATTAATCGCCGTCCGATTGAAAACGACTTTCGTTGCTCCGATACACGCACGAGCTGCCCACTCAAAACGCTCTCGTATATAAAATACCTATACATAAGTTATACACAAATGCACGGACGACCGGTTTTTACACGTATTAGATTACACGAAACTGAGGTATAACGTATAACGTAGCGTTTCATGTATATTGTAATTATCTACGGAATTGTTATTTTTTAATAAAAAAAAAAAAACGTTAACGGTACGACGATAGTACATATTTAGTCTGTGCGTTATACATACGAATTAAAATAATAATAATAAAAAAAAAAAAAAACAAAAATACACGAGTTTTATCTTTTATACCTAGGTATATAGTTTATAGTATTTAATAATAGGTTATTGGTTATTGCATATCAATCGGTTAATCAGTACGTTATAAAAGAACTGACAGGAACGTGTTTCAAACGATAAATAAATCGTCACGGGAATTCAAAAAAAAAAAAAAAAAAAAAATGATTACCTATTATTATTATAAATGTGGAGTAGCAACGTATAAGTACCTATACTAAAATTCGATGAAAAAGTCAGATGTAACGCGAGAAAAATGTGAAATGACACGTAGATGATATAAAACAACTACTGCAAGCCTTTAAATAATTTTATACATGAAAAAATGTCGTATCTAAAAATAGATAATGTAATAATATATCCCTTAAAAATAAAATGGCGTCTGGGGCAACTTCCCCTTAGGCTTAGGCTTTCCCGTGCGTGTATTTTACACAATACACGTCACTGTGCATGTGCGTATAATACTAATAAACTAACAATATTACGTTGTAACGGTTGACAAACGACATTATATACGAAACCCGTTTTTCCTCGGTTGACGACAGATTAATATAATAATATGGAGACGTTGTCCGTTGATATAAAATCCTTTGAGGACTTGAAACGTCGAATGTCTAATTTATCAAAACCCATTGACAAATAATTATAAAACGGCCATAAGAGTGGATAGATTTACCCATCGATTATCGAGTATGCATAACCTGCAACTATACACATTATAATATATCGCCCGAATCGTAGTCGAGTGGTCTATATTAAACGCATAATATAAATTATATTATTATATACCAAGTCACAAGAGATACTCGTCGAACCAGTCTCCTCTTTTATGTAATGCGAAATTATACAAAATAGATGTAAAATAGATAAAACTGTAAAAAAAAAAAAATCAAGTTACCTAACCTAATACACATGCAGGTTATTAGTGATAATTTCAATAATATTCCATTATATAATATATGTAGGTACCAATTTTATCTATTTTATATACTTTATGGTTGGTTATTTGTTATTATGATATATTATTTATTTATTTATTAATTATTTATTATAATTATACTGGGCCCTTTATACATACTACATTTAGGTATAACAAAATATTATTTTAAATCTAAATTAATCTATTAATTTATGTACAGAAATTAAAAATAAAATATATGAACAATTAAACATCTTTAAATTGAAACTAAGAAATAATTTACTAATAAGACATTAAGATATTTAAGTTGAACTTATATTATATTATATAAATGCTATTTTTATTGTTCTTAATTTAATTTTTAAGTTTTTTTTAGTTTTTTTTAGTTGACTTAAATGTACAAATTTGAAATTTGTATACATTTAATAGTATTATTAATTTAATACTTTCTTATAAATATTCTAAATCTAAAACATTATTTTATTTAGATTTTTAGCCTTATAGGTCGCTTACGTTTATTATAACTTTCAGCAACAAGTAAGTAATATTATATAGGCAATAGAGCAGAACATATTATATTATATTATATATTATATTCTGCTGTATCATTTTCAACTATTTTCCATGCGTTTGATATTCCATGCATTTTAGATTTTGAGCGAAGCGAAAAATGTATTTGTTTTACAATGATGTGTGTCTCTTTTTCTTTCTTGTTTTTTTTTTTTTTTTTTTTTATATATCTGAAAACATTTTTACTACCCTAAATAATGCCCTGATTTTCACGAATAGCAGATGTTTCCTGTTGGTACTTTATTTAGGTGATTTTTCAAATTTCTCAAAATTTACCCTATGCGGTAGAAAAAAGGACGAAAATATTACGAAAAAACTGCACTTTTCAAGGAAACTGAAATTTCGACGAATTCAATTTCAATATTTCAACTTCAAAATTTTATTGAGTGTTCACATAGATACTATATACATACACTGTATATGTGGTAAATTTTGGAACCGTAGTTACGTTAATTTTTTTTCAAAATATTGGACTTTAAATATTTCGTAAAATTCTCGTTTTTATGTATATAAATATAATGTTTAATAAAATTGGCAATTTTCGGCATTAAGGTCTGAAAATCTTACTGAAGTATACTTACATATTACTTAATATCATATCAAAATATTAGAAAAAGCCCAAGTCTCAATTTTTTTTATAGCTGTTTAAAATTGATATTTTTAGTTTAATCGAAAATCTTAGAATCCATAATGTAGTATTCCTCTTATTACGAGTATTACTAATTATTTTTACAATAAAAATTAATAGAAATACCAAAAAATTTTATTGAAGAATACATATATATTTTAAAGTAATTCCAAATTATTAGGAAAATCTCAAGATTCAATTTTTTTATGATAAATTATTTATATTGATCGTAGAGACTAATAAATGTAAACATTTTAATCGGTACATATATAATTATCCGATGAACTTCGTTCAAAATCGTTTTTACAAATGTAATTTATCATTGCATTCAAATTGAAATCGAAATTCAATACTATCCTTTTTACACCGTATGCCTTCCATACAAGTATCCTTCCATTTTTATTAATTATTTTAAATCTAATTAAACATGCTATAAATCAATTGTTTTTTTTTTCTAGTTATTTATTACAATATGATTAAGGATTAAGGCGTGCGACACGATTACACGAACAATATTATCAAATTTATAAAAATATAAATAAAATAAAATGAAGAAACGTTAAATGTGAAAATAATTAATCATGAGAAACGTGCGCGCGAAATACTCTGCAGCGTTTCTATACACATTATTGTTTATATGCTGTATAAACAGTGTAAGAGGGGAAAAAACCGAACGTATAGAATGAAAAAAAAATAAATAAATAAAAATTAAATACGATTTTATCGAACGATATATTGTGTAGTTTGTTCGAGTTTCTGGCGTCCGCGTTTCGTATATAATATAAAAAGATATAAAATAAAAAAAAACTACGCCAATTGTTTGCTTTTACATACTACATAATATATTAAATTTATATATACGGATTAAAAAAAAAAATAAACGGGCGTGCACCTATAAATCTATTGTTTCGCGAACGAACGAACCGCGCGGCCAAAAGATCATATTAGTATATTATTATTGAACGAGCGAGGCGGCGTGATGTTTGCCGACAAAATGTTAATAAGATTTATCGAGCAACATCGTTTTTGGCAAAATTCGCTATGTTATTATGTTAAAGAGGGGGGAAAAAGGCGAATCCGAACACATTCCGTCGTGGATTAACGTCAGATTTTATCCAAATACTTTTTATTGTTTTTAAGTATTTATATACGAGTACATATTATATCATATAATAATATACGAGTATATATAGAAATAATATTGTGATACCCACTCGTATCAGACATCAGTGGTAACATACAGCGTACTTATATTATGTTATTACATACAGAGGGATTTTTTTTTCTATCGCGATTCATATGATACGAAATTAATGAGAAAAATTTTTGAAATGATTTTTACACCCGTATAATTTAAATATTTTTATCTGGCGTGTGTCTGGTTAAAGGTAAAAAAAATGCACGCGCACAACAATATTTAAATTCGTCAATAATTCTATAAATTATATTACATAATGTTAAAAGAATAAAATGATATTATAACATCGGAAATTTTTTTTTTTATAGAACTTAATATTATGTGATAAGTTTTAAAAACGATGTTATTCGAATATTTTTAAATTATAATATATTCTATATGTACCTCTATATGTACTATATTATGTACAACTAAATTGATTTAAAACTAATATAACATTTTATTATAGTTTGTTTACTAAAGAAAATAAATGATATATAAGCATTGTTATTAATAGCAAAACCGCAATGGCAATTCGGCATAAACTATATGTGTATATATAAATGTATAATATCGACTTTGTTGTGAAATATTCTAAATATTGATAAACATTCGCGATCACATTATGTAGTTTTTGCATAGTTGCATTAACAATAATTTTGAATGTGTTTATTATTTAGAAAAAATGTATTGGATTTTAAACAGGACGTATAAAATATTATCATACAAATATAATTTCTAAGATTTAGAATATAATAAGTTATATAATTTGAAAACCAAAAATGAAAAATTGACGTAAAACGAAAAAAAAATGTCGAAAGCAGTGCCATGGCTAGTGCTCAAAGCTCAAACCTCCCTTGAAATAATATCAGATAACAATAATTTTATTTAAATAAAATAAAACCCAAATCCACAAAAAATTTACTTTTATTCAAGCAAATACGTATTTCGATAACAACGTTACCATCTTCAGTGCAAAACGCAGACTGAGACTGACCGTTATCGGAGTGTACATTTCCCTTATACAGGACGTGGACGTATATAGTATTATAGTGTGCGTTCCCCGGGCATGACATCATCACACAATGAGTGTCATTTCTGTTTAATTTTCTATTGTTAATTATTATGGTAATAGTTTTAACAAGTTATTTTGTATAATGGATTTAAATCCAAATTTAGCATATTATTCTTATTTTTTAACATTTCTATAAATTCTCTCATATTTAATTCTTAATTATTTGTGAATTGTTTTAATAATTTGATTGTGTTAACATTATGATTAAATTCTAAAAAGTGTTCTGCTATAGGAGATTTATCAGTTTCCTGATTTAACATGCTTCTCATATGTTTCTTCTTGTTTGGCCAATTTTAACATTTATCGCAATCTTCGTACTCTGAATTTGATATATTCTTGATTTTTCGGTTTCAATTATTTTGTCTTTTTTTTTTTTTATTTATTTTTTTTTTTTTGTGTTGCCCAATATATACTCGTGATATTATTATTTCTCGACTATGTCCACATCATATTTTATGAATATTTTTGAAATTTTGTGTGATATTTGTGGAATGAAAATGAAAACTTCACGATATTTGTTTGTTAAATTTTAATGTTTCATGTTTCTTCTTTCTTGACCATTTATGGTTTTTTAATTAATTTTAAATCCATATTTTCCTCGTATAATATTAATATTTAATATTATATACCCATAGGCGCAACTAGGGGGGCGCAAGAGGGTCTTTAGCACCCCTGAGTTAATATTTAGCACCCCTTGTTTTCTTTAGGTCTTATTATAATAATTACAGTAAAATACTGTCAATTTTAAGTTTTAAAGTTTTATTTAGAACTATTTTGTTCAAATGTCTTATAATATTGTAATCTATGAATATAATAAATTGATAATACTGCATGAAACTTAGAAAAAATATAAATTGTAAATGTCTACTTATTAGGATAATAAAATATGTTTAATTAGAATTGTTATAGTGATTCATAAAGACATAAATAATTGGGAAATAGCACTTGATGGTGTGGGGGCACGGTTTATTTTTTGTTAGGTACATAATTTTAGCACCCCCAATATTTAGGCTCTAGTTGCGCCTATGTATATACCTAGTACCTAATAATTATTGATAAATGCATCTTAATTAAAATGCACAAAATCGAATACAATACTATTCTATTAAATTACTATAACAATCGAAAGTCTTTTTTATAGATCTATTTTTTCGCTATACTCGTATTAAAACTGTTCAAGCAGTTCAACCAATAATCGTTTATAAAATATAAAATGGTAGCACATTCATTGTCATCGTGTGTCAGACTGTCAGTATTGGTGTCTATAGTGTCACAATAATAATATATATTATTATTTATTATGATATAGTGACGACCTACATGTCTCGTTTTTATCATCTACACAGCGTGGTTGTGGTGTTATTACTTATTATATATAAAGTTAAATCTTTTGTTTTAGTCTTAAATATATTCCCAACGCAAAATGTGTCATAATATAAACGACAATATTTGAATGTAATAAAATATATTATAGGTTCGCCGCCATAATAATAATAATATTATAATATATAGGTAGGTACATGGAATAACATTAACATACACACAAACATTCACATACTTCACTTTTATTATGTACGGTTTAATTTTATCTTGAAATTCGCACTCTCGCACAATCATTCATAGGTAATATCTATTATTATATAGTTTATAATATATTATTATATATCCACCATTTCATCGCGCAAAATATTTGCTATAGTACATTATATATTATGGCTTTATTACTCAATTTTTTTAATTCTGAACGACAAGGGTTCTATCTTCTACGGACTATAGGTATGCATTTTTCTACATAATATTGAACTTTGAATATTTCCTAAAATTCTCGTTTTTTTATATATGTTTGATAGAATTGGCAATTTTGGATTTTTAGGTCTGAAAATTTTACTGAAGTATATTCACATATTACTTAACATGATATCAAAATATTGGAAAAATCCCAAGTCTCAATTTTTTTTTTATATACCTGTTTGAATTTGATATTTTAGTGTAATTGAAAATCTTAGAATCCATATATAAGTACCTTCTTCTTATTATTTCTCAATACATTTACAATAATAATTAATGAAAAGGACAAATTTTTTTTTTTAATTTTTATTGAATCTTACTGATATATATTTTTATGTATTTTCAAAATATTAAAAAAAAAATCAAGTCTCAAATTTTTTTTATTGGTGATTTAAGTTGAAATTTTAGTAAAGTCCGATATGTAAAGTATTTATATGGATTGTTTTTTCTATATTTCAATATTTTACAGTAATGTTAAACAAAATGACAAAAATTTTTAAAAATGTTATTGAATCTCAAATATATTTAATTAATTCAGTTCAATTGTGAATATTACACTTACATTTTTTTTTTTTTTTTTTTTTTTTTTTTTGTAGACGTTTAAATTATACAAAGCAAGGGAAAGGAAACAGGTGTGGAAGGGATATAGGTGTAAAGAGAATAGTGTTGAATTTTGACTAAATTTTGAATGCAATGATAAATAATTACAATCAGAAAACGATTCTGAGTGAAGTACTGTCAGATTTGGTTATTTAAATGATTAATTTCGGGATTTTATGGGTATACATATATATTGAACGTAGAGACTGATATAAATTGTAAATATTTTAATCAATGCATTGAAATTCGCTCAATATCCGAATGTAATAATTTATCATTTCATTCAATTTTAATCATAATTCAACACTATCTTCTTTACGCCTGTATCCCTTCCACGCACCTGTATTCCATCCCTTACTTTTTAGTCATGAAAACCATATTAATGCTATTGCAAAGTCTAACTGCGTGCGTTATCAAATAACAAAATATTAATTTTTTTTTTTTATTAATTTGATCATATAAGGTCTTCTCTGAAATTCTCAATTTCAATGTTTTCATGTCGAGGTTTTTTAGGGTGATGCGATTGGACGGCCATATTTACTCGTATAGTCGTATGACTTTCACACTAGACTAAACACGATCATGTGAAGTGTACTACCTATAGTACTTACTAATTACCTATAGATAGAACAAAAACTGTTTTAATTAAATATATTATTTGAGGTATGCATAAACTAATCAACACATTTTTATATTAAATTGTGTTTCTAACTGAAACAAGCGATATCTGTAAAACGATAATTCAAGTCAAAATGTAAAATAAGTAAAATACTCGAATTGCTTGTTGGTACATAACCTTAGTGTTAGTACCTTACATAATATATAAATATATGTATATATAATATTTATCGTATAACTTTAGAAGAATTCAAAATCTTTTTATATACCTACCTTTATCTATAATAGATATTATATATATATAGGTAATAAATATATAATATGACATATTACCTATGTATTGTATCAATATAATATTTTCACCCTGTATTATTATTAATATACACATATTATTTATGTCTGCAGAATACTGAATAGTGAATATTCGTATAGTACATTATTATTACATTTTATAAAATCGATGTTTTTTTATTGGGTTGAAACCCAATTAAATACAGACGAACTAAATTGATTTTGAGTTTTTGACCAAAATTCAATGTTCTTATTTCAAATTACTCTAAAAAATAATAAATAAAATTTTACTTTTAAGTAGGTATACTTCAGTTCTACAAAATATAAAAGAAAAAAAACGGGGCATCCAATCTGCCTATCTCTGCCATTGTTAACAGCAACCATTATAATGATAAATTATAATACAGTCATATATATATTATATTATTATTATGTTATTATGTATAATATAGGTACTCGTCTCATTTTAACTAACTAAACAGATAAAACAATTTTTATATATATTATTTTTTTTTTATATTTTTTAATATGATAAAACAGTTATTATAATTATAAAGTTAATGTAATTTATAAAAAAAAATCCCAAATATTGCAGATCTTGTGAACAATATACTATTATATATTATATACGTACCTACCTATATTATATAGGTATAGTCTCGGGTATAGTAATGCGATGTTAAGCAAGATGAAAGGAACGGATTTTGGATTTAGCAGTGATTCAGAATATCAATCATATGTTATACCCATGTAAAATACATAAAATACATTTTAGGTAAATATTATATGGAATAAAGTATTTTATTGATATAAATTTATGTAGTGGGGTATGGTATAGTTCACAACTGCAGCAATGTGCATGTATATAATATATAATCATATATATATAACGTGTTGTGTCTTGTGTAAAAGCTCTGGATCGTTGGTCATGGGAGTCAGAAGATACGCCAGTTTCCCGCAATTTATTTTCGTTTATTTAAATATAATAGTAAATCTTATATTATTTATATTTTCTCGTAATTTTTCACACTGATAATTTGGTATAAATCTCTATAGTGGTAAATGAACCGAAAACAGATATCGATTTCTAATCCTATTTTATTTTTATTATTATTTTTTTTTTATATACAAATTCGTATTACACATATTTTATTTTTCTAACTGAAATATCTTTTTATTTATTTATACACTAATACTATTAGACAATTTTAAAATTACTATATATACCTACTACAAGCTTTGTGTTTAGGATTCGCTATAAAAAAAAAAAAAAAAAAAACTAGAAACTGGTTATGTAATATGTTGGTAGTTATATATATAGGTATATTCTAAAAATTGATTAAATTTTGGTTTTTAGAACGAAGAGTATACTTTTAAAAATGTATGTCTGTATAACGTTTCAAATAATTTATTGCAGAACGTTTTGATTAAATATTAATACGAACATTTATAGTGTAATTATATACACACACACACACACATAATATATATAAAGTTTTAGGTTAGATGTTAGACTAGGAAAATTTAACAATATAACATTTGTTCGTTTGTCCTACATACTTATTAATATTAAATGTTTTACAAATATGAAATTTGATAAAAATAAATAAAAAATAAATGAATCACCTACACGCTATACGAATGATTATTAATAATGGACGGTGTAGCGTGCGCGTCTGTTTGAAATAATTCAGTATTTATTCATTATATAATAATATAGTAGATGTAGGTACCACTTTCCAGTACGTCCATTTCGTGTGCAATGTTATTGATGGCGAGTTTAATATTATATTATATTGTACGATAAATTATTAATGTATACTCGTATCCTCGTGATTCAATTTCCATATTATATATTAATTATTTATATCATAAACGTTAATAAGTCATTTTCCATGATGGTGACTATCGCATTATCGCAATAATACAAATTATTATACATTGTAACTATACTGTTTATATAGGTACATAAGTACCTACTCAAAAAACAAGTTCCGGAATACTTATAATAATATTAATATATTATTATTTTGTTAATTTTTGTCCAGGCACGATCAAAAATATCTTCGAACGAGTATAGGTATGGGGCGGAAATAGGGTGGAGGGAACTTGAGAATGCTAAAGCTCCCTCAATTATTTGTCGTATTACATTACATTATTTAATATTTATGTTGTCGTTTTCCTTTTTACAATTCTACTCGTATATGTATCCTTGTACTTTGTACCTAGTAATAATGATTAAATTGGATTATCTTAACATCAAAGCACTCATCTTGATGTAATGCTGAGGTAAGTATATTAGCTCTCCCCTAATAATAATAATAAAAAAAAAAATTAATAGATTTTCACCTATGTGTATATATAGGTAGGTATTTAATCGTCGATAAACGATTAAAATATACTATATTATGATTCTTATTCGTTTCAAAAGAGGAAAGATTCGCGAAAAAAAGAAAACGCGTGTATATAATATAGGCGAGATGCCTCGAGATTAACAATTATAATATTAAATTCTTATTCTGTATTCTTGTAGCGAAGATCGTGTTGCGTTCGAACAATATAATTAAAAATATTTTACTTAACATGGAAATTTTTTCTAAACATAGTTTAGAAAAAATACTTAAATACCATTCGTTTATATAAAATATTAATTTTTTTTTAATAAAATAATTTTAATCTTACAGTATTTTTTTATTGTAATAATTTACGACTATTTCATGCCTGCAGTCATTTGAAAAATTTATAAATATTTAATTTTATTTACTTTTATGATACTTGTTATTTATTACAATTTTTTTTTTTTGTTTTTTGTTTTTTTTGAGAATATCATTTACATCTTTTTTTTTTATTAAGTTATTTTTTTAAGGTTTTTTATTCATTAAAAAAGACCTAGCCCTAATAATAATTACCAATCATTATTATATTTATTAAAACAAAGATAGAAATAATTAATAGGTAATATAATAAATTAGAGAAAACCTTTTTTAATTGTATATGAGTACTGAATAAGGTGTAGACGTATAATATATACAGGGCCAGCCCTAGGGTAGGTCAACTGGGACATTTGTCCTAGGACCCGTGCTGATGATGAAAATATTTTATTGTAAGGTGTTAAGTAGATCACTAATAAATAATCATTTATTTTGCAATCGAAAATATAAGATGTGTAAAAAAAAATAATACCTACATATTATTTATAATATCATAATATATCTATAATCAATAATAATAAAAATATAAAATATTCAGTTATAGAAAATATGATATAAATATTTCATGTTGTATCTAAAATATTGTTGTTTGGCAAAAATCCCTATTAATTTTAATATTTTATTTTATTTTTAATTAAAATGAGAATACGACTATACCTAGGTATAAAAAATTATGGAGAATACAGTTTTTATTCGTCATTATTATTCAACACTATGATAATTATAAATTACCTACCTATTGTAAATTTACAGTTTTATTTTATTTACATACCTACCTAATTTAATTAAATATAAATAATAAACTTTTTTATTTGTATTACAAAAGAAATCCTGCCTTTTATTAGTTGTTTAATGTATTATATATCTATTATATATTTATAATTGTTATTTTGATTTTAATATTTGTACGTTGTACCTATAATTTCAAAAATAAAATCTAGCTTCAAAAAATCTAGAAAAACAATATTTAGTTAAGTTTATTGTTATATTTTATTTTACTTTTAGATTCTGAGCGAAACGAATGATGTGTGTCTTTTGTTTTTGTTTTTAAGTATGAAAAGTGGATGTTGTTGGTACTTTATTTAGGTCATTTTTTGAATTTCTCAAAATTGATCATACGCTTTAGAAAAAATAACGAAAAACGGCAATATATTAATCAATACCTACATTATCTGACTGAACTTCGCTCAGAATCGTTTTTTCGAATGCAATGGTTTATCATCGTGTTCAAATTAATTTACAATATAGGTAGGCACAAGGTACCTACACAATATTTTGGAACTAAGGTTAGTAAAAGTAATACATTGTACTTATACCTAAAGCTTCAATCAAATTTTTAAACCTCAAAACCCAAAATTGCTAATTTCATTAAACACTGTAGAAAACAAATTTTAGAAAAATTTTTGAGTTCTATATTAAGTATCATGAATGTAAAATATCTAGCCATCTAGGTATGTGAATATACCCAATGAAACTTTCAAGTCGCCATGTTCAATATTTTCTGTGTAATCATAAAATATTTGAAATAGACTTCGTCAAAATTAGTCTTCGTAAATATTACCGAATTTCGTTATTTTTTTGGAAGCGCTTCCCGTTTCATAAGCTCAATTTGGAGAAATTCGAAAAATGATATACCTAAATAAAGTATTGACTAGTAACTATAGATAATATTCTCTATCAGATTTTCTTAATTTTTCGATATCTAGTTTTCCATTTAAGAAAACTTATGGAAATACGTGAAACGATTATCCAAATAAAGCATATAATCTAAAAATAAGATACTTTTTTTTATCTTGTATACAGTCATATAGATATTATTTATATATACAGTCTATATTATAGACTATAAACATAAGTTTTTTCAGGCTCATAAAATTAAAAAAAATAATATAGGTAGCCAAATTCTTCGTTTCTCTCCAAATCTAATGATAGGTACCTAATACCTATATTATAATTTGTACAATGCATCCTAACAAGAATAATGTTTTTTTTCCTATAAAATAAATAACAATAACTGATGATTATACCTGTTGTTAAACGAAAAGCGTATAATAAAGACGGGCTGAAGAAATAACGAAGATCAAGGACGTAGCTATCTATATTATAATTAATAAATATTTTAAAGCTACATCATATCGTCAAATTTCGTGTTGGTAAACTTAGTAAAAATATATATACGTGATGTATAAACTTTGATCGATTAAAAGAAAATTGAATTTTTTACAAAAGTAAAAAAAAGGAGAATTTTTTTTTTAAATTAGTTAAATCGATATATTAATATTAGAACAATATCCTTATTTTTTATCAATTTTCTAATGGTATTTAACTTCAAGACCACTTTGAATAAAAATATATAATTCACTATAAATCCAAATAGAAAACACCAACATGGTGGTAATATTTCAAATTAAAATAGACACGTCATATTTTTTTTATATACGTATATATATAATGTAAGTCACAAAAAAGTTTATACATTATTTAACTAAAAGTATATCTAATTATTTTTCCCCACTCTATAGATAAAAAATATTGTACTAGGTATTTTTCTACATTTTACATAAAAATATACAGTACCAATCTATAATAAATATTTTTATTTTGTTTAAATAAACTATAGTTAATTTTTTTTTTTTGTTAATATTAAAATATCAGATGGGCGATATCAGGATATAAGAACCAATATTAAACTATATACTTATCTAAAAACTTACACATTTTTCAATTTTTAATAAATAGTTAGGTACAACTTCTTTTTCAAATGTTTACTTTTACTTTTTAAAATAATATCTTTAATCTTTATATCTAATCTAATCTGCGTAAAATTACGCATGTGTATAACTAAACACATGTGCACTACTAGCTATATTTTGTTAATCCTCATTGGCTCATTAGAAAAATAGTAATAAAAATTACTTTTTTTTATTACATCAATGATTTTATTCATTATGTGCTAAATGTTTTGCAATACAATTTTTTCAGAAATAAATAATAAAAACAACTTTCTTAAAAACATTTATTTCAAATAAATAATTAAACAACATATCGTTTCATTCATTTAATATAAACTTAATGTGAAGAAATTTTTATGATAGTAATTGGCATTGTTCGTAAGTCAATAAGTAGTCAACAAATTAAACATTTAGTTTACAATCAGCTCTCAATATAAATGAAAAAATGTCTATTAATCATTTTTTCATAAACGCTGTTTTAAATCATTATCGTAACAATTGATAATGATATTCCATACATAATATAGAGCTAGCTCCTGAAAAATATAAATACAATCAGATCTTCTTCCTATAAATATGGAACAAGTGCAATCGTTTATTTTCTAAACTAATACACTGATTTATATTTAAATTACTAATATTTTGTATATCATGCAGAACAATGATATTAAATAATTATATTTACTTAATACATTGAATAGTTGTTTCTAATTTGCAATTAAATGTTTAAAATATACAGTTATTTTAAACAGAAAAATCATTGATTATAATTTCATTCTCAAAACTTTGTTATCCCATAAAAATATCTCAAAAATATTTATAAAATAGTGCAGTACTTGAAAATTCATACTCTAACCCTTCCCAAACTAAAACTGAAAACTACTAAAAATTACACGCATTAAAAAAAAAAAAAAAAAAAAAAAAAATGTGTACTGGAAATCAACTATTCTTAATATTTTATACTGTGGAAGATACTATTTAATAATAAAATATTGGGATTTAACTTATTATTATAATTATCAATTGAAAATGATAACTGGAAGTTTTGATTTAATTATACATAACTAACCAGTGCATAATCACTAGTATGGCAAATATCAAGTACATCTGATGATTTCATTATTTTCAATGATTCACATAAAAATTACATTCATTTTTGTAGTATGATGACTGGTCAGTGTTATCCATTCAGCCACATGTTAATAACACTCTGCAACATAATAACCAATCGCTTAAAAATTAAAAAAAAAATCAGTACAATACGATAACAGATACATCAATCAATCAATCAATCAATCAATCATTCATTTATTATTATTATTTAATTACAACTCATATATAATAGGCAAATATGAATTCTTATTTTATCACGAGACAAAACAATTTTACCAAATTTAAAGTTATCTTATATAACTTAGAATCATTATTTAAAATTTGGTCACATTACACCAAATTAATACAGCTAATGGTAAATTTCATTTTTTATATATTTATGTATGTATAATATTTACCACACATATTTTAAATCATAATGATTAACGACTAAGTTTTCTTAGTAAATTATTGACTGGTTTCAATCCAATGATTTTTGAAACATACAGACGAACAAATAAAATGTTTGTTTACCTAATAATAATATTTTACACGATTCGTAAACGCATCGGCTTCGTTCAAATAGTCTTCGTTATGTCGAACGCACCATGTACAGAAATATCACGTTTTCGGCAAACTACAATATCGGTCGGCTGTAACGATCAAACTAAAAAACACTTAACTAATATATATGAGAATAATAGGGTCTATAAAATTAGATAGTATTTAATTACTTATTTTTATTTTATTATAATTTATTACAATGAGAATTACAAAGTATTGTTGTCATAAGATTAAAGATTATATGGGCTTACAATATTCATACTTTAGGTTATTTAATTATATGAGTACATTAACCTAACTGTAAAGCCAAATGTTTACATTCTAATAGTCTAATGAAAGTTGTTTAATAATTCAACAAACAGAAATTCAGAAATAATTGTTAATTTAATATTATATAGAATAATAAATAATAATATTCAAATAAACATGTAATTTAATTTTTAAATTATTATAGAAAATTATTTAATGTTTACAACTAAAATAGAAAATATGAATCAATATAAATAATCTAAGAGCCCAGATAATTTTAACTTGTTAATGTCTAATGCCTATACATAAGAAAAAAAAAATTTAATTTGTGACACTAAAAAATTATATTTTTCATTAAACCTAAAAAAAAAAAACCTATGTAGACAAATAATCTTATAAAAGATTTCATAAATGTAATTTTGGCTCCTTAAAAATTTGGGCCGATTTAAATAAAAAATTGTTGACGATCGGCGATGTGTGAATGTACGTTTATCCGATCCGATGACGCGAATATACGGCGGCGGCACGATTATATATACACGGTTTTTTTTAATACGGCGTGTAACGCGACGAACCGCGAGATCCCGAAACTCTGACGGAAAAAGAAAAACATAATTGGGGATTAACCAAATACATTTATACATACTTATATAATATACACACAAAAAATAAAAAAAAATATTAAAAATAAACATGCAAATTTAAATACATATTAATTAAGTAATATAAAAGCCAAGTTGTAAATTAATGTACTCGTATTATAATTTTGGTTTAGTATATGAAAAAAAAACAAAAAAAAATTATTTATAGTATTATTAATTATACTAATATTAGTAGTAGTACTCAATGGATAACTAAATTGTTACCTTAATTAAATAGCGTATCTCATGATTTTTTTAAAGGGAAGGATTATTTTAATTGATATTAATTTTTAGTATAATTTGTATGAACAAAAACAATATTTTTGGTTGGTTTGTAGGTTAATGAATCTACTTTTAACTCTGTTGTTCCCTTTATAATATGCCAATGATTTAATACAAAGGCTTGCTACAAAAACCAGAAACTCCACATTTTCTGAAAATTCATTTTTTCCTATCATAAAATAAAGAAAAACATGCTCTACAAATTTGTGCAACAATCATACTAGTTTGTAATAAATAAATATAATTTTTGTAGTAAAAAGACTTATCTGGTTTTACTATTTTGGAGCAAGAATCAGAAAAGTCCAGACTTATCTAGTTTTTGCTACAAATAATGTCACACGATATTTACACATGGCAGGCGAAACATATATTATTTTGTGTTTGATACTAGATTACTCGTTACCATTATTTTTTTTTAAATACTTTAGTGTTAGTTATTTAAAAATTATAAAATATTGTGCATATGTCTGAACAAATTAAAAATTATGAAAGATGAAGATATAAAAATATTTATGTAATAGACAATATAAAAAATAATAAAAAAAAGCAAAGTAGTGTTAAAAACAGATAATATACCCAATTATTTTTAATTTGTGACAAAATATTTTTAAAAAATAATTTTTTTTGTAACTTTTTATCAAAACCACCTCTTTAATTTTAACACAAGAAATAAATATAAGTAGTAGATAGATATTAAACATTAAATAAATATCAAAAATATATATATTTAATTTTAAATAATACAATTACTTTTTAATGCAATTAAAAAAAGTAATTGGGAGAAGAAACCAGACAAGTCCATGCCTGGTCAAATTTATAAAATGTATATAATACATGGAAAAACAAATGTGTATACATATAAAATATCATTTATAGAAATAGAATATCGTAAGTTGGTCTTATTTTAGATTCTGAGCGAATCGAAGAATGTATTGGTTTTACAATTATGTATCTTTTTTTTTTTAAATTATGATGACACTTTTACTACCCGAATTAATGGTCCAATTTTCACACATAGCATTTGTTTCAGGTAGAAAAGTGGATGTTTTTGGTACTTTGTTTAGGTAATTTTTCGAATTTCCCAAAATTAACCATAAGCGTTAGAAAAAATGGCAATATATTAATCAATACCTACATTATCTTATAGAACTTAGCTCAGAATCGTTTTTTCAAATGAAATGGTTTATCATTGCATTCAAATTCTAATTAAAATCTAATTAAATACTACGATTTGCACACCTATAACGCTGCGGCAGGAGTATCAGATCGTTTTTTTTTTAAATTTTTCATACTATTAGTGTTTTTTGTTCACTGTAAAATTTTTTAAAAAATTTACTGATCTGGTTTTTGCAGCAAGCCCTTCAATTTCTAAATTTTGGTATAATTAGAAAATTAGACTTTCATTAAATATAAAGATTAAATTATAAGCTAATAAAAATAATAATACATAAACAAATTAAATATTATTTTCGTTCATATTTTAGGTATACATTTTAAGAGTATATTAATACTACTAATGAATGAAAACTACTATTAATGAAAGTGAATTTTTTTTTTTGATTAAATGGATTTTTAATATTTTTAAATCATTTAACATAACTCAATATTACTCTTAAGAAAATTAATGAAAGATGAAATATTTTCTCAAATATTTAAGATTACATTTTTTAAAGTATTCTTGAAATGAATATATTTAAATAATATAATTTAATATAATTTTGTTAGTATACTACATGCAAATTATGTTTCTTTTATAAGCTTATACCATGAACAAATAAATGATAAAATACATACTTTTTATTATATATTTTATAAGTTAAATTAATCAGAATAAAATCAATAAAAAAAAAATTAACATTTTATAAAATTGTTCTAATAAATTTTATTAAATTAAATTAAACATAATTATTAGTTAATTTATTTGTTCACTATAAGAATAATCTAATATATTAACTTGATTTATCATTGCAACTTAAAAATGAAAAAAAAAGCTCATAAATATACATACTTGATTATGAGTAAATAAGTAACTTACCGGCGATCATCATAAGAGTCCCTAGAAAAGTCATCATATCCATGGGATGTGCTATTAAAAAAATATTAATTTTATGTTTAATTACTTTATTAATATAATATAAATATAAATGATTGTTATTAAAATACTCACGATGTACGGCTACTTGATAATGGTGAACGACGTGTAAAAACATAATCAGGGTCACGCATTGTTGTTCCAATACGTGTAGATGATGATAAATAATCACGACTAGATGGCATTCTTGGCATTCTTCTATCCATTCCATAACCATCGGTAGCTGTACGCATAAGACTACGATCATAGTAACGATCATATAAACCTTCAGTCTAAAATTATAATTAACATAAAATATAAATATAAAATAAAAATAAAATAACTAATTGTCTACTCATAAATCACTTACTTCATACATGTGACCACCAAGTTCAGAGTGAGATAACATTGAATAGTCATCCATCTAAAAAAATTAAATACAAATGTACCTATATTATTACTAAAAACCACATTTTAAAAGTTATGTGAGTATTACAAATAAATTAAAAGAACAATTTAATTATCTTTAACACTTACTCTTGTCAAATCAGATTTCAAGCCAGTACCATAAGAACCAAGAATACGATCACGAACAAATGATGGTGGTGGTGGTGGTGGATAAAGAAGTGCACGGGGTGGTGGAAGAGGAGGTAGAGCATCTCTACCATATCCATACCTAAAAATAATTTTAAATAATAAAATTTTCTATGATTTTATTTAATACTAAAGTTAAAGAACAATGTGCGAAATAAGTTGTAAGGCTCACCCTTCACGACTGCATTCCCGAGACCAATGGCCACCCTTGCCGCACCTGAACAAAATTTCCCATTTAAATTTTTATAAGAGTTAATTTTAATTATATTTTATTAAAAATAAAAAAAAATTATATTTATATTTATAAATATACAGGGTGAGTCTCGAGGATTTGACAAATGGAATAACTCTGGTTCTAGGCAATATTGTTTTATAATTTTTTTTTTTAAATTATTCTTATATTCTGCCGCTACAATTATAGTACCTTCATTTTTATTTATTTTTAAAGTTTAAATTCAAAATAGCTATTTGGTAGATTTATATTTAAGAAAAATTTTGGCGTTAAAATTTTTTCTTAAAGTGGTTTCATTTATTTTGTCCATGAGATGATATTGTATTTTATAATTTGAGTCATATATTTTAATGAGTGGTTAAAGATAAAGATTAAAATTAAACTGATAACTGTTAATTGATTAAAAATAAATAAATAGTGCTTTTTGGTGTCGTGATTGTATTTCAATTATTATAAACTATTTATTATTATTTGTGTTTGATACCTATAATATGGATTATTAATTAATGTTTATTGCATTTAATTATTTCAATAATTATCAATTATCATTAACCACGTGATGGTATTGTGGATTTGTGAATATCATGGAGAAAATAGTTAGATAATGATAATTTGATACAATAGTCGGTAAACTTTTATATTTGAAATAATGAAAAAATATTATATTTTCAATAACTTCAAAAAATCATTAAAAATAAATGAAAAAAACTTTAAGAAAAAATTTTATCGCCAAAATTTTTCTTAAATATAATTCTACAAATTACTATTTTGTACTATTTTTTTAAATTATTATTTTAATTACTATTATACTATTTTGAATTAAAAAATTAAAAAATAAATAAAAAGTTATTTTTTTAATTTTTTTATTTAGATACAGAAAAAAAAATTAAAGTACTATAATTATAACGCCGGTGTATAAGAATAATTAAAAAAAAAAAATTATAAAAAAATATTGCCTAGAACCAGAGTTATTCCATTTGTCAAATCCTCGAGACTCACCCTGTATATGACTAGCAAGTTACTTCTAAACACATTTTCTTTAAACTAAATAGCTAATCTTTAAATACCGATAACATTGTTCTGGCATCCCCATTCCAGGTCTCTGACGTACCCGGCTATTGGAAATTTGTACTTTGATTGGTTGGCCATCCAACATATGTCCATTTAAATCTTTAATAAGTCGGCTTACATCAGTTGAATCAATATGCTAAAATTAACACGAATAAATTATACAAACAATATAAATTTGTGATTTTAACATATATTTTTTTTAAAAACAAACAGAATGAATTGTGGTGATAGAAGGATGTTATATTATATTATAATTATGATCTTAATGTAATGATAAAACATTGAATAATAAAAAATAAATTATTCCGAGCAGTGATTTTGAAAATATTATATTCCATCTCAAATAATTTAATCATATCATATATAATTTTATCTATAAGTTTATATAATGGTTTTTTAAATATAAATTCAAATTTGAAAACTTTTCTAAAACATTTAACATAAACTTGTAAAATTAAATTAAAATTAGCTAAAACTGTTTCAAAATTTGATCATTTATGCCTAATAGGTAAGCATGAATATTCAATTGTTGAAGTCTTATATGTTTCCAATAATCTTAAATAATTTAAAAAATAATAAATTCAATATTATATATTAATATAATCAATTAACAAAAAATAAAGTTTTATAACTTTTTCATTATTTTTTTAGTAATTCTTCCGACAATTATTAAAAATATTTATAGAATTCAGATAATTATTTCTAAATAGAAAAAAAAGACATATTAAAATATAAAATCTACACAGTATATGTATGTATTGACATATAATATAGACCCCTATATAGACCATGCATTACACGTTTATGTACGAAACACATTGAAGCTAACAAATGTGTAAGAGAAACCCTCATAAGTCATAGTAAGGTATAATCTCAAAAGTTTGTAATCGACAATATCTATATGCAAAACTATAGCATAAACATGCTTCAAAATATTTTACTAATGAACAGTTTATAATGTTAAAACTTATATGTCTATGTAGGAAATGAATAAAATAAAAATTGTTAAGTCAAAGTAAAAGTTAGTTAAGTGTAATAATGTAATGTGTAGTATTCCAGTATTCGCATCATAATATAATTAAAATTAAGTTGCCAAAAAAATATAATATTCATGAATTATTCTGTTTTTCTGCCATTGTTTAATAGTTTTTTTTACAGCATAAGAATATAAGTAAATTCAAAAAATAACTTTAATAAAGTACTAATTAAATGAAATTCTCTACAGAATTTGGTAATTATGGTAATCCATAATTGTATTAATTTATGGTAATTAGACCATTTTTTTCATCAAATAAAATGTTTATATAAAAAATAATACACATTGGAAAACCAATAAATTTATCACTTTACTTAGAATTTAAAAACTTAAAAACTATACAACTATTTTATAAAAATGTATACCTATATAATAAAAATTAATAATTTTATTATAATAAATTCACTTACCACAAAACCATAAGTTCTAACAATGTCACATTCAACAACAGTTCCATATCTACCAAATAATTCACGGACTTCATTAGCTTTAGTTGTTTCAGAAAGATTACCAACAAAAATTTTAGTAGTTGGTGTGTTAGGACCACGGCGACTAGTTGCAGCTTCAACTTTCATAGCTAAATCATTAACCATTGTACCATTTAAGGCTTTAATAGCTGCACGACCAGTAGTATCATCATCCATATGCTAAAAAAATATAAATTTATTAACAATTTTAAAACTGGAAATGGTATGACCATTTTAAAATACTTACAACAAAACCGAAATTTTTCATTACATCGCATTCAACAACTTTACCATACTTTTCAAACAGTGGTCTGATATCATTAGATGTGGTTTTTTCAGAAAGATTTCCGATGAAAATCTTAAAAGTCCGAACACTACTGTTGTTAAAACTTGTGTTACTTTCAGTATCAGACGGCATTTTTTCTTTTGCTGTGAAATATTGTAATTCAATTATATAATAAGTAGGTACTTAAGTGAAATATCAATTGTTTTATTTTATTGTAGATATTGCATGAATATGAAATATTTTTATCTTTTACACATCATATTTATTTTATTCAATTTAAGAAAAATAAGTATATTCAGCTTAGGTAAATTCATTCAAAATATTTCTTAATATTTATTCAATCAGTTTAATGATGTAGTTAGTACAGCTGTGTAATATATTCACCCGTATTCAGCTTACCTATCTATTTGAACAATACTGTTAGGTAGTATTAAATAACAAATAGACACGTAAATAATTTTCACATTTTTTTATATACATTAGTAGATAATGCTCACAATGCTAATATTTTACTTATCAACAAGGCAGTAAGGTTCATAATTTTGTGCGTAGTGGACTTGAAATGTTGGTTTAAAGAGAGAATTGTCTATAGATATATTGTATGTTGCCTCAAATTCAAAAAATTAAAGAAATTTAGTGAATTATAGGTATTGTATTATATTATTAATGAAATAAATTTTTTTTCTTAATTTTAGTTTTGATTTTAATATGAATATTGAAAACGAAATTTGAAAATACAAACACTAAAGTCAACGTTGAAGTAAATAAGGATAGGTGACAATCTAACACAGGTATGTTTATTATTTAATATAGGCACAAGTATCGTGAGGGTAGTCTAAACTCTGGAAGTGTTTAGACCCCAGTGAACACCGCTTACAGCTATAAAGTAACAAATGATCGTCAAACGCACTTCAAAATTTACTGTACACAATCAAGTATTAAGTTTTTTGAAATTTTATTTAAATAAACCAGGATTGGGAATTTGGGACGTGTGAATAACGAATACGTTAACTTAATACTAGTATACAAATTAGTTAAGATAAGTTAAAATAAACTTTTACCGGCTGTCTCTTCGGTAACGGTGTCCTCTTCAGTGGTACAGTCAACCAATTGTCTGCCCCGTTTGTGGTCAAAATCTCGCATTTCTCGTCTACACTGTTATGTGGTCGAAATTTTGTATTTGCTGTTGCGTGTGCGTCACTCTATCAAGGGTTCCACCACGTCACACACTCCCCACACGCGCACGACACGGAACACGAATTCGGCGGCGGTTGCTGTTGCTGTTGTTTGCGACGCAACGGTAGACGATCAATCGAGAATCGACCGTCAAGCGATGGCCGGGGGCGTGCAAAAAAAAGAAAATGCACGACGTTGGAGTTGAAATATAGAAGCGAAGGGACGGGAGAGTATAGAATTAATAGATTACAAAATTTATAATAATAAATAATAACACGACGTGTTAACGAACACACGAAGACGGTCAGGAGCGGGGACGGCGGTAAATGACGGAAAGATGACTTTCGGCATTCGAGGAAAACGTCCGTAAAACACTAACGTTAACGTAGTAAAATGTTTGAATGTGTGTGTGCATTTATGTATACTATGTATCAATGACCGCGTACGTGAGTGTGTGTAGAGTGTGTTTGTGTGTGTGTTTTCGAGTCCGAGTAGCGTCATGGTCTACGACGCCGCCGAAAGAGGGAGCAATGTCCCTTCTACACTCATGGAACAATCGGTCGACGGCCGAACCACTGCGTTTTTGTTTCATCCATGAAAAATTGATCACACATACATCAATAAATTATAGAAAAATAAACTTTGAATAATAATATACGAATATACCCACTGAACTGAATATTCAGTGAATATACCTATAAAATGCCCGTCAATTTACCGCAAATATTAACGTTTATTATAGTTTAGGTATTTATAGTAGTTCTAAATACTAAAGTACATAGATTTATCCACAGGTGTATGTGATGGACCATATTTCGGACGTTACTTTGTACTGATTAGACAGTAATATCCAAGTTGTATCGATTTAAATTACATATGTTCCAACTATAAAAATTACAAAAACATTGAAGATTATCTTCCAGGCATTGCCCATAATTTACATTTACCATTTTAAATTATATTTTGTAGGTTAAATTAGAAAACTTTATTCAAAATTTTTTAGATTCTGAGTGATGCCGATGCGAAGAATGTATTGGTTTTACAATGATGTGTCTTTTTTTTTTTAATTATGAAGACACTTTTACTATCTGAAATAATGCTCTGATTATCACTAATAGTATATGTTTTCGGTAGGAAAGTGGATGTAGTTTGTACTTTATTTAGGTCATTTTTCGAATTTCTCAAAATTGACCCTAATCTGTAGAAAAAACGACCAAAAAATGATTTTACACGAAAAGTCGAAAACTGAAATTTCGACGAATTCGATTTCAATATTTGACGATAACTAGGGCAATTTTGAAGTTGGAGACTTGAACATTTTACAGAGTGTTCATTTATGTACTATATGTATACCTATATGGTTCCTATGTGTGATAAATGTTTAATCAATTCCTACATTATTTGACTGAACTTCGCTCAGAATCGTATTTTGATGCAATGGTTTATCATTTTGCATGCAAATTCTAATTAAAATTAAACACAATGATTTGCACACCTATATCCCATGCGGCAGGATTATCAGCTCGTCTTTTTTTATATTATTACATTACGTATTATAACACGTATTAAAAATTATTATATTTATATATAATATATTATATAAATATTAAATAATTATAACATATTAACATGTATTAATTTATTGAATTTTATATTTAAAAACTATTTTTTTTTATCCGCGATTAATTTTACAGTGATTAATTTTGTGCTATCAATTGTCGGTATACCATACATTTGTATCTAAATTAGTAGACAATATTTAAATTATAAACATTTCTTTATAAATTAAAAAATATTATTTGATTTGTACACTATGAAACATTTATTTGTTAAGTATTCGTTCAATATCAAAATGAAGTCATTAATATTCATTTTAAAATATACTAAAATATTTTAATGATCATTTTTTAAAAGCTTTTATATGGTGCAGTTCATTAGTTCGCTGCTATGCATAAATCAATTTTTAATATGTATTATTTATAAATAGTAGTCATACTTTTTTAAAAAATGAATCAATTTTTGGATAAATATAATTAAAATAATATTATTATAAAAAGTATACACAGCTTATTTATATTTAAACAAACATATTGTACAAGTCTTTTACAAACAACAATTGTTGTTGAAAAAAAAAATTAGTCTTAAAACATATTATATGTTCCCAACAAAAATAAAATATTTAGTACATTATAAATTTGTATACATTTTAAATAAACTTTGGGAATTTATTTGTAAATTTCTACTAATAAGTATACATTACAGAAAAAAACAAACAATTACAACGAAATCTTAAGATGAAACTAGAAAACATTTTAACAATTATTGTTTATTGTGTATTTTAATATTATTTAATAGTAAAATGTAATATAATATTAATGTATATTATGAAGTGATTGAAATGAAATAATAATAATACATAATAAAATAAGAATTAAATCTAATCAGTTCAAGAATACACCATTAAATTACATTTAAATGACTTATCACTATTCACTGCTCCTTAACATCTAAATGGTTATATATAAGGAGAGATGATAACTAATAATTTTTTACCTAATGTATTTAAACTGTTTAGTTACACATTAAGTCAATAATATATTATTGAGTAATAAACAAAAAAGAAAACAATTAAATTAAAAAAAATTCTATAGTAGAAATCGTTAAGATTATAAATATATATAATGAGAAAGTTATCACATACATATATTTTATACATGCAATTATAAAATAAATTGTTTATTAGGAAAACTTCAATAAAATTAAAAAATAAAATAAAATTGTCAATGAAGGTAGTATTCAAATTAACAATTACCTCTATTTAATAATCAATTATTACAGGAAAAAAATATATTTAAAGGATAAAAATCAAATTGTCTACATTGCAATGGCACACATTTATACACTAAATGTTAAGTAGATCAACTGATAAGAAACATAATTTTAAAATAAACAATACCAACCTAATTATACATATTAAAATATTTTATACACAGTCTTAGGTAAAAATGTAGTATCCTACAAATAGCAATATAGGCTTAATTGCTGAAACATTGAAATTGATCATGTATTAAACATGATGAATACCATTTTCTAATGTTTCACTATCCTCTAGTTTGCGTAATGTTTTCATGACTCTTAAAGCTGGCAATCTAACATTTGGATTTTGATGCCAACATTCTTGTATAATTTCTGAAATTACTCTCAATTTCTGAAATCCAAAAACATATTCTTATAATATATTATTTATGTAAAATAAATTATTTTAGATATTAGTTTAATCTAATCTGTGGTTTTATAGTACTTACAGTATCACATTTCCAACGCATAGGTATATCTGGTCTTGCACCTTGAACTATCAATGTCAAACGCATATCTTCTATTGAAGGGTCAGAACTAACTAGATTCGCATAAGGCAACATGTATTCATCAGCTTGAAGCATGGGTGATCCACCAATCGGCCAAATTTGTCTACTTCTCCTATAAATTACAAATAATAATTGATTTTAAATTTAAATTAAGAAATTGAGATGTTTTTTTTTTTTTGTGTGTGATATTAAGTAAAACTGTTAGAATACTTGCCTACACAATTCCCATAATACTAAACTAGTAGAATACATATCAGCAGATTTAAATGCACTGAAAGAAGTCACATCAATGGTGTCATTGACTACTTCAGGAGCCATGTAACGTCTTGTGCCAACTCTTGAGTTGGGAGCAATGTCAATTTCATTTCTTCGACTAAGAATATATACATTTTAATTAATAAATTACTTATTAATTAGGTTTATAATGATTTACCTATCATAACGAACAGCTAGTGCAAAGTCAGCAATACAACATTCACCATTAGTCTTGACCAAAATATTTCTTGATTTAATATCTCTATGGGCAATACAGGGTTTACCGTGAGTGCCATTAATTGGTTCATGTAAATGTGCTAAACCACTAGAAATTGATCGTGCCATTATAACTAGTTGAGTGGTATCAATAGTATTCTCTTTTAAGAAATCATGTAGAGAACCACGCTTATGATATTCAGTTATCAACATCATCTGAGCACCTCCAGCACTGACTTTTAAATCAGCAGCAATGAAACCTTATTTTTCAAATAAAATATGTTAATAATTATGCATAATAAAGCTGAGAAAATAGATTTTTATTCTGAAATTTACCTAAAATATTTTCATGTCTAAGTAAAACAGTTTGGTATATTTCTGTTTCGCGTAACCAACTTTGATCATTAATAGTAGTAAAAATCTTTACTGCTACAGGTTCACCTCTCCAATTAGCTAAACATACTTTGCCAAATCTGCCTTCTCCTATTTGTCGTTCGATTCGTATTTGTTTGGCAATTGTTCTTTGAACCTAAAATTGTATATATACAAATTTTATATTTTATTCTGTGTTTAATTTTTATCAAAATAATATTTACAAGTAGTGGTATTCCAGAACCAGAACCAGATGAATGCCCAATGAGTGTTTGCAAAAGGTTACTATTTCCAGATATATAGCTATCGGTAGATGCTAAAGCATACAATCGATTTTTTTCCTTTCTTCTATATCTAAAGTATACCCAACCAATGATAATAGCAGATACTAGGAGACAAATAATCATTGATGACATAAATGCTATGTAAGGCATTGAATTTATATGAACTTTCGGGGTTTCCGTTGTTACCATAGGGCGTGGTATATATGTAGGTTTTATATTTTTATTACACATATCTGTGCTGCAACACTGTATAGCTAAACCAAGTAATGAATTACCACCTTTGCACTGTGGAAAAAAAATACAATTAGATTTATAATAAAATAAATGTATATTATATATTTGTAATAATAAACATAGTATTTATTGTAAATATTTACTTGTAAAAAACCTTGTTCCCCAGCTTTAAGACACCCATAAGATGCAACAGGTTCAAGTAATCCAGTATCATCATTGTATTCCTCTTGTACAGCACTAAAACATTGTGAGTAGCGTGATGTGACACATGTTCCATTTGATACACCATTTGGACATTGGCCTTCACAATAGCAAGTTAATCCATTCACTAAAAATAAAGAACAATAATAATATTAATTATTTGAATTGTATCATTTAGCCACCAATTAAATAGCTATTACATTTTTATTCCATTATATTTTGTAAAATAACAAATATAATTTATAAAAAGTATTTATTTTCGATTAATTAGTAAATAATCAAGTAAATTAACTAAAAATAAAATATTGTTTTTTAATATTTTTGAATGTTAAGTAGATATAAGTATATCAATTAAGTTTACAAATTCAAAAAATATTATAACATATATTATATTAAACCTCCTCGGAGATAGTTATCTGAAGTCTTAAAATACTGATAGCAAAAAAAAAAAATATTTTGGTAAAGCGTTGTTGTCGTTATTAATTTCAAGACAAAGAATAATAAAAACTGGTAACCCAGTTATTCTCATTAGAATTCATTTGAATTATGGACTTTCATTTTGGTATAGATGTATAATATATTATATTATCCATTATTAGTTATTATAATACTTCACAATTAAATTGCTTATATACTCTAGTAAAAATAATAAAATAAATTATAATGTTAAAAAATCTTTAAATATTATGGTAAACATGATATTAATTCAAGTAATAATGGAATCTAAATCATTGATTACATTATATGTTATACCATTGAGTACTTAAAGTTTGTATCTATACTAAAAAAATATCTATTATATTATACCAAAAATAAGTAAAATTTGTTAATAATTTATTTTTAAAAAGAATAGCTGATACTGCTGTGGAAGGGATACATGTCTAATGAAAACAGTGTTGAATTTTGATTAAAATTTGAATGCAATGATAAATCATTACATTCGAAAAATGATTCTGAGTGAGTACTGTAAGATTTGGGTATTTAGGCGACTCATTTAGGGGTTTATGCACATTTATTTTGTATATTGAATGTAGAGACTAGAGACTGATAAATGTGAAAACTTTAATCAATACATATATTATATGATGAATTATGGTCAAAATCATATTTTTTTTTTTATATATAATGATTTATCATATTTTATATATTTCATATTTTTCATATTGATTATACCTTTTAATATGGATCCATAGATTTTTGATTACACTAAAAATATCAACTTTTTATAGCTATAAAAAAAATCGAGATTTAGGATTTTTCTAATATTTTCGTAATACATCAAGCAATATTATGACGATACTACAATAAAATTTTCAGATTTTAAAATTCAAAATCGCCAATTTTATTATAGAAATAAAAACGAGAATTTTAGGAAATATCCAAAGTACTATATTTTCTCAAAAATTTAATGTAATTATTTTAAAATTTTATCACGCATATATAGTAGCTATGTGAACATTTAATAAAATTTTGAAGTCTCTATTATATTGATCTTAGAGATTGCCAGAGATATCTTAAAACATTGAATTCGATTTCGTCAAAATTTCAGTTCTTGTGAAAAATTCTGTTTTTTTTTACGCATAGGGTAAGGTAAATTTTGAGAAATTCGAAAAATGACCTTTACAATGTATCAAATACATCCAATTTCCAACCGGACACAATATATGCTATTCGTGAAAATCGGAGCATTATTTATGGTAGAAAAAGACAGTGTCTACAAACATTAATAAAAAGAACAAGAAGACACACATCATTGTAAAATCAATAAGTACATTCTTCGTTTCGCTCAGAAACTAAAATAATGAAATTTCCAATAATAAAGGTCTTATTTTGAATAGATTCTTATAATTTCTATACCGTTTAGTTGTAAGTAATGCACAGTTTAATAATTAATTAATATTAGTCTTACAATAAATAAAATAATTAGATATTAGTAAACCAAATTAATTTAATTTAGCTTATGCATATTATTAGTTAAGATTTAGACGAAACTGTTTTAATTGTAAAAATAGCAATATAAATTTATTAAAATTATTATATTTAATAAAACGTGTTGTACATCTTAGAATTTTAAGACTTCCAAATACCAAATGCATATAAAAATGATATATAATATTTAATTCTATAGTTGGATTTTATATTCAAAGCTTCAATGTTATTATACAAGTGAACGATGAGAAATCATTTTTGTAGAGATTATATTATATTTATTATATTCTATTCAAATCCTCCCTCACTGTAATAATAATAATAATAATAATAATAATAATAATAATAATAATAATAA
>JAIUCT010000001.1:9457748-9482708 GCA_021307375.1 Tetraneura akinire | reverse complement strand
ATAATAATAATAATAATAATAATAATAATAATAATAATAATAATAATAATAATAATAATAATAATAATAATAATACGCGACCATTAGTTCTCGTGTAAAGCGAATCGATGTAATAAATATACATAGGTCGCATAGACTTGTGTCAACAGTATATTATTGGGCGGATAATATATAGAATAATCGAATTTCGTGAAGTATGAAAAATGTGTTTATAAAAAATATTGTTAACTTGTAAGTGTAACCCATACATATATGAAGTAACATGCAGCATTCTCATGTGTATATACTTTAAAAATGATTATAATTATAAATAAATAAAATAATATATTTTAACGTTTTGTATTATTCAATTTTAAAATTTAATTCGGCAGTTAGGTAATCTACAATTTACACGGCGTTTTAGTGTCAAATGTCGGTTTCAAAATATATAGATTCACACGAATGACACGTTTTTGTTAGGACGTCAATAGAAATCGTATTTGATAAAAGTTAACTGTCTGCCCTGTGTAACCCTGTGCCTCTGGATCTCGAGAATAGACATTAGGTCTAATATGTGGGATTTAGATGTAGTCGAAAGACATAAACAATGAGGATTCTACTGTCTAATTGTGTTGTAATAATTTACTATTATTTGTATACTCGTATTACAATTACAAAGACAAACACAGGCATGATCTGATAAAATTAATATTATTATACGTTGCTTTTAGGTTTAGATCATTAGAGTATACCTACTTCAATTAAAATTAATAATATATACCTACCTAGTTAATGTAAGTATATTCTAATTTTATCTAAAATAATTAAATACCTAATGTTTCTAATAAATTCATGCAAATTTTAATAATTTAAAATTTAAGTAAGTACACATTAAACATAAAATATACTTAAATAGGTATATATTTACACATTATGTTTATAGTACTTATAAATAACTTAATAATCATTTGTGAAAATTATTAAAAAAATAAATTAATTGTTCACAGCATAAATACATATTAGTATATAACATTGAGTTTATAAATAAAAATAATTTTTAGTTTTGGAAAATACTACCAATCAAAAACTTATTTTTATATTAAACATAAGTACCTACCTACCCAATAAGTAATATATAATATATAGATCTATATTAATAAGTATACTACCTACTTACAAGCTACAAATTTTAGATTTTTATTATATTATGGTTGTTGAATAGATAATTGAAAAAATTTGTTTACATTAGCTTGAATACTTTATGTCAAAAAAATATAAATGTATTATAAAGAGTAATAGAATGGATTGTATGTATTTGTAATAAATACAATAGAATACATACATATATAATATGGATTTCTTTCTTTGTTTTATTAGTATTAAAATTATACTCAGGAAATCTCGGTAATCCTTAGAGGACTAAGAAATTAATAATTATTATGAATTTATAACACTTAATCATTATTCATTAGAACTAAACTAAAGTTCACATTAATCATTAATTGATATTATTTTTTCAGTTTTAAATTTAATTATTTATATACCTAATTTTAACTTGGTAGTTAGTAATGTTATACCAATGATACAAAATTTAATAAAATATATATTTAATTTTTTAAATATAGGTAATTATACTTAAAAATTAATAATAAAAAAGAAAAAGAAAATACTAATTTTGGTAGGTACTTCTTAAATAATATATTTATTTTATGTTCTATAATGTATGGATTATTACAACAAATATTATTTATTAGTTTATTGCATATGTAAGAGAGACTCAGACACAGTGGATTAGTCATTCTTAGGGGATAACCCTTGATGTGAAGTATATTTATGAATTGAAATTGAAATACTGTAGGGTCATATTGATTCAGAGATTACCATATAGTCATATAGTTATATTACCATATAGGGGGAGGTAAATTTTATAGTTGTGTACGTACAGTCTACAATGCACAGCGTGTTTCCTCTACTTATAAAACTAAATGACATTTCTTGGAGGGTGAGATCTCAATAGCTTCAAATAAAACATAATTTATGATTGTCAGAACAGTTAAGCAAGTATATAAGGCCAAAAGTTTAATGGATAAAAATGTGTAGGGTGGTCCCTGTTTTCTTAACAAAATGTTCAACTAAAGTAAAGTGTAAAGTACTATTATAGTAAGAATTATAAAGGGAATTATAGTAAACGAGTACAAATACAATTATATAAATAAATTATAATAAATAATGATATTATTTGGTATGAATTATTTTTTTATTACTTAAATACATAGTATCATGATTGATAAAATAATATTTAAATTAATAGTAGATAGGTAATAAATATAGAAATAAAATAAAATATGTTTACTTACATCTACTAGTGTCTACCTATAGTATAATTTCAATACAAAGTTATTATTTATATTAACGATTTATTTCATCATAACTTAAATGTTTTAAACATACTTGTATTTAATATATACTTACAACAGTAAAAGATAAGATGGAGCAATTATTATTAAATATGCCTATTAAATATTATTTATTACAAAACTAAAAATGTTATAGAATATAATAAATTAAAAAAGTAATTTAATTAAAAATTCTAAATTAGTAAGTATTGGATAAATATTTACCTATAGATAAAAATAATATAAATGGTGAATAATAATAATAATAATAATAATAATAATAATAATAATAATAATAATAATAATAATAATAAATAAAATGTTAAATAATATCATAAAAACATTCAAACTTAATAAAAAAAAAAAATAATGAGTAAAAATTGAGTTTATTGAATAATTATGAGTAGGTACCTATATAATATTATTTAAATAAATACCTAATTAAATTTTCAAATATTTTTACTTGTATGTGTTATTTAGTTACCACCAATTTGTTAGTAATTCCATTTATTTAAAAATGACAACATGTATTAGATACCTATGTTAGAAAATATTTGTTTTAATTAATAACATTAAACATTTATGCCTACCTAACATATCATAATTAAGTAATAGAATAATAAATGAAAAAAAATAAATAAATAAATAGTGTTATAAAAACATATTATAACTAACATAGAAGTAGGTATATTTAATTAGGTAATAAACTAATAACTATGTTTATAACTAAATATTTACTTACTAAAATACAGTTCAAACATACCTAATTAGTAACGTTAATTTAAATGTTATGTTACTATATTTATATCAAAAACATATTATAAAATTGTCAGCGAAATAATAAATCTAATAAATCTTATCCTAACATTTTTATATCTAGAATATTTAAAAATTTGATTATTGATTCTAACAGATTAAAATAATAATATTATAACTATTACCTATTTCATAATTACTTTTATTTGATATGAGAAAAGTATTTTGGTAACCAACGTAAAAAGATTTCATATTTATGATGAAATAAAATTATTTATTATGTTACATAAATTTACTTAATATTTGTTAATTATCATAAGTAGTTATTAATTAAAGTAGGTAATTAAAATTAAGTAGGTATTTACTTATTTAATTATAAACTGTATTATGAACTATACGTATATCCAGAATCACAAAAAAGAAGCCCAAAAAAATCACATGAAAAAAAACTCAAAACTTATTTTATCATTATTTTATTTACCTAAGTATAATATATTATTATAATTGAATTAGTAATGAGAGGTTGAAATCACCTTATGCTTTATAGCTTTATACATATTTTAGTTAACCCTAACCATTTCCTCCTTTAATTTTTGTTAAAAATACGCCATTGAATTAGTGTAACAATATTATAAAATTCACTTCAATTGTATATTTAGTAGTATATTAGTAAGTTCTTGTTTTATGAGAAAGAGACAGACGTTAGTTTCAAAATATTGTGTATATTTTTCAATTATTATTTTATTTTTATAACTTATAAAATTTTAAACAGGAAAAAAGAATAAACTTTACTTAGAATAATTTTTTCAAATGTAAAGATTTTCCACATCAAAAATATTCTTATCAGTTATAAAGTATTTATAATAATAAATTAACATATACAATTTTTGAGTAATATTATAGTAATAATTTTACTTAAAAGGACTTGTATTTTAAAATATATTAAAATTGCAGTCTGGGCCTTTACATGTCACACTGTAATAAGTTAATCGTGAACTTTATATTATAATCAAAATTATATTGAAAGTTGTAATTCATATTAATCAATATAATATAATAATATTAATATACTCATGAATACCTATAAAAATAAAATTTCCAATGGGCTTGTAATGTAGAAAAATATTAAGCTCAATTAAATATCTGGAGATCTCTTTAGTCTCTCTATTTATTCTTATAAATTTTAAGAAGTTTTGGGTTTTTTCCAGCTATCATACATCTCTATAAGACATAAGTAGTAACACCAATAATTAATTTTAAAATTGTTTTACTTTGATAATATGTCTATAATTATATAACAAGAAAAACACACTTTAAAATAACTAATAAATTGTACAGAGACCCTTTTCACAATAAATCTCTCAATTAAATCACAACATATATTTATCTTTATAAAATAGGAGTCCACTATGTGCCAAACACAACAAAAACAATTAATTATAGGAAATAATCACTATAACTATACATTAAAAACATTATTAGCTATTGTACCTTATTCTATAAAAGTACAATATTCAATGTAGAATTTGACCGAGTGTATATCAATAACACTAATACACTTGATATTTTAATAAATTTTACGTTCACTCATAGAGTTTATCATTGACTAACAATATTATTAAAATATAACTTTTAACAACTAATCACAATAAATTTATTACAAGACCTATAACTAACGATAACTATTAACTTTCATGACATTGAGTCCTCAATACCTACAGTCAAAAATATTATATTGATATGTATGATTATAATAATAAATGTATTATACCTGATTTAGTGGCAATAGCAGCTACTCCCAGTCCGATGGTTATTGCACCGCTCAAATCTCTTTTAAGCAACATAGTTGGAATAAATGATACAGATGCAATTTATTTCACGCTCTTGTTAGTTATTTTGTTGTTATCAGACAATAATTTTCATGATGATACTATAACTACATTTTAATTTATGGTACTCGGCAAGATCAAAGAAAATTTTACGAACCGAAATACAATTACACAAATAGTTTACGATAAGAGCAATTGCTAATGACTTTAAAAATTCGTAAATTAAATTAAATTAAAAAAAAAATGATTAGACATTTAAACAGAATTGCGCGCACGGCCAGCACGAGCGACGGAGATAAAGACAATACACTATACAGCACGAACACGAAAACCAGAATGCACAATGTGGCTGGTAAAGTGGTAAGTGGTGGGAACGCTGGTGAACACTGACGGGGGTAGACTGTATAAATGAAGCAGTGCTGCGGTTGCTGGAAGAAATGAACAATGTTATGGTATCGGCATTCGGTATATTATTACCACACAATAGAATATTACGGTGTTGATCTACCGTCATGTACTGTCTTGGAATAAAAAATATATCCCAAGCAATACATTAGAAAAAACAGCTGAACATTTAATGAAAAAGACATGGAAGAAATACTATAAAAACGGACTACATCAGACTGAGTTCGCCTGCTCGGTTTGACTTTGATTTTATTAATACTTGAATGTTGAATGGAATAGTTAATATTAATTTAATATTATCTTTTTAAGTAAAAAAAAAAAAAGAAAAAAAGTAATATTTACAAATAGAGTATTGTATTCTTGTAGTCTAGTATGTTTAAATATTATTATTCATAATCGCATTGTTAAATTAAAAAAAAATATGTCAATTATCATTCATTACTTATCTTTAATTTTTTAGTCGATTTTATGTTTTAGAAAATAATTATGATCTATAAAATTTTTAAACAAATGATCAAATGAAGTGCTTCTTTTAATACTGTGGGTGTTTAAACCTCCCCGTAAATACGACACTGTAGATACCAAAATACCTAGATATAAATAATAAATTCTATGATCGAATTAATATTATCTTTACAATTGTCAAAATTACTAAATTTATAAATTAAGATTAATGCAGAATATTATTTAGAGTCAATTTTTAATAATGTTCAACGTTTATAATATTCATAGTATATCTTAATACGAGTTCTTACTTCCTATATAATAATTAATAATTATATTACATTATAATGGTAGTTTTTATTATATCCCGTATTTAAGGGGCCCGGTGCCCATGAGTTTTTAAATACAAAAACATACCTCACAGAATAGTCCGATTTCGATTGTTTTTTAATTTGGAAGATAAAAACCTCTTACAGGGCGGATTGAAGCCCGATTTTTAAAATTTAAATTACAATAATGGTAATAAACATATCAATTATTCAAAATGTTGGAATTTTTAATAGTACTTATACTATATTTTACTTTACTAATGTAAACGTTTGACAAACGTATTTTTATAATACGCAGGATTTTAATAGAAATAATTTGACAACATAGTGCACTACTAATTTATTTATATATTATAAATACAGGTATAACCTGATAAAAATATATATAAAAAAAAAAAAATATCAATTGGATATCTGATTTACTTAATTATTACTCACCTAAAAATTATTGTCTTTTACAAAAAAATGATAGTAATATTGTTGTCAAATAAGTAGCCTAACTATATAATTTTCGGCTAAAAATGTATATTCCCATAAAATAAAGATTATTTTAGATTCTGAGCGAAGTGAAAAATGTATTGGTTTTTATAATGATGTGCAATTATTTTTTTATTCTGTAGACATTTTTATGACTCAAAATAATACTCCGATTTTCACGAATAGCATATGTTTCCGGTTGGAAAGTGGATGTACTCGTAGTTGGTACTTTATTTGGGTCATTTTTCGAATGTCCCAAAATTGAACCTAAGCGGTAGAAAAAACTACGAAAAAATGGCATTTTTCACGTAAACTGAAATTTTGACGAATCCGATTTCAATATTCGACGATAACTCGGACAATTTTGAAGTTAGAGACTTGAAAATTTTGTGGGTGTTTATATAGCTACTATATATTATATGTGGTAAAATTTTAGAACCGTTACGTTAATTTTTCTACAAAATATAGAACTTTGAATATTTTCTAAAATTCTCGTTTTTATGTATATAATGAATGATAAAATTTGTAATTTTGGGCATTTAGATCTGTACATTTTACTGAAGTATACTTACATATTACTTTACATGATATCAAATATCAAAATATTAGAAAAATCCCAATGCTCAATTTTTTTTATAGGTGTTTAAAATTGAAATTTCAGTAAAATCAATCAATATTTAAATGGTTTTTCTTATTTTTATGTATGAAGACATTTATTCGACCAGAAATAATGCTCCGATATTTACAAGTAATATAGGTTTTCAGTAGAAAATTGGATGTGGTTTACTTTATAAAAGTCATTTTTCGAATTTTTCAAAATTGACCCTATGCGGTAGAAAAAATGACGGATAACGGCATTTTTTACGAAAACTGAAATCTCGACGAATTCGATTTCAATATTTGACGATAACTTGGTCAATTTTGAAGTAAGAGACTAGAAAATTTTATAGGGTGTTCATTTATGTACTATATCTGTACTTATATGGTTCCTAATTCCTATATGTGTGATAAAATTTTAAAATAAATAAATAAAATAAAATTCTATGTAATTTATTAACAGGACTATTTAAATTAATAAGAATTGTATTAATAATTCCCAGTGCCTTCTTGTACAGCAGAACGATCATTTTCTGCACGTCGGAGACTATAGACATTTTTACTGACTACAATGAGTCAATGACAAACCCGTTTAAATGATATAGCGATTATTCATATACATAGGGATGATGGATGAATATGTCGATCTTAAAATATCAATAGTTGCAAACAATTTTATAAATAATTCTAAAGTTAGACAGAACACATTTTCTATTACTTAAATAATATATATATATAACTATTAATATTTAATAAATTACAAAACTTGATGGTATTTAAAGTCTTTTATTCATTTAGATAAAATTGAGAGGTGTAAAATTTTAAAAGTTATCGATGGATAACAATACTATGATAAATCAGTATGTTCAGCCGTCCCAGGTATTTTTAAAACCTGGCGCCTATGTATATATATTATATAGTTTATCACAATATAATGGCCTATGCTTAAATGGATATAATCATAGATTAAATAATACTTAAATAATATTTAATCTATGATATAATATATTATATATATTATATATATTATATATATTATATATAGATATAATTATTACATCATATACACATACATATATGTTTATTAATTGTTTTGTTTTGTAAATAATGTGTTATGTGTTATACAATATAATCTATAAATGATTTTTTTTATTAAATTAATTTAATAAATAAAACATTAGGTAACCTCCTCTGTTATATAAATAAATAAAAAAAAAAAAAAAAATGCTTATTTAAAGTAACATATATTTATATTTTTTAAACTTCTTCTTAATACTGAAGTTACACTAGTCCATTGCCATGATAAAATATCATACTATATTTATTGAAAGTATGAAAATACATTAATACATTTTTTTTTACAAATATTATAATAATACATTATACATAACACTTTGTATATGTTTTAATTAAATGTACTATACATTTCCTGGTCAAAACTCAAAAATATTTAATGTTGATTGTGTTTTCAATTTTAATATAATTATTATTGTACAAAGAGCAATATAATTAAATATTTTTTTAAATAAATAATATTAATTATGAAATGGTATGACTGGATACACTTTTAATAACGTATCACAAGTCTTTAATTTATATATTTTAAATTAACACTTTTACTTATTGTATTACACTATACAGTTCATAAATATTTCTATAATAAAAGATTATCTAACTTATTTCTTTAAGTACTATACATTTTTTGGTTCTTTTGGTTTCAACTAATTTTAATTATATTAATTAATACAATCTTAATTCTTAAATTATTTTACATATGTTTTAAAATCTTTTTAAAACCTACTATACCAATTTGAAACATTTTATAGAATACAAATTTGGCAATAAAAAAAAATCCCATAATTAATGATTGTTTAATTAATTATTTACATAATTTAAAGATTCAGCAATTTACATACATTTTATAACTTTGAGGAAGACTTTGATTTTAAATTTCTTAAATGTTTCATATTAAAAATTGTTAATTACTATTATTTAAAATTACAATCACATTATAAGTACCTATCCTATGCAACTAAAATTTATATATACAATTATATATTAGGTAATTATTATAAAGAGTAATTTTTTAAACTTTAGTTTATAAAAAAAAAAGAATATTTCATATGAATTTAATGCAAACATACAATTTTTGTAATATAAAATTGTAATGACTCTATAAAGTAAAAATTTATATAAACATAAATGAAAATAAAATAATATGTAATAGTTACATTTTAAGTTTAATATATTATAAGAATTTAAGTTTAACTTCTGATATAAATATTATGATATAACTTATAAATTATATAAAAATTATTTCTTTTTTTAAAAAAGATATATATTGTCCATGATGATTTATGTATTATTAATATATATATATATATAACCAATAATTAAATTTTAGAACATTATGAATGTTAGTACAATAGTGATTCTCTTATCATATGTAACAAACGTGTAAATAAAAATAGATTATTCAGTACATTTCAGCTAAAGGAGCTGATATATTTTAATAAAAGTTCTTATTAATTCTATAAATATTATATGTAAGAATATTTAATATTCATTTCAACATTGGTTAATAATATATTAATTTTAGAACTTAAAAATATAAATGTTACAAGAATCATAAAATAAAATTCAGATTAATGTTCTTAATGCATAGTTATGCAACATGCAATCTAAGGAACATCGTTAAGACCATTGCAATCTACTGTAAAAATATTGATACTAATAGCCATAACATTTAAAGTTTATTTAAATTATCTAATAGTATCTCAATTGATATTGAATGGCAAATTTGATTTATCAGCTGCCATTACAGCTATTATATATAAAATTCCAAAAATACAATTTAGTTTTGCGGTTCGTTTAGGTACAGATTGTATATTAACACCATCTCTAAACTCTCTTTCTATTTTAAAGGCATAGCTTATAGTAATTAATGGCAATAAAAACCATTTTGAACATCTAACTGATAAAACAATAAACATAATATATGGAGTAAATAGAAGAAATCCATAAAAAATAATTGATGCTGTTCGACCTAATAATATAGCTAGTGTAACAATACCAGCTTTTCTGTCACTTTCTAAATCTCTTGTATTATTGCTGTGTAATATAGCTTCAGTATTTAACGCTAGTGGTATAGCATAATATATAGGTTCTAAATTAAGTTGGCCTGTATGAGATAAATAAGCAAATAGAACAGATGCTGGCCCAAAAAGTATTAAGAATATCAAGTCACCAAGTGCAATGTATTTGAAACCAAATCCACCGGTATACAGAAATGAGATACTTAAACCCCATAAATAAGCTGCGGCCAAATGGCCCATTTTTGCTTGAGATATGATAGCGAGCCAAAAAAATGTAACAAAACTTAAAAAGTATAAAATAGCCCCTAATCTTTCGACTTCATTTTCAGATAAAATTCTGTCCACCAAAGTTCGATCATCACTATTACGGCCATCAATGCCTCGGACATAATCATAATAGGTATTTACCACATTGCCAGCTCCGTGAACCAAAGCAACTGTTAGCAGAGTCAACAAAAGTGTTAGAAGATTAAATTCTATGTTAGAATTCAATTTCTGAGCAATGGTGCAACCTAATAAGGTCGGTATTATTGATGCACTCAAAGACCATGGTCGAATAGCTAATACGTGAGACGGTAGTTTGGTACGCAGGGACATAAATATTGAGGGTAGATGAGCAGCAACATTAGGTAGCGAATCAGCGGATGCAGTGCCACTGTTTGGCATTGTTCCACTGTTGTCTACCTGCAATACAAAATAAATTAAAATTATGATTAACAATTAAATAATTTACTCACAGAATGTATATTTAGTCAAATCAATGAGACAGGCGATGAACAATTATTGCAAGTAAAATACTATGTAATTACAACTCTGGCAGCATGACGAAAAATGATTAATTGATACGCAATCGATTCGGTGTAGAATAAACAGTGAACGAATACTGAATAGCGTGTACTGAATATAATTATGAATAGTCGGACTGCGAATACATAAATCAAATAGCCAAATCACAAATCGAAATCAGTAAATGACCAATATCCATAATCATTATAATTTATTATCATTTGGCCACTATTATCAACGACTGTAACGTAATGTGTACGATTAAAGATATGTTACGCTATCTATGCATATGTGGATGAACCATAAACGTGGTCGGTTGTGTAATATAGTAAACACTAGAGACTATACTGCGTTTCTAGAGAGAAGGTAAACGATTTTTCGTCCGTCGATGCGGCATATCCCACCAATATCGCCCGTTCGTTAACGATCGTAAAACTAGAGACTGAGAATCAGATAAAATTATAATTTTAAGTACCTATGCTAATATACGAATCGATTATTAACTATTAAAGTAATTTTTAATCCTTTTTTTAATGTTAATAATTAATTAAAATTAATGTTAATATGTTATTATTATTATTTACTAATATTGATACAAATAATGCATAATAAAATAATAATGCATACCTACCATCAATTCATTATTGTTGCCGATAATCCGATTCTGGTTAGGTTCCGCCTAAAATATTACGCCCAGGGCTTATAGCCATGGTTAGCCCATGGGTAAATACGTCCCTTTTTTAGTTAGCTACAAATTAGACATATTTTCATTGTATATCTAATAAGTTCTAAACAATTTCTGACAATGTCTATCTAATAAGTCCAATACAAAGATTAGAAGGTTTTTAAAAAGTTAATTGCAGAATATAATGCTATAGCCATTACAAAGTTTAAAGTTGAAGAACTTTGAACCAATCGTCTAACAAATTCTAACAACTTTCTAACAATGTCTAACAAGTTTAAATAAACAATGTTAGATGGTTTTTAAAGAGTAAAATGCAAAATGTAATGCTAAGTGTGAACTTAGCATTACGAAGTTTAAAGTTGAATGACTTTGAACCTATCGTCTAACAAATTCTAACAACTTTCTAACAACGTCTAACAATTTTAAATAAACAATGTTAGATGGTTCTTAAAAGGTTTTGCTACATAAGTAATGCCAAATTCACAAACCTTGAAGTATTAAGTACATGTATAATTTACATTACATAACCAGTTAGAGTTTTATCTGCAGAACGATCATTCTGATATTCTCTAAGCTAAAATTAATAAAACGTCGTTTAAGAAGTACTATGGGACAATCTCGTTTATCTAATATTGCCATATTGAATATTGAAAAAAATAAATGCCAAACTTTAGATATGAATGAAATAATTAATCAATATGCTAATACTAAAGCCAAAAAAATGAAATTTACAAATTAATATATTTTTTATAAGTCAATAAGTATATTATTATTATTTTTTTATTAATATTCTTTTAAATACATTAATAATTAAATAATTAATATAAAAAAAAATATATTAATACTATTATTTGTAATTATTCTAATTTTATGACCTCACAATTTAACATAATAACTTATAGGTTAATAAATAACCATAAAAAATAATATTCATTTCAATTAATATGTATCTATTAATGTTAATTTACTTTGTTTAATATTTTAGATTCTGAGCGAAGCAAAGAATGTATTGGTTTTACAATGATGTGTGTCTTTTTTTTTTATATTCTGTAGACACATTTACTACTCGAAAAGTCGAAATAATGTTCCGATTATTACGAATAGCATATGTTTTCGGTAGGAAAGTGGATGTATAGTTGGTATTTTATTAGGTCATTTTTCGATTTTCTCAAAATTGACCATAAGCGGTAGAAAAAACAACCAAAAAATGACGAAAAAACGGCATTCTTCAAATTTCGACGAATTCGATTTCAATATTTCCCGATGACTCGGGCAATTTTTAAGATAGTGACCTGAAATTTTTGTGTATTCGCATAGCTACTATATATATGCGGTAAAATTTTGGAACCGTTTGGTTAATTTTTCTACAAAATATAGGACTTTGAATATTTCGTAACATTCTCGGTTTTACATATTATATAATATTTGATAAAATTGGCAATATTTGGTATTAAGGTCTGAAAATTTTACTGAAGTATACTTAAATATGACTTAATATTAAAATATTAGAATAATCTCTAATCTCAATTTCTTTTTATAGCTGTTTTAAGTTGATATTTTTAGTTCAAACGAAAATTATTATCTGACTGAACTTCGCTTAGAATCGTTTTTTCAAATGCAATGGTATATCATTGCATTCAAATTCTAATTAAAATTAAAGGCTATAATTCGCACACCTGTATCTTATGCGGCAGGAGTATTAGCTCTTTTTTTTTTCTTAGTTTATTATATTTTTAAATAAAAACAATATATTATGAACTATCTATATGGTTTCTTTTAAAAAAAACATACGTTATTAGGGCCTCGACTTAATTTGTCATCAAGGCCCCCAAAATCCTAGTTGCGCCACTGCCTATGTAATTTATATAATTATATTATATATTACTATATTAGATATATCAATATAAAATATACATATAATTAAATTAATATAAGTAAATGTAACAATAAAATATGTAAATTTTTAACTAATTTTTAGTAATACGTAAATATACTTCAGTAAAATTTTCAAACCTTGATGCCAAAAATTGCCAATTTTATCATTATCAAACATTATTTACATAAAACCGAAAATTTTACGAAATATTCAATGTTCTATATTTTGTAGAAAAATTAATTTACCACATATATATATATATATATATATATATATATAACCTATGTGAATACACAATAAAATTTTCAAGTCTATAACTTCAAAATTGCCCGAGTTATCGTGAAATATTGAAACTGAATTCGTTTCAGTTATCGTGAAAAATGCCATTTCTTCGTCATTTTTTCGTCGTTTTGCATTATTTCGGGCAGTAAAAGTGTCTTCAGACATATAAAAAAAAAAAGATACACATCATTTAAAACCAATTCACTCCGCTCAGAATCTAAAAATAACCTAACCTGCAAATCAGTTACACAAACTTCACACGTCACACCAATTATTAAACTCGTTAAAAATAAAAAATGCAATTCTTTACATTAAATCAATAAATAATTTATATAATTATATTTGTCCATATAAATATAATTAAATATATATATGATTAAATTAATATAAGTAAATGTAAAAATAAAATATGTAATTTTTTGCATCAAATAATGAGTTCATCAATATTTTGTTTTGTAATTGTATTTTACTAAATACAATTATATAAATATTATAAATCATATCAGTAAATATAAATAGGTACTACTTTAAAAAAAATATATAAATAATAACGTGTGTAAAAATCATAAAACTGTTAGGGACCGCGGACAGTTTGGTAAGGTTCAAAACGGACCTCCATAGAAATTAGTTGGTGACCCCTGGTTTACAGCATTATTTTGCTTTTATCTTATACTATTACTTTTAACGTTTAACCTAACTTTTATAGTTTTATGTTATAAATTTAAAATAAATAGTCCTATTTTATTTTATTTTATGGTCATTAAATGAAATTTTCATAAAAATACAGCCCAAGGGGGGTGTCCAGACACCCAAAATACCCCTTCTAGTTGCGCCACTGAATGCAATGGTTTATCATTACATTCAAATTCTAATTAAAATTAAAATTAAACACTATGATTTGTACACCTGTATCCCATGCGGCATCAGCTCGTCTTTTTTCATTTATATATTTGTATAATTTATACAATCATTAAAATTAAAATCAACATTACATTTCTTTTGACACAATATAGTTTACATAATTACACATACATTTTTGTCAATATACACACGGTAATTAAATTAATAATAATAATTTAATTAAATTAAATATAATCAATTTAATGAATAAAATAAATTTTAAATAAACTTAATATTAATTAATTGTTTTATCAGCATATTGACATACATTTATGTGTAATTATTAGTGACGGCGCTTAGGGGGGCATTCTTGGCAAATTCATGTTTAATAAGAAGAGCTGATACTCCTGCCGCATTGGATACAGGTGTGCAAATTATAGCGTTTAATTTTAATTAGAATTTGAATGCAATGATAAACCATTGCATTCGAAAAAACGATTCTGAGCGAAGTTCAGTCAGAATGTCAGATAATGTAGGTATTTTTTAAAATTTTGACATTTTTTTTATTAAATATTTAAAACGCAAAATTTTATCACGCATACATAAATGGACATGCTATACAATATTCAAGTCTCTACGTTCTATATAAATGCTCATAAAATACCTTATCATCTAAATGACTATATCTGACAGAACTTCGCTCAAAATAGTTTTTCAAATGCAAAGGTTTATCATTGCATTCAAATTCTAATTAAAATTAAAATCTATGATTTGCACACCTGTATCCCATGCGGAAGGAGTATTAGTTATTAAAAACGAAAATTTTACGAAATATTCAAAGTCCTATATTTTATAGAAAAATTAAAGTAACAAATCCAAAATTTTAGTTACCACATATATATAGTACCTATGTGGCTATGTGAACATCCTAAAGTCTCTATCTTCAAAATTGCCTGAGTTATCGTGAAATATTGAAATTGAATTCGTCGAAATTTCAGTTTACGTTAAAAATGCCGTTTTTTCATCATTTTTTCGTCGTTTTTTCTACCGCATCGGGTCAATTTTGAGAAATTCGGAAAATGACCTGAATATAGTACCAACTACATTTACTTTCCAACCGGAAACATATGCTGTTCGTGACAATCGGAGTATTATTTCGGGTCATAAAAGTGTATTCAGCCATAAAAAAAAAAGGAAAAAAAGACACACATCATTCTAAAACCAATACATTCTTTGAAACATACATTCTTTTTTTATTTTTCGCTTTGCTCAGCATCTAAAATAGAAAAAACCCAAAAACAGTTATTACCATTATTATCATATACCTACTATGTTATGTTGACTTGATCACCATGAACCAGTAAATTTTACAAATTTTACCGATGTATTGTACATTTGTACATGGTATAGGCCTCATAGTATTTACGCTTGGTATCGTTTACTCCTATGGCTATAGAGCTATAGTCCTATATCATAATGACTTCTAGGACTAAAATTTAAAAATTGTCGTACTACCTACAAGTCAACTCATTAAATTTGTAGTAAAATAGTATAATATATTATATATTTTTAGATTCTGAGCGGAGCGAAGAATGTATAGGTTTTACAATGATGTGTGTCTTTTTTGTTTGTTTTTTTTTTTGTTTTTATGTCTGAAGAGTGAAGACACATTCACTACCTGAAATAATGCTCCGATTTTCACGAATGTTTTATGTTTTCGATTTCAAATTGGATGTAGTTTGTACTTTATTTAGGTCATTTTTCGAATTTCACATTTACTGTGAGCTACATAAAAAAAAATAAAATATGAATACATTTTTCTAATTTTGAGGTATAATTAACGAGGCCACCTCCAAAAAAATTGCCTAGTGCCCAAAAATATGTAGTGCCGTCACTGGTAATTATGTTTATTATATTCTGTTAAAAATAATAATAATGTAGATTTTAAGATTGTATAAGAATAATTATTATATTATAAAATGCTAAAATAATTTTTTGAATGTATTTGAAAATATTTTTAAAAAATAAATGATTCCTTAAAATGATTTTTATTACCTAATTAATTTTTCAATCATTTCTTTAAACATAATTAATGAATGATCAACTGTAATATTATTATTACCTAAATATACGATATACCTTTTTGATAAAAATCAAATTATTCAATATGTTATATGTACATAATATAGTATATTATAATAATCCCTACCTATTATAAATATTTATTAAGTGTAACAAAATGTTAATAGTTTCAAGTTAACAGTTTAATTTTATACAAAAAAATATAATAATTTGCATAATATAAATCATGGGTCATAAATATTTTTTATAATAAGCAGATTTGATGAAAATCAATTTATTAATATTTATAATATATCAACGTCATTATATTTACATCATAATAATATTAATAAAATATAATAATTAAAAATTAATTCTTTTTTACTATTTGAACCTTAAGAAAAATTTATTTTAAATTCATAGGTCGCAATCAATTTTATATAATATGTATATTTTACTATAATATTTTAATATAAAACCGAACCTTGTGATAGAAATATTAAAATATACTATTAAAGTATTATATAATATGTAATATTGTAGGTAGGTATAAGGTATAACCTATAACGTATAAATGTTTAATATGAATCAAAATTATATTTGATATTGTGTATTGGCATTTACTAAAAATATATTAAAACTGAACTATTTTTTCTGAGTATTAATAACTGTAATTTTATAGGTACTTGCAAATAATAATCTAACAATTATAAATTATCATTTTGCTTAATATATAGTTATGTTTCCTTTAAATTAAAAAATCAATTATAAATAAGTTTTTAAATGTAAGCTTAATAATACCTATATTTAAAAAAAATTTTTCTCGTCTACCTATTTATATTTATCTTCTATGTTTATATTCCACTTCTACGATAACATTAAAATAAAATTACAAAGAGAATAATGTTTTTAAATTATCAAAGTTATGTTTTTTACTACATTATTGTTATATTGTCTATATTATGAACTATATTATTAGAAAAATTAATTATAACAAAATATTATGAAAAAATAAAACATAAATAACATTATTGTAATTTTAGTAAAAATACATATTGTTCTTATGATGATGTTTGACTCCTTAAACTCCTTTTATAATAAAAATTCATTGTATTAAATTAATAAAATAAAAATTTCACAATTGCTAAAGTTTTTTAAAATTATTTGTATTTAAGATACAATATACTATATAGTACTACATAGACGTAAATTACGATTAACTATAATTTATATAGAATATATATACAATATACTAGTATATTATTAATTTATTTAAATATAATTACAATTTTTTATTTATAAACATAATAGTAATTCTATAATAATCGCCAAATAATATTATTTATTTAACATTGAATATGAAATATTGTATTTTCATAATTAATTTATAAAAATGATCAATTTATTTTATTTAAATTCAAATTTTAAAAATATATTTAAAAAAATACGAGCTATGATACTGGTGCTGGTAGAATACATGTTTGGAGAGGATAGTCCATAGGGTTGTATTTTGATTAAAATTTAAATGTAATGATATAAATCTTCGGATTCCAAGAAACGATTCAAGCAAATCCTGTCAGATAATATAGGTATTGATTAAAATTTTCACATATTTATTGAAATATATCATTTTAATTTAAATATTCTAATATAGTTTCAAAATTTTCTCACGTAAATAAAGTAAATATATATATATACGTATATGAACACTCAATGAAATTATAAAAATTTAATAACAAATTCGTCAAAATTAGAGTGACTATAAATATAGCCAAAGGCAACATATAATAATTTGTTGGTAGTTTTTTTTTCTTTTTTTGTGTGTGTTTTAACTATTTTTTTTTAATATTAATCAACTAATTTATACGATAATTTATTAATATAATACACCTTGAAAAAACTCCAACAAATTCATTTTTATTTATTATTAATTCACAGTCATCTTAGATCTTACTAAAAAATGATACGAAGAAATAGAAAAATATTGTAGTTTTATATTTTTCTGTTAGCATACTGTTATTAATTTTATTATCATGAGTAAAAAGGGGTCAGGCTAGTCAGAGATCAGACCACGGTCTGACTTAATGCCTACAGAACGTTTAAGTAACTAGGTAGTAGGTATAAATTATATATTTGTAATGTATAATAATGCAATATGTATAAAGTTGAATACAATGTAATATTATATACAGTGGAAAGTTATAAAATAATATAATTATTAAAAATTGAAATGCTTAATTTTAATACAAATTTTATAGCAGACTGCGCTTAATACTGAAGATGATAACCTTGTTGTCGAAACACGTGTTTACTAAATAAAAGTAAATTTTAGTAGATTTGGATTCATTATTAGTATAATATATTTATTTATATTACTTTTTAGAAAATTAATTTATGATTTTATACTATTTCCATTATCTAAAATTAAAGAATAATTAGGTACCTATATCTTGCTTAATCGATTAAAAATAATAATAATAATTATGAACAAGAATAAATATATTTAAATTATTATATTTTTATAGTTTTAATTCTATAAAAGTATATCTGTCTGTTAATATTAACTAATAAGTAATATTGTGTAACTATGATATTAGTATATTATAATTCCATACATTATATAAAAATATAATATTTATATATTATATTATATGTGCATATGAATTCTACAATCATAATTACTGTTTAATGGTTATTATATAACGTTTATTAGCTTATAGTTAGGTACTCATTAGTATTGGTATAATTATTGTTAATGAGGTTAAAATAAACTATTATTATTAGAGTTTTTCAAATTTTATTTCCTGTTAAATTAATAAATTATGTAAGGAATCAAAGTTCCGTCTTATAATATTAAAAATATAAAACCATTGATTATTAATAAATTAATAAAACCAAACTGTTAAGCTACCTACGAATGAATTTAAAGTTTTTATAAAACTATTTTACTTATAGAATCGTTTTATCATTTACGATGATTTAACAATTAATATAGGCATTGCATATATTGATAATAAATGAATACAGTATACGTGTGTAACTCTACAATATACTATTCTTCTGTCATTATTTAATACACATTATATATTAAAAATAAAAATATCAAATAGACTATATTACAAGTCTTGCCTCTAACCGTTAAAAAAATGTTTACAAACAATCAACAAAGATTTCGTTATATACGACAAGTGGCATTGCAGACCCTTTGCACGGTTTAAAAAATATTCGTCCTTAAATTTCTGGTTATTGTTGATTGCAACTTTCATTATACCTAATTTATAATTATGAATGTATAACATTTTATAAATTTAATCAATTATACAAATATACACCCAGGGCTGTAGCAACCTATTATTGCGCTCGGGGCAAAACTTCAAAATGCGCCCTTTTTAACTTTAAATTTGATACAATACTCAACAAAAATTGTATAAACATATAATCGCTATAGTTATTTTAGTAATTTTATTTATAATTATCAGATATAGAATGTAGGTAAACGAGTAATATATATATATATTAATTTCAATTGCTTTCAGTTTATTTTGCGCCCAGGGCACAGGCACCTTTCGCCCCCTTTCTACAGCCCTGTATACACCTATTATGTCTTTTACTGCAACAAGTGACAATATTAGAACTCTAATAAAACATGATATTATAATTTCTGTTTTAGAGAACATTCGCAAGTTTCATAATCAACGTTCTACTATTCAAGGTTGTTGTTATGTCAGTGATATACGAGTATGAGTGCACCTTTATGCTACGACAATCGTAATGTATACGGTATAGATATAACAATAAAGTAATTTTATATAACTTGCGTAACGATCGGTGATCGCATTAGAAAATCCAACGACAAAGAATATTTTATATTCTTATTCTTATTTCTTATTACATAGATTTCCCAACAGTCAACATTATTATAGAGGAAGAACGTCGCCACGTCGAAATGTAGCACAACTTTATTGTAATATTTTCTTGATGTATTAATTAATAATTTATTAATTGATATTAATAATATAAAAAAAAAAATTAGTCTACAAAAACTTGTAGTCTGTGATTACTATAATATAATAGTTACAGTAATTATGTTACTCGTAATTATTATACTCGTATATTTATTATCACTATTTAACTGTTTAAACAATAATTAACAGAATGCATATTTTTATTTTTTTCGTGTATTATATAGTTGCAACTTGCAACATCAAGGTACTGAATAGGAATACAATCTACGACCTATCTATTAAGAAATAGATAATTATTAAATAATAACATATAAAATTGTATACGTACGAGTAAAGGGTTAATTTAATGCTCAAATTTCGCTTTGGTGCCTTTTTTTTTTTATATAGATGTAGGTAATCCAAGAAAAAAGATTTGCCCTTAATAACGTAGGTAATGCAATTATTAAGACACTATTCTACCGTATAATTATTATACACGTTAACAATTTGTAATATGGTTATTAGATAATTACTTTTATATACAGGTTACAGGTGAGAATGTGAGATATGCCCTAACCATTTTATTTAGAACGGATATAGTATATATAATGCATCTAAAATGAATGAAGAAACTTTTAAACTCTTATAAAATTTAAGAGCTAGATAAATTAAATATTATTTTGTAAATAAATATTATTATACCTACATAATATGTAATATTATAATTACATATTCACATAGTTATTAAAATATAAATAATATAACTATATATATATATATATAGATATAGATATAGATATAGATATTATAATATTTATAGTTATAGCTTATAGCTTCAAATTCTATATTAATAATGACTTCAAAAAGTCATAATTATTAACTATAAAATAATTAAAATTTAACTCATAATATAGTAATTTAATGTTTGTTGGTATAACAAATAAAGTAGGTACGAGTATGACACGTGTAAGAATGCGCATAAATTTTTTGCATAAAATATATGGTTGTATGGCGTACCTACTTATATACATAAATATATAACACTATGTCACAATTTAGTATTATTCATATTTAAACTGTTATCGCAGTTAGTTATTAGTTTATTACTATTGTCAGTTACTTAAATGAACTTAAGTCTTCAACTTTATATTATTTTTTTCTTTCATCTCTACGATCGGAATCGGTTAACCATAATAACTTATAAATGATTTATAAACTTCTAATATATAGAACTAAATAAATATAATAAAAAAAGTTTTATGTAATTAGTATAGAAACTAATATTAATGGTTTTGAGGAAAAACGGCAATATTTTACTTCAAGTTTACAGGTAAATAGATTAAACACAAATATGGAAAATATTTGCACCCTATGTTTCATACATAAAATTTCATAATACGTTACCAATAAAGCTATTATTTTATTTATAAATTTAGTAGTTTTCATAAAGAGAAATGATTGGTTTAATATACACATATTATACAACATTCTATACAATTATTTACTAGGTACTTATACAATTCTACAAGAAAATTTGTTCTCCATGAATTTACTAAAGGTGCCATATTTTATATATTGTAGAGCATTAAATAATTATAATAAAATAATTTAAATACCTTATTTTTAATCTAACACCATTTAGAAGATATTTTGCATTTTAATTGATATAATATTTAGGTTCAAAATAAATACAATTTAAGAAAAAAAAAGACGATCTGATACTCCTGCCGCAGGGATATAGGTGTGTATATCATAGTATTTAATTATAATTATAATTTAAATGCAATGTTAAACCATTGCATTCGAAAAAACGATTCTGATCGAAGTTCAGTCAGATTATAATTTTCGTTTGAACTAAAAATATCAACTTAAAACAGCTATAAAAAAAAATTGTAACTTGGGATTTTTATAATATTTTAGTATGACGTTAAGTAATATGTAAGTATACTTCAGTAAAATTTTCAGACCCTAATACCAAAAATTGCTAATTTTATCAAACATTGTATACGTAAAAACGAGAATTTTACGAAATATTCAAAGTCCAATATTTTGTAGAAAATTAACATAACGGTTCCAAAATTTTACCACATATATATAATAGCTATGTGAACACCCAAAAAAAATTTCAAGTCTCTATCTTAAAAATTGCTTGAGTTATCGTGAAATATAGTAATTGATTTCTTCAAAATTTCATTTTTCGTGAAAAATGCCGTTTTTTCGTCATTTTTTCGTCATTTTTTCGTCATTTTTTCGCTGTTTTTTCGCCGTTTTTTCTACCGCTTAGGGTCAGTTTTGAGAAATTCGAAAATGACCTAAATAAAGTACCAACTAGATCCACTTTCCTACCGGAAACTTATGCTATTCGTGGAAATCGGAGCATTATTTCTTGTAGTAAAAGTGTCTACAGAATGAAAAACAAAAAAACAAAAAACAAAAAAAAATCACACATCATTGTAAAACCAATACATTCTTCGCTTCGCTCAGAATCTAAAAATGTGTAATAAAAAAAAAAATTATATTTAGCAAATTGTAAATTTTATTATACTCATATAAGTATATATTAAGTAGGTACATTAACTATAAATTTTAAATGAAAAAATAAAATTATTGATAAATAAAATAATATAATATAGAATTTTGTTTTTGTCAATATAATTAACTTCAAAGTTATATAACCACTATAATATAATGGAATATTATAATCATTGTATATAAATTGACTGTAAACATTTTAATGATATAAATTATTATAGTTTAAAAATGTATTTATTTTATAAATTATTATTTGTTGTCATAATTGTTTGACATTTTTGACATTCATCCTATATTAATTATTACATATAATTATTTTCATTATTATTATTGTCTTTATATTTTAAGTACCTACTCATCACTGTTAAAATGATTAAAACTTTTACATTGGGAACGTATATACCTCTTACAAATTATACCTATAGATATTTCATTCAAATAAATACAATGTTTAAAATTTTAAATTACCCAAATAAAAAATTGAAAATTATTTAATAATTATTATAAATACCATATTATTATAAAAAATGCAATAATTGTACTATCTAGATAGGTATCTAGTTATACATAATATTATATATATGTATAATGTTAGGGGGCTGAAGCCCCTCCAAGCCCCTACCTAGTTACGCCTATGGACAAGTCGACATGATTATATCATGTCATTAAGTACCTATCTAATATAATTGTTATTTGTATTTTCCATATACATAATATGTATTAAATAAACATATGAATTTTTTACTAAATTTAAAGATACTGATACTGCTGTGGAAAGGGTACTAAAGGTCTAAAGAGAATAGTATTGAATTTTGATTAAAATTTGATTGAAATGATAAATCATTAGTCATTACATTTGGAAATACGATTTTTAACGTAGTTCATCAGATAATATATTATATATGTATTGATTAAAATTTTTACGGAGTCTCTATGTTCAATAAAAATACCCTTAAAACACCTAAATGAGTCATCAAAATAGATAAATTGGACAGTATTTCGCTCCGAATCGTATTTCGAATGTAATGATTTATCATTACATTCAAATTTTAATCAAAATTCGACACTATCCCTTCCAGAGCAGTATCAGCTCTTTTTTTTTATCCTTTAAACATTTACAAAAAAAATATCGTAAATGTAATATTCATAGTTATTTGGAACTGAATTAAGTTTAACTTAAATTTTCAAATATTATAAGTCAAAATTGCCAATTTCATCAAACATTTTAAACATAATAAAAGTAAATTTTAGGATTACTGAAAATTTTATATTTTGTGGAAAAATTAACATAACGGTTCCAAAATTTTACTTCTAGAATTTTGATTAAAATTTGAATGCAATGATTAATCATTACATTCGAAAAACGATTCTAAGCGAAATACTGTCAAATTTGGTTATTTAGAAGATTAATTTAGGGGTTTATGCGTATATATATGTTACGGGCAAATCCCGAAACTCGGTCACTTCGCGATGTGCCCGGGCAAATCGCGAAGTGACCGGTCAAATCGCGATTTGCCCAATTGGTTCTCGGGCAAATTCCGAAAATTTCCTAATAAATTAATGTATATTCAATTACAAATTTACAATAGAAAATAAATAACAGGCAGGTAATAAAAAATAAAATATCACCATTATGCTATCTCAAAC
>JAIUCT010000001.1:9441173-9456644 GCA_021307375.1 Tetraneura akinire | reverse complement strand
ATTATTATTATTATTATTATTATTATTATTATTATTATTATTATTATATAATGCTTATGGTAAATATATTTTTTTAACTATCATTTTTATTATTTAAATATGTAAATCGTTTTATAGTATAACGTTAAATTATAATAAATATAATATGTTTAAGTAGTCAACTGCAATTGACGACCCTTGCCATTATTATTATTATTATTATTATTATTATTATTATTGTTATAATACGCATTAATACATTATTGTAATATAAAATGGTTATTACTTATTATATTATAACAAATGACTAGACTGGAATATATTTTATATTATATTCTTTTCTTAAATGCTTTGATAGTTGATTATATTTATTATATTATAGGACCAGTTTTCACGCAATCCGATCGAAATTTATGACCATAATATGTGATACAATTCTTACAATATAATATACATTATGCGTTGCTATTATAATATTATCAATCGACCATTTCGGCATCGCAAAATAAAATGCTTATATACCGATACGTACCCAGCAGCGATCTGCAATCGTTTAATAATTGTATAATAATGTACGTAAATACGCGTCGAATATATTGTAATATATTATTATTATAACTTTGGTTCTGATACAATATTTATATAACATAATAATGTCTATACGGACGTTTCTGGTTCGGTAGGTCCTTATGTTCACGTATATAAGTATATTCACTTCAGTGAGCACATATTATTATAAAATTAGAAATGCGTTTTTATGTGCAGTTATCGGGAGTCCTGACTTCTGGGCAAGATGTCAAGACGATCGCGACTCGAGTCCACGCCCTTTTTGGTGACAAAAATACACATGCCGTATACATATAAAATATATTATGAAAAGTGCATTTAAATAATAATATTATGTCCTTTCCCGCGGTTCGGTTCGTATTTATGTAAAATATTTAATTACATTGACAGTTTATTATGTATACAGGGTGTGATCAAAATATGAAAATTGTAACATATTATTAATTATTATATCTGACCGACGTAAAACTATTTATGCTACTTATTTTTCTGTAAGACCAATTTTGTATCCGCATCTATGTACATACGGCGTACAACATATTATTATATTATTAGTACGAATAACAATAAAACGCATATTGGATTTCCGAAAGATCAAATAAATTCTCATTATAATAATGTGTACTTTGTGTAGGTATAGTGGAAAGTGGAATTAGTGGATAAGACGCGCGTTGAATTTCGATTAAACACATACCCCAAAGTATACTGGCCGAGGAAGTTGACTTTTCGCAGTTCGGTTAGATTTATGATATTTTTAAATTTAAATTATTATTAAGATTTGAAAAATTCTTTAAATTGCGGCACGTAAGAAAAAAATTATTTCGTACGAACCAAAAAATACAGTCGTAGCGGCACATAAACTACTTAATTAAATATAAATTTTACTTTAATTAATGGAATTTAATGTAAACTTAAATTCGTTAAGTTTGAAACGGTATATTGTAATCTAGCTTTAGTTAAACTATTGTCGACCAATAATAATTGTATTTTATACCTATTAAAGAAAGATTGGCGAATTAGAATAATATTAATTTTAAAAATAATCAAATTTTTGAAATTTAATTTAAATTACGCCCAATAATGTTTATTATGTTTCAAATTTGTACCAATCATTACTATTAATTTGTTATGTTGTTGTCCTGTTGTAAATCGCTAATCAATTTTTCATAATATGTATAAATAAATTATAACGATGATATCGATATATAATACAATTATTTTATACTAATAATTAATATCGTAATTATAAATAATTATGTCCCTATAATATAAATTAATAGCCTTTATTTCAAGTATTATAATTTCAATTTTTCTATATTAAATATTATTTGTTACTAAAAATTAATATATTAAATATATTATATTATAATTTATATAAATTAATAAATTAAAGGTCGTTTGTTCATAATCGAAATTTTTTTTTATAATCTGCCCTTGTTAAGCGTGTAACAATTATTTATCATTGATATATTCCATAAAGATTACAATTCAATACATAACCTTGAATACTTGTATATTGTATATGTATCTGATCTTAATTATTTTAAAATTAGTATATTTATCCATTCATATACTTAAGACGTCAGATAACATTTTATTAGATATACGTAAATATTAAATAGATATGTACTAAAATTTTAATAAAATATAATTAAAAAAAAATTAATTATTTTAATAATAAATTATTTAATATAAATTATATATTATTATTATATTAGTAAATTTTTTTTTATTAAATTATATTAATTGTATAATATTATTAATGTTAAGTATGACCTTACCTTAGTAATAAGGATTATAAAATAGTATAATATATTAATATTAAATTTGATATAGGTAAATCACTTTTAAAAATATAATAACAATGCTAAAATAAAAATGAATGTAAATTGTATAATATTAAAAAAAAAATTGTAGTCTTTAAAAATTGCTCAGTGCTCACATTAAATAACACGTTAAAATAAGTGTGTAAATATATGTCATAAATAAAACATTGTAAGATAGTTAAAGTTCAAAGATAATTTTTAAAAATATTTAAAATTTTATAATATAGTTAAACTTTGTGAAAATGTTTAATATTATGATAATGTAATATTATGAAGTATTCAGGGGCGTGCATAGTTATTTTTTTCTATGGGTTCATTATTTATACAAGCACATATTTATAAAGTATTTATTTAGCTGAGTAATAATTTTGGCATATACAATATTCAAACAATTTACATATATTCAATAAATATTAATAATAATTGACATTTATATCGATAAAAGGTACTAAACAATGTGATATACAATAAGCAATAAATGACAATAGATATAGGTACCTACATTTTATAATTGTATTTATGTTCACGATCCCACGGTTCACAGTCTTATTCGCAGTACAAGATAAATCAACTATGAAATTTTATATATAACTTTGGAGAATGTTTGTAACATTAAACTTAAATTGTAAAAAAATAATAAGCATTTAAATATTTCTAATTTCGCTAAAAATTTGTGGTTGGAAGGTGGGTGAACACCCAAAACGCTTTTCAGGCACGCCTCTGGAGGTATTGTATAAATATAAAATATATAATAATAATATATTTCTTGACACTTTTGTAGAATTTCCTATATGGCTATATCCGTATAAAATATTTAATTTGATAACATAATTTTAATATACATTATTACATTATTCAATTTAATAAAATATTAATGTTAAATATTATTTTAAAAATATATGTAGGTATTTACCTATACATTATTGAATTAAATAAAGTTTTTTTTAGATTTTTCAATACCTACATGTAGGTCTACATTATGTAATGCATTTAATCCATGTATGTCTACACACCTGTGAACGGTGTACCACATACGAGTATATACAAATATAATGCAGGATGTCCCACGAGGGTTATACTTACCAATAACTTTTGATTTATTATATAATTATAAAATCTTAATTTTGCAACCTATTTATGTAAGTACTTTTTTTAGTACCTAGGTACATAAAAATAAAATAAAAAAAGATCTGATACTGCTATAAAAGGGATACAGGTCTAAAGAGGATAGTGTTGAAATTTGATTCAAATTTGAATGCAACAATAAAACTACATTCAAAAACAATTTTGATCGAAGTTAATCAGATAATATATAGGTAGGTAAGTATATATATTAATTAAAATTTTTACATTCATACATTCCACGTTCAATGCCCATAAAACCCCTAAATAATATAAATAATGAGGTATCGCTACGAAACAATCAAAATGTAACTTTTGCTAATCGTTTGTTGATAGTGACATAGTGCTGGCTGCTGAATTTGAGATTGGACGTTTAATTAGCCAAAATTTTTTTTTTTTTCATTTAACTATAAGTTTGTCCTATTTTAGAGAAAGTAATGCGAAAGCGGTCCCCTCCGACTCCGAGTCGTCGGTTCAAACTTGAAAAAAAGTTTGTATTATTTATTATTTTTTTTCAATTAGATTACAAATTGGCTATCTCATAATATTGGAATTAATATGAAAATAGAAATTTTATTTTGATTTAAAATATACAAAAAACAAATTATAATAACGAAAAATGTAACTAAAAATAACATGAAAAATGTTTATACATAATTGGTAGCAAAAATTAGGTTTTAAAAATATGTAACAGATCAAAAGTTATTGACAAAGAAAAAACCTTGCATTATGTTGATACCTGCAGGTACATCGTATAAAATAAAATATTTGAATAATGACAATATTAGTTTAAATTTGAATGAAGTATTTTTTTTTTTTTTTTTACTGTACAACTGTACTCCGTTCATTAATAATTGGTATTTACTATTTAAAAATTATAAATGTCATACTTATATACATAGAATATAATATATAAATATAAAAGTGGAAAGTCATTAATAATCTAATTTCATAGGCAAAATAATTATTTTAAATTAGATTTTTTATTTGTTTTTGAAAATGGGCTTGGCCTGGATTCATTTTATACCTGTAGAAAATTATAACAAAATACGTTTTTAATATAGAGATTTTTATTCATTGTGTGATTTGTTTCATTTGCATACACGGTTCTGTTATATGAACATTTATTTTAAATAATCAAGTGATTTTCATATGCACGTTACGTGTAATCTCGAAAGCCTAGATTTCCATAATAATTAAAATTACACATCATAATATTAAAATCTGTGATTATATATATATTATTTTTGACTTTAAGTCTGTTTAAGCGATTTAATTTAGTATGTTTTATTTCATATTAAATAGGTATATGCCATATGCGTATGCCGTATATGAATAATTTGGAATACATAAAAAATGTTTATTCGGTTTAACATTGAACAGAGTGTTATCGATATGGATATGATAATTAAAATTAAAATAAATACTTAAAACGTTAATGTAAATATTTAATTTGATTAATCATATTATGATCACGGATATAATTGATTGAATTATGAAATTTTAAAATGAACACGAATTTTGTGAGTTTTGGATTATGTTCATCATACTGCGTATAAAAATGGATTTAATAATCTTTGTATAATTATGTAATATGTATATGATTTCTATAATATACTGTGTTCGAATTTGTGTAGTAAAATTAATATTTATTCATCTTTATATCTTTACAGCGTATACGTATAAAGTGAAGCCAGGTAAAAATAAAGGTATAGGTAATATTAATTTTATGAATTATGATAGATGTGTTATGTGTTAATGATGTTATTTTTTTATTAATGATTAATAGCCTTACATATTCTGTTTTATCTTATCAAATGTTCATGAATTTATTCGAAATAATAATTAATGAAAATTTATTTTGTGCGAATTCGACTGTATTATTATTTATTAATGAACACAAAGTAGTATTATTAATTATATAACAATATAATATAGATAATGTATACTTATAACTATTGTCTTATACGATAACAGTGGCAGAAATTAATGTTATAGGAGGTACAAATATGAATGGGTTTTACAAAGGTAATTTGTATTCGCATATATTTTAGTCGAATTTGATAATACCTGGTATAAATTATTATTTATGTATGAAAACATAATAATAAAAATAATTATAATTTTTGAGAATTTTAATCAAATATTCTAACGTGATGTAAAGTTCGATTTTCATAATATTACATTTTCGTTGAAAGATGTATAAAACGTTTCATGAAATGTTGTAATATTACGAATTCGATGAGAAATGAAGCCACGATGAAAAAAAATGATTTGAAATAAAAGGAAATGTGCATGTGTTATTTTATACTTGCATTTCCTATACGTACTATATTAGATATCTGTGAAATGGTATTAGAAAAATGTTTTACTGACATACATTTTTGTAAATCATATAAAATTTAATGAAAAAATAAAAAATAACATTTATTATACGATATATTATTATAGTTGTATCTATTGTATGCAAACCCGGATTAAGGGGGGGTCTAGCCAGGGCTGAAGCCCCGTGGCCCTCTCAAGTACCAAAATAAAAGGGGCCCAAACAAATTTAAGCTTATGCACATTTTTCTGAAATTATTAAAATAATCACTTGAAGAGGTATTTCCTTATATATTTACTTCTTTAAAAATTTATTTGACAATTCCTGTAGTTAATAATTGTTCTGCTGAGAGAGGTTTTTCTAAATTAACTAGAATAAAAAATAAGTATAGAACCAGTCAAACCCAAGAAAACTTAGATATACAAATAATTTTATATTCTGAGAATGATTGGTTAAAATCATTAGACTTGAATGATGTACTATGAGAGTTGGCTTCAAGTAAAGCAAGAAAAAAAAAATTATTTGAAAAATAGTATTAGTGTTAAATATTATTATTATTTATATTAATTGTAAATATGTGTATTGTCAATAAATATAAAAATTATTAATATTTGAATTTAAATTAATGAGATATGAAGTATTAACTTTTATTATACTACAATTATTAGTTTTATCGACATAAATTACATAAATTACATATATTATTAATTTTATAATGCAATAATCAATTTGTGAAATAGTTTGAAAAATGTATTTTCCTGTGAGCATCATGAGCTGTTTTATAAAGCATATTTTCTAAAAAAGGGCCCAAATGAAATTTCCGCCCCGGAACCCTATAGGTCCTTAATCCGGCTTTGATTGTATGTATAAAAATATAATATAATATCTGCTATACCCCGTATAATATTATCAACTTGTGATAACATTGATAATATATTATTTGACATAATAAAGGAAGAATATCCTTGGTCCAGTGCTACAACCGGGTAAGTCCAATTTTGAAGAATGTTCAGTAGAAGAAAAAATTGTTTATATAGGTAATGATAAATATTTGTCATACATTTTATTTGTGTATTGAAAAATGTAGCATTCCTCATTATTTATTGATATTATGTAGGTATTCAAATATTAGTTAGAACAACACAGACCATATTATGAAATTAAATATAATACAAATTATGGACTATTACATTGTTTTTTTTTTCAGTTAAAGAAAAAATATTTTAAATCATTAATATTAGTGATAAATTAAATATTTTTGATTAAAAATGTGTAACATTCCTCTTTATGTATTGATAATAATATGTAATCAAATAACTTTTAAATTTGTTATCTCAAAGACAATATATGACCATTCGATAGAATAAATTATGGACTTTTTACTATTTATTTAGCTTAAATGTACAAAATAAGACACAATATTTTGAATAATAATTATACATTTATTATTAAAAATAATAAATAAAAATAACATTAATATCAATATTAATATTAATAATTATTTTATATAGTACAAGGTACAACCAATAAGTTTTGGTGCAATAACAAGAATACAAGATATATCCGGACACACCAGATTGTTGCACTGAAATATAAAAAGAAGGCAAGTCCTGCTTTTTGATGATGTCTCCGTGTCTAATACACGCAGTGGCGTCTTTACGGGGGTGTCCAAGGGTACTGGACCCCCTCCCCTAGAACCACAGTGATCCTTATTTTTTATATTATATTTATATTAATTTTGTTTTTCTTATTTAGTAAATTCATAATTTATTGATTAATATATAGGGGAAAAATTTTGGACCCCCCCCCTCAGAATTTTGTTCAAAATACGCCACTAAATATACACGGACATACTCGTTTGTTACACCGAAATGTGTAGCATATTTTCCTTATTCTAAAAGTATAATAAAACGATTTTTTGAAAATTTAATTATACCAGATTGTTGCACTGGATCCTTATTCAATTTTTATATTCATAAATCAAAACCGTAAAACGGTGTAGTTATAATTTGTACATTATATTCTACAATGCCCCAAGCGTAATGAATTATTTTTCATAAATATCATCTTCAATATTCTTATAAGTGTTCACTTGACACTTTATTATTAACGTTAAATCGTTATGTAAAACTAAAAAGAGCAAAATATTATGTACAATGTACACGCTAATAACGATTTACATAATTAGGTACATGTAAACAATATTACAAAGCATAATAATTAATACAGTTATATTTTCTATTTAAGTACATAATTATTTAAATGATAGTTGTTATATAAGTAACGTCTAAAATTATATATTATTAATTATAATTAATATTTAACATAATTAACTAAATTAATATAAACATACAATTCATATAATAAATATTTAAATAATTATTATTTTATAATAAATAATAAATTAATATATCTACTTGATTATATGTATAAATAAAACATTTTTTTTTTTTTAATTTTATAATTTCTTATCATATCATTTAAAATTATTAGAGATATTATTAATTTTACAATAATTAACTATTATTACACCATACCTATTTTAATATTTATTACGTTTCAAAGAGAAGAGTAATGGGTGTTTTTTTTTTTTTTTTTTTAAAAGGACCATATATTATGCATTTTACAATTTTTATGAAAGTTATACCTATGTATATTAAAACATTTTTAATTATAGATTCGGCCGACACTTACCCGTTTTAGTAATTTTTTAATATATATTATATTTATGTATAAAATATATTGAATTACATAAATCTAAGAGTAACCGATCGCATTTATCATTCCCCTTTGAATTCACCACCCACGATTGAAATGCCATGCTATATTATTATATTCCCTCGACGCATTATTATTCAATTTGAATATTTTATTTGTGTTATACCTATACTTTTTTTTCAAATACATTTTATATTATTATCCTAAATAAAGAATATTTTTATTTATGGTGAAGTCCATTTAGTTTATCTTTATTATAAAATCCACATTTTTAAAATTTATTTTTATTTTTATGTTTAAATTAAATACGTTTATAATAATGAAAAATACACGTTTTAGTATCGAATAATAAATAAACAGTTTAATAGTATTTAAATTGAAAAACTCATTTTAGAGATTTATAGGATTTTAGATTTTTTTTTTATCTTATTAAAGTAATAATTAGTTATAATTTAGTTTATTTTAATATATAATATTTCCTAATGTAAAATATTCCAAATTTATTTTAATTCGTATATTAATGTTATAATATTATTATTTATATTTATATATTTATAATTATATTATTATATGTAATATTATTTTGATTTTAAATATTTTAAAATAATTTTACTATTTAATTTATGATGTAAGCGTAAAAATTAAATTAAATAAGAATTTATGTCAATGTCAAACATAAGCTACCTTTGTAACCATAATTTATTGGAACTATTGAATAATAAATATGTTAATCTAATGGGTGCGTTGAATAAATTCAAGTTTTTTATTGTTGTTCATAGTATTTATACTAATATTTAGCAAAATTCAATTAAAAAAATAAAAAAAAAAAAAGTAAATATTTTTTATGATCTTAACATTGTCCTAATTTAATCTTGTTAAATTTTTTACCTAAAGGAGTATAATTGCACATTAAAAAGTATAATAGTATATTGTATATAATATATAATATATTGTTATAAAATCATTATATTATATTATATTTTAGGACTAAATTCAAAATTATTTAGGTATATAATTTTTGAATTTGATCTATTGGTTTTTTTCGTTAAGTTATCTGTCGTTATTAACAATGAACATTTATCAAAATAACATTCAATGAAAAATGCTTTGTTCCAAATAATATCAATGACAATTGAAAATATTGTAGTTTAATTAGCTATTTGACATTTGTACGTCTTCTCAAATTAGATGTATGAGACGCGTACACTGGTTCAAAGAAGGAAATGGGTTAATCTTTAATAACCCATTGTGTTGTACATATTAATACGTTTCTATTATATAGCATAACATAAATGAGAAGATCGGAGTATCGATGCATTAATACAAATTATAATACGTTTCTTTTGTGTTTCCGAAAGGATTTTAAACGTAGGTAACAATATTCGTTTTATTTCATAACGACATTTTCGTTTTTATCCACATGGTATAATATTATAATATCTATTATATTTATAATATACCCGAATCCCATAACGAAACAATCCATTAGTATTTTACAATGGAAATTAATAAGTGTATTTATACTTTTATAAACAATATTAAATTTTTATAACCAGAAAATTTCTCTAGAAAAAAATTAAATAGATGTATTTTTTATTTTTAAATTAAAGTTAATTTTCCCCCATCATAACAATGAAAATAAAAAAAAAGTAATATGATAATTGATAGCAATCTGTATGAAAAAAAAATCTATAAAATTCGAATGGTTTGTCAATATTTAATTTTTGGTCTGAGAATAAAGATTCGATTTTCGTAACATTCGTTAATGTAGGTATAATACGTATATGTACTTCTGTTTGCATAACTACGTATAGAATATCGAGAGTTCAACGAACTGTGGTAATGCTACTCGTGACATTTAACATGGGTCGTCTATAATTTTCCATAGGTAAAAAATTATTATATTATGTACATTACCCGGATTATTTCCAAATATAATTCTATGTTATAATAGTCAATAATTGAAAAAGGGATACCGGAACCGGATCAAGGCGTAACGTTTTTCATTGATACAGACATAATAATTTTTTTTTGTTTGAATGACAAACGTCGTGGTCTTTAATTTATTTTTGTAACTATAATCTCTTCGACATTATACCTAATATAATCGAAATAAATTTGATAGTGAAAAATAACCTACAAATGTCAAATAAATAAATAATATTATAAATGTACTGCACTACTATATAATAATATTTTATTTATTATCACTCATTACCATAATATTGGTATGTGTACAGGTACATATTATTTTTTTGTGTTTTACTTGAATTCAAAGGTTTAAATTGAAACTTTGATGTAATGTAGTATATCGACATAATAATAAAATATTGTAAAAACTTCAATGCTATTAAATTAAATTGGGTTCTCACCGACTGGCTTTGGCTTTTTACCGAGTTTAAAATTATATTAACTATATTTCAACATTTCTACCGCATATGTGGGTTTCAGTAACTAACTTTTAAGCACAAATGTTCGAGAATCTTTCTACCTGTAAGTTTAATCGAATTTTGTATTAACCCAACCTAATAGATGTATTCACTATAGGTACTAAAAGCATGCGCATAGAAGTAAATATTTTTAATTTAATACAAAACATCTAAAATAGAATATTTCATTTATTAATATATATATATATATATATTTTTTTTTTAAATAACAACTAAATGTGATTTTAAAATAATTCATTTCAAATCAAATATTTAAAAAACACCATGTAAAATAAGATAGTGTATATTATTTATAAGAAATTAAAAATATAATATCGTTAATTAATATACAGTGACTATTTTCTTTGATTTTTAAAATATATTTTCAATTTTGGTTAAATAAAACATAAAATTATATTTAGCACCCATTGTTACAAGAATTTAGTTTATTAATAAAATGGACTTTATAATTATAACACTCATAACGCATATCGCATAATAATAATAAAAAATTATATATTTAAAATATGAAAAATATAAAACTTTAAAATTACGAAGAGTGAAATAAAACGTGAGCTACAAGTCCCAATTAATTGCGACGTGTGAATAATGAAACCTTTCTAATATTTCTATAATAATAATTAATAACAGCATATAGTCCCGAAGTCCCGAAAGGATGAGAAAAATAATAACGAAGAAACTACGGAACGTGTACGTCATACCTGTATTATTTCGTTTTATCTCAAACATCGAGTTACAATGTTACATAACTTTATATTATTATACAATACGACTTCGATTGAAACTACTGTTTACATAAGCCATATCTAAATAACAGCTTTACTAACAAGTATTTTAACTGCTCCTTTTTTTTTTATTTATTTATTACATACAAAACCCTCAAAATGAAAAAATAATTATCATTATTACGTATAATTATGATTTATGATGAATAATTTGCGTTTTTAAACGCGTTTTGCTCATAGATAATAATTCATCATTTTTCTCGAGTTACATTCGAAATGGTCGCCGAAATCGATCGGATTCGAATATCTAACTGTGAGACGTCTTATCATTATTATATTTTATCATTTTTCAATCCGGATCATGATCATTTTGGGCCCGGTGTAAAATAATGACATATTGGAGACGTTTACATTTTTGTGGGTTCTAATCTATGTTTATCTATGGCCCTCCTAATCATGCCCCGTCGTTATCAAAACAACATAAACCAAAATTTTGTTGACTCTAAATTATAATATATTTTATCCAAATGAAACGCGCGTATATAATACACATGCATCACGCACGAACGGCGAATCGATCCATATTTTTGTATTGTTATTGTCTCGCGTTTCTCCCGGACGAGGCCGTTTATCGTTTGTTTTTGTTTTTGTTCCGAGCGGCTGCAACGGTCAGCTGTGAGCTCCGTCTAGCCGCGGGTCGAGGTGACGGCGGTGGCGACGGCGGCCGCGGCAGCTCGGCTCTCGGCGGCGGCTCTCGTGATCCGATCGATCGGCGCGACTCGCACATGCGCTGCCTCGGCCGCGGAATTGGGTCATTTCATCGCACACGTAAATGCGGCTCCAGCGCGGGCACGCGCGCTCTTTTTCGCCCCCGCGCGGGGCAGAACACTGGGTCGAAAGCGTCCCAAATAATATGACATTACGACGCGGAATTTTATCGAGAATCGCTCTGTACGTTGTAATTTCATATTCGAAAAACGTTAAAAATAATAACAATAGGTACATTATGTAATAACGCGGTGCATTGTGTTTCGGATGCCATATTATTATATTATATTCACGGACGAGACGACGTCTTGTCGTTTCGGCTTTTCGTCGCATTTCCGACGGATTCGTACACACAAAGAGTAATAAATTTGTGGAAAAAAAATTACGGTTTTCGCGGTAAAACGTAATATTATTTTTTTATTTCTATACGCGAACGAACGTATTATGCGAAGCTTTTGTATCGCTCTGTATACTCGTACGCAAACTATACTTACGTATGCCCATATTTATATAGTTATATATAACTATATGCAAAACATCCTACATTCCTACACGTTAAATAATTGTGAATCCGATTCGGTTAAATAAAGGTCGCGTGAACTGTATATAGACAAAGTCGTTGCGGCGGAAAATAAAGCGCCACCGCGTGTCTTTATAAATCGGGTGTATTATTTATGGAAAGAAATAAAATCTTCTTTTTCATCCCCTTATAGACGTTCGAATGACTGACGTGCCAATGCCGATGTTACATCATGTTATAAGTTATAACCTTTGCGATATCGATTAGTGATAAGAGCCATGTTTATTTATTTTTTATTATTATTATTATTTTTTTTTTTTTTTTTTTTGTAGACACGTATAAAATATATAGTGTACGCTAAAATAAAATTGTCGATGTAAATTTGATTACTGTATTCAACTAAGCTATTATGTATTATATACAAGTAAAATACTGGTATACATCACGCAGAAAATTTCAAGGAAACGATGTTATTATTATTCCAATTTTTCTAGAACGGATAACTTTAAACCCCGGAATACATCACATTTATTTATATATTATGGATATTATTTTGGAGAAGTATAAATTAAATTTTCAGAACGAGCATTTCATTTTTCGTGTATTATTATTATATTATTTTTGGAAATAATGAATAATGATTATATGAGTATATATACGTATATAAGTGTGTATACTGGAGTAAAAGCGTTTGAAAGAGGTGTGATAAAAAAATACAATGTTAAAGTTAAGTTGAATGCGTACAGATAGTGACAATAGTATAATAGAGAGATAAATGAGATAATTTAGAGGGAATATCAGAAGGAAGAGGTTATTATACCTACATAGGTACAACGCGGGTTTAATAAAAAGATGTAATTAGTGGATAGGTCACATAATAAATACGAGGAACTGATGAAACTGATTATTATATGTATAAGGAAGGTAACGTCGAAGAGGAGAACCGTCAGAGAAGACCATGTCTGGAATACATTCAACAAATAATGAGAGATCGAGGATGCGATTTATATACGTGTCAAAGGAAAGTGGACGAAATGATCACAATGAAGACTGGTATTCAGTACTCATGTTTGTACATACTAGTATAAAATTATTATATTATGATAATATTATGCCCGCAGTATTTGAAATGTACTCTCTTCGCTTTGTATTATTATTATTTTTTTTTAATCCAACTATAATTAATTATTATATAATCTGCAATAACAATATAATATGTAATTATTCGAATTGGTCACTTATTAAAATATGAATTTCTCAAATACTGCGCCAGTTAATTTTATTATTCCCTATTTCATTTAAAATTCGAAATTTAATCATAATATTCACGTAAAGTACACGACTCGTAAATTATGTCTATGGGAAGCGCACTAAAGTATTTTCGGCGTGATATGAAATCGTTTAGTTTTAGTGCACTGGCAATAATAATGAATTAATATGACATTCGACGGCCGTTGACGGACGGAAATTAAAAATTATCCGAATTTTGACGATTGACGTGAAACGTACGAAATATTGTTCCTATTTTGAACACGAGTCGTGCCCTCGCGGGATTCAAAAATCGTTTTTAATAATTTAAGATTCTCGTTAAATATTTATTATTTTGGATGGCCTAAAATGTACCTATATAATATGAAATATATGTCATTTTGATCCCATGGGCACGACTTTCCGTTCGTAGGTAAAATTGTATGTTAGAGGAAAATTAGATAGAAATATAAACGATGATCTTTGCTCGAAATTAAATTCCTTCTTTTTTTTCTTTTTTTTTTTGTAGTTACACAGTAATATATAGTATAAGTATATATTTTAACGAGTGACGTGTATTAAATGCGGTCAAAATCATCCATCCGTCCTGGTAACCGGGAAAATATCTTTGTATATGCAGACAATAATAAATGATTAATATAATTTTTCGTAATTATATCATAATATAGTATCGGCTATATAGGTATAAAAATGACTTAGATTAATGTAAAAACTAAAAAGGTGTGCGCGTTGATTTTTAAAATAATGTTTTGATAATACAATAATCCGTAGATAGTGGAATATGCTTTTTTAGAAGAAAAAAAATATATTATTTTCTTATCGTATAGGTTCATGGTTAAACAACTAACAAAAAAAAAAAAATATTGACATTGATTCACAAATTCTCTTTTTAGATTTTGATTTATGCTTTTATAAATATTGTAAATTTAAACTTTTTTCTACCTTCAGCATGAACTTTCGTAAATATTGTTCTTTCTATGTGACATTTTATCGATAGTCCCTATAGCGTTCAATTATTTAATGATATCCTTTATACTTTTAAAGTGTGGTCGAATAGGGGTGGGATAAAAGAACGAATTCTCAATAATAAAAAAAAAAAAAAAACCCCGTCTGTACAACATAATTTATAAATTACAGTATTCCGAAACGTGTACTGCAGGTATAATTTTATGTTACACTCTCATCGTTCAAGTTTGACGAAAAG
>JAIUCT010000001.1:9409141-9441163 GCA_021307375.1 Tetraneura akinire | reverse complement strand
TAGAAATCGATAACGTTTCGACGCGTATACGGAATACACGACGGATATCACGAGACCGCGGTATAAACATGTCGGTTTTAATGTTTTTTTCGTGAGTTACCGAGTTACCGTGTTTTTTCGAAAAAAAAATAGTTTTTTGTCGGGTGACAAATTATTTCACGATTTGTTTATTTTATTTCCGAATGGTCTTCCGACGATATTTACATTCAGTAATTGCGCGTCGTCGACAATAACATGACGTATTGATTACTTTTAATTATTAAGTAATGATAATAAAATTTTTTACGTTTATTCATCAACGCTCAACAATTATATTTTAATTATTTTTTTTATTTGTATATTAACAGTGACGGATTTAAGGGGAAAGCTATAGCGTTTTTTTTTAATAATTAATTGCTCGGAGGTACATAAATTTCAATTTTCAACAGCTTCAAAAAATAATTGACAGGAACGACTAAAAGTTTTATATTTGTATACGTTATATTTTTTAGTTTATTTATTGATAAAATCTAGAGTTCAGATTTACACGCCGTAAACAAATCATGAACTATAATATGCAAATAGCCTCGAAATTATGATTTTATAGTATTTCACAAACGTTTATAAATTCCTTTATTTTATATTATTTTATGCGCGTTCATTATTTAAAATGTACATAAAATCATAACATATAATACTTGTGCGTAAATAAAAATAAAATATCACTATAATAATTATGGCTGCAATTAATTGAATTTATATAGATAACAGGAGCAATTAAATATTATATCGCTTTTCGTCGATAACAAACGAAAAAAAAGTGGATTTGACGAAAATGTAATTTAAATGGTATAATTATTAAAATCATTTTCTTTTCTTTTGTTTTTTAAAGAATAAAATTAATTATATTATATAATTTAATCAATAGTTCGGTATGACCTAAAAACGTAGAAATGTTAAAATACGCACAATTATTATTATTGTCGTTATGCTTAATATGAAAACGCGCACTTATGCGATAAATCTTGTATGCATTATTTATTTTTATTTTTTATTTCGATCGGAAATTTAATTTGACAAAAAATTTGGCAAAAATTTAAAATGTGCCGCAAAATTCCATAATATACATAAAAAATGCATCAACTTTATTAAAATAAAATTAAACGTATTTCTTTCACTAACGAACGCAAGTATTATCATTATACATATTAATAATTATTATCGTGTCTCTCGCAAATGTGAAATTCGTAAAACTGTCACTGATAGCGGCGAACATTAATTCTTTAATAAATCGTTAAAATCGTCATTGTCTCGTAATAATAATAATAATAATAATAATAAATAATATTATTATTATTATTTTTATTATATTATATTTTAAAGATTTCTTCGATTTCGTACAGGCACAAGCGAACGACCTCTGCGTTCCGGCGGCGCGTACACAAGGCAAAGCTGTGTGAATTTCCACACGCACACAAAGCCGAAACGAGCGCGCACACACTGTCGCCGTCGCCGCTGTCGCCGCCGCCGCCGTTCATTCTCCAGTCGACCACTGTCGGTGATAGTTTTCGTGCGACACGGCCACAGCGGGGTTTTTTTTGCGGGACGATCGAATCTACGTCGAGGAATAATATTTTCCAATCATTTTTTTTCTCGAGTGAGTATATTATATACGTATTACGTACTACATGTAAGTTCGAATATTATATTTTAACAGTTCGTTGCGAATATTTTATCATTATCATTATAATTTATAACGAAAATGTACATACAAATATTAGGTGTACTCATTATAATAAATGTATAAGGAAATTTTAATTAATTTTTTTCCCCATTCCAAAACGTTTTTGACGTTTCTCAAAATTTTTTTTAAATTTAATATGATAAAATAATAATAAATATGATATGATAAAATTATCACGTGAACACAATTCGCTCGACGTTGTTATAATAATAATAATTTAATATATATTTTTTTTAAACTTACACTCTTCTACGAGTAATAAATAATATAAGTACAATATTAATGTACGCGGATATCCATATAGGTATAACATATAGGTATTGTGTTCGAACCAGAATCGCGTAGTTCACATCGCGTATTGGTCATCGAAAAAATAAAAAATAAGTACCTACACTCTTATGTGGTACGATTTACGTTCAATAATTTACACGATTTTTGTGTAGTTATAACGAGTTTACATCCAAACTGGTTATTTTTTCATATTTTTACTTTTTCTGATCGGGCATAATATACTTATTGATTGCATAATATACTTGAGTACATAATAATATAATTTATATAATTATGCCGCGCTAATCAATTACGGTTTAATGTAAATAAAACGATATCATTCCAAACGACATTACTGACACGCGCAACCGGTATAAGGTAGGTATACCGCATACGCGGTTAAAGAAAGGTGTTCGGCGTGTTTTCGAAATAAAAAAAAAATAATAAATAAAGTGTATACTTTAATATCGCTTTCGGTATGGAAACGTAATATTTTTAACGGTGTGGATTATCTAGTTTTAACGTGCGCGTTAAGACGTAATAAGACGTTATTATTATTAGAAATGCGGATAACTGTGAGGCGATAAACGTAAAAATCGATTTTCGAATATACAATTTTTTGGACCGTCAACCGTATTAACGGTTTAGCTTAGGTATAGACAATAAACGCGTTTATTTCCAAAAAAAGAATATAATATCTCTAATTATGAGAATTCTGTGTCTACGATTATTTTTTTATAGTCAATATATTTCAATAATATCAAATTTCACCATTATAATATTATATTATTATGTTTTGAAACGAGAGGATTCATTTTTTTTTTTATTTTATGTATTATTAACGTTTCTATCGATCGACAAACATATATTATAATATTCGATATTATTCCGTTTAAGTGTGTATAATAAATAAATTATTATTGCGTTCGTGTGTTCCTATATCAATTATTGAAAAACCAAAAATATTAAATACGATTAAAAAATGGCTGTTTAACGGAATTTTCATATAAGTACTATGTAGTCACGGTATGTTTTAAATATATATTTTATTATACATATTTTTTTTTTTTTTTTTTTTTAAATTACAAGAAAAACGGCTAGTAAAACAATCCATTGGAATTACACATCTATATCTAATATTTTTATTTGTTTTATCCTCAATTTCGTCATAGAATATTATTATTAAACAAGATTAAATGGAAATTCGCCCACATCTCGTTAATAATATTCGTTATAATACCTGCATTCCACCTTTTATTTTATTCGGTATGTATTGTTATATAATAATAAGTACTGTTTTCAAGCCAATCATTTTCTGTTTTGTAATTCCAATAATAATTTACGAGTATTATTAAACGAAGACGATTTTCCTCGTTAAACATGAAAAACGTTTTCCAACTTCGCGTAGGTATTACCTTTAGCAGCGTTATAATTTTGTATTATTGTGTGTACTGTACGTATTACATAATAATTTTATATAGATACTTATGATTACCGATGGGTGGACTTATAAAAATAAAATGTTTATTAACACTGGCAAAATTATCTTTATTGATACGTACACACATATAAAAATATAAGTTTAGTGTACATTATTCTATTCGGAATAAGTTTATAATTATAGTTTTTAAATGTATATAACGCGCATATATTATTATCTATGTGCAAACACACTTTTTTATTTTTTCATTTTTCGAGGATTAGTTATTGTAATATACTTACGCGTCAGCTGCTCTCGCATTATAATTTATAATATACGTACGTGTAAAGGTAAACACACGTAACCACATACAACGGATAATAATAAAAAATAAAAAAGATAACGAATTTCATATACGAGTATAAGGTACTAATGGTATCCGATTTTTCGTAAAATTCGAATATTAAGTACGTATAATTTATTATTATAACAGTTTTATTTTACGGTAATAGGTTCATTAATATTATTTTTTCAAATTTACCGCGTGTTAATATATGCACGGATAAAATACTATTGTTTATATAATAACAATAACAATATAATATAACGTGGCGGACGAAAAAGCAAATTAAATTAAATCTAAACAAAATCTATTATATTATGATTCACACGATAATACCATTTTTTTTTTTTTTTTTTTTTTTTTGGAGATCGTCCGAATAAATAAATGTTTGGAGAACTATTATACAGGTATATAATCAGGTATAGACACGCGTTTGTTAACGAGTTTATATAAAATGATAAATAATAATAACGAACCGAATATAGTTTTGGACGTCGAGATTTGTTTACAGTCATATTATATACACCTCTTCCTAGCTAGTACATCATTTTCATGTGTATTTACTATATTGTTCTGGCGACGAAGACGTTTTTTATTTTATTTTATTTTTTTTTTACGATCGACTGACGGTCGAACGGATGTCGCGAACACTGTCTCCCGAGATTTCTTACAGCTATTAAAACATCGCTTTGTATATAAAACATAGTAATAATACTCGTATATATATTATAAATTTCTTGTAGCGACGTTTTTAAAAACTGTCGGTCCATTTATTTATTTTTTATTTTTATTTTTGTACACAAAAGAAACGATAATTATTATTTTAACACGTTTTAGGCGACCTCCACGGCAATTACAGGTGTAACCTATACCTGTATATAAAATAAAATAATATAATATTATTATCCGTGTATATTTCTATTGGTATCCTCGCGCATAAACATAACGTCCGTATAAGGTTGTTTTTGTTAATGGAAACGGTGTTGCCTATTTAATATATTATAATGTATATAAATGTATATTATGTTAGAGTTTGGAGTATATAAAGAAAAACAAAATATAGCGATTTGGAAATCGTTACGGATTTGTAGAGGGTGTTTCTCACCTTGTTCCAAATGTTTTTTCACGTTATTTCCGATCCGCCAGCTGCAAAATATTATAATATATTTTATATTATGTGCGATCGAAAAACGAAAAAAAAAAAAACACAAAGTTTGTCTTCGCCATCACATGCAGGAGACAACTTTTAAGCGTACACAATATATAAGAATATAATTTCATCGTAATATATTGAGAAAAATACTCTTATATTAAAATTTTCCAAAAACTGCCGCGAACAGAAAGGTTAACGAACGAATCATATTGGTCGCAGGACGAAGAAATATGGGCCGAACTCATAAGCACCTATACCTGTATTTGTACTCACTGCGCCAGTTATTGCCAGGATATAGTACCAGGTTGGTATTTTTTTATATAACCTAACCCGCGGTAACGTAGGTACATCACGACGGTAATAATTGGATGAGAAACCCGAAAATACGTGCCGGGCGTTTTTCAACGACACGCGGCGAAGTTACAGTACGTCGGTGCGACGCGTGTAAGTCGGGTTTAAAAAAAAAAAAAAAACAATCTATACCTAGTAACAAGTGTCGGGTAACGAGCGATACTAATTGGTACAGGACAACACGTATATAATATGCTATTATACACATTTATATATCGTACAAACGACGTCTCTACGTAATGACATACAAATTATATTCTATAATAATAATAATAATATTATTATTATTATTATTATATTATACGAGAATTATATATATATAATATTATCGTGAACAAAACGAGCAACACGAGTTTGACTTTTGAATTTTCCATCGACACACGTCACAGGCGGGGGGAAAAAAATATGAAAAATAAAAAATACGGCACGCAAACGTAATATTATATTATATTCGTATATAAGGTTTTGTGTTGGTGTCTCGGTGAAACGATATTATTATCGTATTGCCGACGAAACGTAAACTATATAAAATAAATAATGTATAATCATTTAAATATTAAATATCATTATATTTTCTGGAAGTGTACCTCTTTATTTTAGAACGATATTATAGTGTAGTATCTATTATTACTGATGTCACTATGACTATATATAGTATCAGTATGTCGTAACGGATAAAAATTGAAATATTACGGTCATAAACAATTCGGTTATAAACGAACCGCACACGAAAATTCAACGAATCGATACGGTTTAAAAAAAAATAACGTAAAATAAAATAATATCATTTTCGAAATATTAAAATATTCGAAATCGCATATTAAACGGAGTATAATATTATATTAAAGTAATGGTCGTGAATTCGTGATAACCTCGGGTTCCAGACGTCGATATTTCGTACGCCATATGTCAATAAATTATAATTTTTAATACCTATATTATATAATATTATATTAGGTATGTCTAATTTTTAACCTGATGACCTACAGCTGTAGCTGCGAGACAGAGAAGAAAATCCAATTCTAAAAACATCAATATAATATCTGTTGAGTTTATCGGTTCAACACGATTATTATATTGTCACGCGCGTGACGTCCTCAAAAGATGATTTTTTTTTTTGTTATCAAACATAATCAATTATAATATTATTTTCGTTTTTTAACCAGCTGCGTTCATTGCGTTTTGTGTTTGATTTCATTTCGTTACAATAATAATTATAATTACTAGTTAAAATAAACTCAGTATACCAATAGATATTATGATATTATAATAAATCGAAATTCCGTGATGCGTACTCGTCTCGTATTACCGATAATATTATATTTTGTCTTGAAATAAAACGCTATATTTTATAATCGCATATTAAATATATAAAAATATAAATCGTATATTTTATAACGAAAATTTTTTGTCGGTATTAACTGATATTATGGCGTGTAGAAATGATGGAATGTGGTCGCGGACAAAGTGTTAAATTGTATAAAAATTACAAAATTATCGATGAAATCACTAAACGAATAATCTAACATTTTTTCGACCGTTCGTTTTTTAATAACACTGTGAAATATGATAATATTATTCATTACCGTCGAAAGTCCAAGTTATTTTTATAAAATATGTATATAACATTATTGCGTTCTTCGAGATCCTGGTGAAATCTATACAATATTATGACTTATGATGTACCTACTTATAGTTGAACGGGTGTAGTGTTTGTCGTTTGACATTTCCTAGTTTAATAATCAAAGTTGTTTCGTTGTTTTCGCCACAATGGGAAGAATCAAGAATGTTTGTCCCACCTCGCGGGAAACTTCCGGACGGACGTTTAATCGCGATGTTTATTAAAATTTACCAAAAAACGGTCGTCGTGAAGTTTGACGACGAAATATTCGTTCACGTGCTTTTTAGGACGGTTGTTATTATAATATTATTATAATAATATCGCATTGGTATGGTGCTGGGATACGCGTAATATTTTATGTAAAATAAAAATGTAAGAAGAGAGAGAAAAAAATGATAAATAACGAGAAAATGAAAAAAAAAAAAGGTCGTCAACCCCACCGAAACCGAACGTATTGGTCTCACGTCGGGACAACAGCGACGGCGGCAATCCCTCTCGCTGGCAATGATCCCGGATGCGCCGTAAATAATAATCGTCCAGACGCAATATTTAAATCTGGAGTGTACATTAAGTGGATCTTTGTTTGATATCGTTCTAATAGATAACTGTTATATAGTTATAATATGTATAATACGTTATTATAATTTATATAGTGCCGTTTGCCGATGACAGATGTGCGTTCGATTTAATATAAACGGTCGTATGCTCGTGAAAACGAATAATACTAAAAAAAAAAAAATTAAAATAAATATCGTACGAGATTAGGTTCGTCCGTTCCGAAATCACGACTGGAAATATAATTTTGACGAATTTTTCGTTTTTATCTCCATTTTATAGTAATATAACATATAATATTAGGTATAAACGGGTATGTCGCGGTGATGGTCGCGCGCACGAGCAATTTAAAAAAACGTGACTTAGACGAACCGTTGTATAGTTATCGACCCGAACGAGTAATATTATCCCGTAAGCACGTTATACAGGGTCTTCGGAAATTATTCGTGTGATGTATATGGTTATCAATTACCCACCGTTTCCGCGATCACTCCGTATACGCACTAATGTTATTGTATCGCGTTTAATATTATAATATATTATAAAATAAAATATAATACGTGCGCGCATATACATTACGGAGTGATCAAGATATCATGTTACAAAAATAACATTCGTCGTACGAAATTTACTATCGCTCTGTATATAATATAACTCGTAAACTAATACATATATTATTATTATATTATCGTATGTACGAATATATTAGGTATAATAGTCGTCGGAAACAATGCTATTATATAACAATATTGTTATTGTATTTCGGAGACGGTTTTTTTCTCCTTCATATACATACGTACTTATATCATGTATTTTAATTGTTATTGTATACGTTAATTTTCTCTAAACCGTTTGTCCATCATGGTAAATGGTAATCGAAACGACCGTAAATCGGACGTTCAACTTAATTTTATGTATGGCAAAGAATGACGTTTCGGGAAGGAATAACTCTTAACTATTATATTACTGTTCGACTCGTGTCTGACGTTTAGTAAAAAAAACGGAACGGGTTAAAAATTAATAGTAGTATACTATTACTACTACATTATATTATTATACCTGAATATTTTGAATATTCTCTGATTTTTTTCGTTAGTTTTGTATTATTTCATTAGGATATTATCATATTATGTATACTGTATTTAAACGTATTTTTGCCATATTTGTCACTCGTTCAGTTTACGTTTTACAGTTTTATACAAACGATATTGTCGAAAAACGATAAAAAAAAAAAAATAAACAACGTCGTCGTTTAGTCTGATCGCCCGTTTAAAATTTTAATCGCAACAAAAGTGAAACGTAATTATTTATAATATTGTAAAACTGTTTAATGCGCGAAATCATTTCAGTAACAGACGTAACCATATTATTATTATTATGATTATTTTTATTTTTATTATTATTTTATCTTTATGTAAATTATTGCTCCCGTAACGCAGCGGAACAATATTTGTTATAATAAAATCATTTATTGTTTTCGTTATGGTTTGTAAGGTTTTTCGTATTATATACTATATGTACTCATTACTAATTCTTGATTATAAATTACTACTACAACGATTGTCGAGTCATTTAAAAACTATTTCTATTCAAATCGCTCGTCGTAAATTATTATCATGTACACAGCGTACATTATTCGTATACCTAATTATAGCGAAAATCTATATTCACTGGGAAACGTCTGCAGTGCGATTTCTTCCTCGTTTTTATAATGTCTCGCTCAACAAGCGGAAAAAAACGTATAAATGTACAAATAATATAATATCTTGTTTCAATATTTTTTAACGATTGTCCATAAATAGAAACAGTAAAATATTTAAGATTGTGTCCGCACCAGCGGTTAAAATAATATTTAGTCGAAGGGAATAATGACTAGGTTTTCATAATATTATGCATTGCAAAATGCATAATAATAATATGTTAGGGTTAATGTATGAAATTTTGGCAATATTTTATATTCAAATATGTTATTACACGAATTAACGTATATTGTTATATACACACTACTTTTCGAATAATAATTATTTAATTGCAAAAACAATACATTTTGGACGAGATTTTTGATTTTTAAGTTTTCGAAAATATTTATAAATCGTATAAAATAATATTTAATTAATACAAAATATAATGTTTAAATTTAAATTTTCTTAAGAAAGTCTTATGCGTGTACGAGTCAATACTCGTCTAATACTCGTCTAATAACTCATATTAGAACAGTATAATAATTTAATTAAATATAATCCGAATTCCTATAGTTACGTCCGCGCTCTAACATAATATTATTTTAATAAAGGTTCTAGACCTTTTATGGTTCGCTTACCCAATAATCTACTATATACGCATAACGTAACATTTTTATGACTTTAACGAAAATTTATTATTTTTCAAGTGTTGAATTTTGGTATTTTATAGTTTATATATACTTCAGCGAAGACAAAAAAAAAAAAAAAAAAACACTTTAAACGTATTAATAATAAATGTGTCGTTGTCTTTATATTATAATGATTGTTTTGTAATATAAATGTCATCGCAAGAATATGAAGTACGTTCATAATTCTTTGCAAATACTCGTAATAATAAAAGTTAACGTTTATTAATTATTATTTTCTCGTATATTGTTGTATACTCTTTACTCTTGAGTGTACACACAGAGTCCGTTTAGCTTTTGGTTGATAATCGGATATTAAATATTATTATTTATTTATATATCTTATTTAAAACGTATACGTTTCATAATAATAATTATTGTTATTGTTATTTATTGTTTATTATATCGTTTTACTATCGATATATGTGCGTTTGTATTTGTTTTTTTTTTTTTTTTTTTAACTGAATTTATTCAACGTGACAACGAACAATAGTCAATAATAATTATTGAGACATCAAAATAAATAACAAAAGGTTTTAATAAATTATTGTTTTTAATATCACGTAAACGTGTATATACGTACCTATAAGCCTTTTAGACCCACGTGTGTGTACACATGCGTAAATAGATGCCAAATATTATTATGCTATTGAAATTTAAGGTTGTTGCCCCGAGTTTATTTTAGTTCGTAATAATATATTGTTATTCATTATAACATGTCTGCTTGTTTACTCGATTCGTTAAATACGATTTTTTTTTTCTTCCATACGAAACTAGAACGATAATTCGTTTTGTTTATTCCGCCGCGTGTACATAATATTATTATTATATTTTATTTATTATAAAATACATCCGCCATATCATTCGCATAATATTATAACGTATAATAATATGCCGATAAAGAGCGCATTTACTTGAAAGTGGTATTTGGTTAGTGCATTAATATAATATTATTAGGTACCATAAGATAGTGAATTCTGGCGATTCGGCGATATTTATTAAGGACCATTAAGGAAATTACTCGCCATCGGATAATGGTTATTGCCATTGTCGGTCTTAACGAACAAAGTTTCCAATGATGTTCTTTTTTTTTTTTTTTTTATGGTTATTTGTATTATTTTTCCGTGTACGGTGTACCTATTTCACTTCCAATGCACGCGTACACGGGAAAATAATATATTATTAAAAAGACAGCGCAGGGAAAATCGTATTGCATCGGCTATCGTAAACACAACGTGGAAAGTTTACCACTATTATATCGATTTTCGTACGCGGTAACAGCAGTGTATTACCAAAGCCAATAATCATACAAAATAATGTCCATCATTTATCTCGTTTCTATTGTTTCTATTGTATACAAATATGTTGGTATGTGAATAATTGTACATTTGTACATTGAATATCCGCGTATTTCGCAGTTTTTGTAATTTCGATCGAAAACGATCGGATTTATAACACACATTAAAGTTTATACCATTTGTATGATTAAATCATTTTTATCATTCGATTTGTAGTACAATAATCGTGGACACGAGTACTTAACTGATCATAATAATATTACAATTTAATAATATAACAGCGATTTGTTTTGATTGGTCGTTAAAGTTTTTGAAGGAGAAGACTGTAATGATCAAGTTTTAATAATATCAATAATAAACAAATTAGTCCATTTAATATATAATTATATTTATAATATAATTATTGCGATTTTATTATACATTTTTATAATAATTTTTATATTCTTCTTCTTCTTCTTCTTCTTCTTCCTTAAATCGCTCGTAAATGGCTATCGCTGTCATCACGAAACCTCTTCATTTCTCTCTGTCATACGAATCACCAAATGATAATTATAATATTATTATACTGTATAATTAAAAACGAAATTTAAGGTAAACTTTAGAAATATTCTCCTCTTAAGACAATAGTAATTACAATTAAACAATAGAATGAATTAATTATCGTACTTTATTTAATCATTGCAATATATTGAAAAATTAAGATTGGTATAATATGTAAGATGCTCTGAAACATTATTTTATATGATATAATACGTAATACTATTGATAATTTTTTCAAAAACTCGCAACCGAATCATAGCCGAATATTTGTATTTTCCCGAGCGTATATAGTACCTACTGAAATCGAAACATTTACCCAGTATTCTACCGTATTATTCTGGTTAAGTCAGATTTGTATTATTTATAAAGGCGATCCCCTCGAAAATGTTTTGGACAGTTTCGGTTTTGTATTAATATATCATCCTATATTTTATACATTAATTCATAAATGGAACGTTTTAGGGATTTACAGATCTCCACTTAAAAAGATAGACATAAAGGGTATAAAAGCATCGTGTCACTCACAGTGTTGGTGTCATATAAATGTATAATATTATATAATGGAAGACTAAAAAATATCAATACATGTTGACGTTGAGAATAAAATAACATGAAATACGAATATTACCTTTTACCTAAATAGGCACACTCGTATAATTTATTTTAAAAATATATTCCTTCATAAATTTATTCTTTACTGACAGTAATTATTTTGTTCAGGTAAAATTAATAGCATTACAAAAGTATACAATAATTTATTAACGTATAAATTCGGAAAATACGAGTATAATATTATAAATTATAATACAATATTTATGAGAGAAATGTCCATTAATTATTATTGGTCGAGCACTCAGGAGTATTTGTCAAAAACGTTGTACGTTATTATTATTAATTTATTTGAAAACAATAATTTATAATGAAATATCATCCCCGAGTTTTAAAAACGCATACGTATAATATATTTCGTTTTAAAATCGACATATAAATTGTTGGAAAATTCATTTTTACATTAAAATGACAACACAACGATATATTTTTGTTATTATTACATAGTATAACCGTACGCGGGCAACGTATAACACCTTTATAGACTATTAAATTTTGTTCGTTTTGAACGCGTGTTAATAATTTATTTCCATTTAACGTTTTTTAAAAATGTATATATTAGGTATCTAAAATAAAATAGGGTATTAAAATATATTATTGTCGTGTGTATTGCTTAAATAAATTACGACTTCTTTACTTCATTGTATCGATAAAAATTAAATTTTATTGTTATTTTAATTTTATTATAGCCAATTACGGTGTTAAATAGTGTTATGCGATGAAATATTATATTATCGTTATCTTATCACGACTATTGTGATATAGGACGAAAATATTATCTTTTTAATATCCATCATTAGCTAATGGTTTGAGTCGGGCTAAATTTTACACGAAACGATGATAGTATGATACCATATGAAATTATGTACTAAATCCATAAAAAATATAATTTTAATGTTTAAAGCATAAAAATTATAATAGTTTTAATGATGATCTTTTAAAGTTTTTACATTTTAAAACTTTGTATATTATTTTAATATCATACCTATTATTATTATTATTATACTAGTAATATATAATATAATAAAATTTTCTCGGGATAAATGTTAAAATATTTTCTTGTTTATAAATGGGCCGTAAATGTTGTTATTTAAATAGTTTTTTCGTAAAATAATAATAACTTTTTTTTTTTTTTTAAAAAAAAAATATAAAATTCATATTTTACCTCTATCACATCAGATTATACGAAAACAGATTGTGCCCTCCCTATCCTAACCATGTTAAAAATTAATACGGTTCTGTAATTAGCTCGCCGAGATAAGTGACTACAAAAAATGTAAAACAATAAATAATAATCGACATTCAACATAACAGGCAACAGTTCAAAACGTTATCAGACATTATAGAATCTGATATCATTGTCAGGTGTATCACCAACATAATATTATAATATTGTAAATAATTGTATTCCATTAATAATACGATCATAGCTTTCTCGGTGAGGTTGAGAATGCACATTTTTGTTTACTCGATAAGTGCAAAGTTTTCATCTAATCTGGCCTCTATCAACAGTGATCTCTATATTGTTATATCTAAAAACGCCGTTTTTAATAGGCAAAAAATATACACGAGTGATACCATTTAAATAAATTAATCGGGAGAACAGCGTTATCGGTGAAATAAAATTTAATTAACAGTGGAAATGATTGAAATATTCATATTATATTAACATGATGATAATAATAACAATAATGTCACTTCCGTATTACGTGTTCGTTAATCAATATTAAAATATTATTTTTCGACATTCAATATTATCGTTCACATCATAATATTAAAAATGTTGTGATCGGTTATTATGAAAAATTTTAATCGTAATTTTTGATTGTTAATTTGTTGTTTGTTCTTCGTTTAGGCTCATCGTCATCATGACATCGCCTGCAGCGTCTCCGCAAAAACCGGCCATCACAAACTCCACGGCGTCTCCGGCCCGTCTGCCCAGCGCACAACCAACGCCCACGCACAATTCGCAACCGGCCGCAACCGCAACCGCACTCGCGCAGACGGTCGTCGCTGGCGCGCAGTCTGTCCAGGGAAAATGGCAGTGCGCTCTACGGGACAATCCGGTAATCGCCAGCGGAACAATGGCCTGGACGCGAGTGTGGAGACTCTCCAAGCTTCTGCTCCAGACTGAATGTTAGATACGACTGGCGGCGGACGATTGGACGGGATGACGACGACGACGCGTTTTTTTAGATTAATAATATTATAGTCTTGTTTTAATTTGATTTTTTTTTTTTGTTATTCTTTAAATATCTATATTGTCTCTGGAAAAAAAAATTGTTGTTTTTAGCTATATATATATTATGTAATAATAATAAATAATAATAGTTAGGTATAAAATATTATAAATATTGCCAAAAAACGATCGCTGTATCGTTATAATATTTATTGACTAGAGTATAAAACAGAAAAAAAAATTTTATGATGTATATACGTCATAAATAATATTAATCGTATCTGTCACGACGACGATGTCGTTTTTTTCTTCTTTAATATTCAATCTTCATAGATCCAATAGGTTAGTATATAATGATATCAACTGTACTAATATTAATTATGTATAAATTTTCAAATATTAACGTTTTGTATCGTAGTATTTTTTGTAAGGTTAAAATTTAAAAAAAAACTCCTGTTGATTACCAAAAAATAAAAAAAAAAAATGGATAATTTTTTAGAATTTTTTTTTTTATATTGTACGTTTAATATTGATATTGATAATGCGTTTTGAACGCATCGAAAATAAAGACTCTCGAAAGGTATACGCACCTACGTTTGACCGTTTTTCAAACGCATACCTCATCTATACCCGATTAAGAATGATGGAAAAATTTCACGATACGGACGAGATTTGATCGAAAACACACGCGTTTTTATCAAAACTAATGTCAATAATTATAATATTGTATGAAAATCATTCGCCAAAACACACACACGCTTTTACGTTTACGTTAAAATCCGTTAAGTTAAAAAGTTAAGTCCGTACCATAATAATAATAATAAAATAGTGTAGAACGATATAATAACGACGGTTTATTGTAGTATAAAGTATAATCCGAAACGCTTAAATTACGATAATAATAGTATTACGCCTATGATATTGTAATATCTGTATTTATTTTATTTTTTTTTTTTATATATTATATACGTGTACTTAGATTATTTATTACTCGTATAGTCGTATTAATTAATCATAATTATTGTACCTATTATAATCGTAGTGTCATATTGTATTATTATTATTATTATTTGTATATGGTAACGAAACGTGTAAAACAATTATTAAGGAATTATAATGACAGGGACGTAGTATTTAATATATATAGCAGTACTGTGTAATTATTACTAAATGTTAGATATAAATTTTTTTTGTAATTATTATTATTATGATTAGATATTTAGAGAGAGACTGTTTTAAAGTTTTTTTTTTTTTTTTTTTTTGTGTGTGATCACTGATCCTCATAGCGCATATAGCAATAAAATAATAAAAAATATTCAAACGATCGTTACCTGTACCCGTATATAAATTAACGTTAACGATTTTATACTCCTTTTAGTATATATCACGTAATATAATTATATATTATAATATTACGAACACGTGTTTTTTTTTTTTTTTTTTTTAATTTTTCATATAATAATATTCAAAAGTTTTGTATTTATTAGATAATATTAAAGTCATATTTCGTTTAATCATATAATATTATATAGTTATAACAGCCCCCCACCTATAAATAGGTAAATGTTATCACTTATCATGTTAATGAATATATTATTGTTTACCTATGTCATTTTTTGTACACTTACACGTATTAAACCTATTTCGTATTATCACACTAACAGGATAATACCGTATAGTCTGATAGTAGCGATATTTTAACGAGCACATTGTTTGACTCTATTTTTTTCTTCTTTTTTGTTATACAAATATTATTATATTAATTTTATTCGCGTTTATAGACCATAAATCTTATTACGAGACTACACGATTTTAATTAGTTAAATTCTCTCAAACACTCACCAGATAAACGTACAAGTCATCACTATTACCCGTCGAATATTATATTATCTATGTAATATTGTAATATACTGCAATCAATAATTGTAATTTTAGACGAACATAACAAAAACAACAACAACAATAAATAATAAAAATTACTGGACGAAGAATTAACTATTTTGTATCTGTCGATTTATCTTATTTAATGTACGTGCATCGATGTTCGTTGTTTTAATTTTTACAATATCTCGTTCATTATTATTATTATTATTATTATTATTATTATTATTATTATTATTATATTAATTCATATAATGGAATAAGACTATCGATTGTAATAATTGTTAGACGTATTATTAGGATAATATTATTGGTAATGCATTTTTACGTTTTTACGTGTATATGTACTAGTTTATAATGATAACAATTATGTCGTTTTATATTTTATAAAAATATTTTGTAGCGTGTTTCTTAAACATTGTTTATGATACTATTGTGGACTGTTGTGAACAAGAAATCTTACTATTATTATTATTATTATTATTATTATTATTAATTATAAAACATTTAAAATCACAAATATTGTTTATTTGTATTTTTAAGTTCGGTATAGACTAATTATTGTCTAACGAACTGTTACAACACACATCGATCGATTGCTGGTTAAAATTTATAGAAATATTTTTATTATTATAAAGAAAACTATACACACAAGTTATATTTATAATAAATCTTTTACTAATATTTTAGTATATTAAAATTTGAAAAGTTATACTAAATATGATCTATAGTTTTTCTTGTAATTCTTGTGATTTTTTAGTTAAAGTTTTATAATAATAAATAATTAATTACTCAAGAATAAGTAGATGTACTGTATGAATATATTATAATTGAATACCGATACTTTTTTTTTTTAATTTAGTTTTCAATGTTTCTTTTACGATACTAGTGTATCATTTTTTACCATGTAAAATATCAAACTAAATGGTACTTAAATAATAAAAACGTTAAGATACACATAATACGTATATTATTATTGTATTAATGCTATATTAAAAATAATGTACCATTGCTGTTTATTTATTTTGTAACAGAAACGGGTTAACTAGTAAAATTGTTTAATTATGTAAAATATTGTAACTTTGAACTCATAAGGCGAATGGTTGATTAAATATTTGAAATTGAAATCAATCGTGTCTATATGAATATAATATGATCTAATATTCAGATTTGTTGCACTTTATCTGTTGTGTGCGGTGTAATCACATATATTGTAAAAAATAAATAAATTCAATGTTATGATGCTCGTGCGTTAGCGATTTTACATAATGATTCTTATCGAAATTCTTCATTTTAGATTGACATTCTCTTAGATAAGTCACTATTAAATTGATTTGAACATAAAATATACGTATGTAGTGAGTAATGTGTATGTAAGTTCAAAGTAAAATAGATGATATCCAGTATAGAGGAATAATAATTATTATATTATGGTCAAGAGAACACACACATAAACATAATATTATATAATATATTATATTATTATACGTTGTGTTTACAACAAGTAAAGTATATTTTGATATAGTTTCGAAGATAATAAAATAATTTTGATTTTAAATTTTACTTATAAAATAAGTACATATTATACTCATATTTTTATCCACCTAAAAACGTGTATTACATATTATCTATCCGATTCAAAAATAGTAGGCATACGAAAAAATATCATATTTTATGATATACGATGATATAGTATCTAGTATCTATATATTATTATGAATGTTTAGATAACATTATCAATAATAACATATTATATCATTTGGTATTTAAACTTTTTCATCCTACAGCTTTTATATGTATAACGTATAAGTATAATATTTACAATATTTTGACGGTTCCCAAATTAATATCGACAAAATATGTGTTTCCATGTATAGGTACACATTCATTTTTGTATTATTATATAAAATAAATTATGTATTTATGAACTGAAATTAAATGTTTGATTAGATTTATTCAGATAAATAATAATAATTGATATTCAGTGAAATGGCCGAGCTTGTTTGACTTTGGCCCACTCATACATTTTATATATTTATTACTTATATTATACTCATCACTTAGGATATTGATCTCACAATTTTATATTATTTATAAATTTATAATACGCATTGCATGTCTATTCTCGAAATTTGTACGTCAACAGATTTTGTAAAAACATAGAAAATTTTCCAAGTGGTCTAATTTATAATACCTACACGTAAGAATGTTTTACTACATTTTCATTATGGTCGAAATCGGTATCAAAATTGTAATATTGTAGACTTGTAGTTTACAATAATTTGCAAGTTTATTCTCAAAGTTTACACGTCACCAAACTGCGTCTCCACTCTCGAGGGACTTTTAATTATGTCACGTGGCGTGTATCATTTCGTGTACGATAACGTCTAGAACGGACTTACCGTCGGTCGTGTAATCTACATCAGTGTACAATTTTTGACATTATAACAAAGATAATTTTAATAAACAATTTGTTTGTTCTTTTATTAAATTTACGCTACGTTTCTGAAAACCACTCACATTATACGAATACCTAAGTATTTTTCTTTGTACAGTTAAATAATATATAAAATTATATTGTAAAATGTTTAGTGTATTATTTAATACATTTTTAATAATTATTATATTATGTGATATCAGATATGTTTTTTAATATTATTATAATGACTATGATATGATGAAAAACAAAAAAGGTCGTGCTCGTGGAAATCGTTTCGTTAATATTTCAATAATAATTTTAAATATATATAATATATTGATCATTTTAGTCGTATAGTTACTTTTTCACGGAAAAACTTGCGCGATTAAATTTTGATATACGAGTAGGTATGCGTAATAATTAATGAAAAAGTTATTAATATAACAATAGTACGCGTTTATTTGTTTAACTATGAGTTATTCCAACATATTTTATTATGAGTGATTTATACTTTATGACTTACATTAAATAACTTAATATTATTTTTTTATTATTAATTATTATAGAGCATTATTCAGTATAATAACAATATTCTTATAAGCTCATTAATCTTATTTCTTAAATATGTTATCAGGAAAAATAACGGGAAATAATGTTTTAAATATTATTTTTATTATATTAATTGTTTTTGTCGGGCGTGAAATTAAAATATTATAGTAATTTTTCAATAAATAAAGGTATTGAAATAAAAAAAAAAAAAACGTGTTATATTAGTGCTAGGTTTTTTTTTATTAATTGGGTTTTTTTTTTTTTTTTTTTTAAATATAATTCAATTCCTTCTGTCATTGAACATATTTACATAATTTTGATAACAATATAACACCTTAAATTTTTTAAAACAATATTAAATGTAAAAATAAATTTTATTTAAATGTTATATTTAGTTTGTATTATATCATAGGCTCTTTCAGCAATCATAATGCAAGATGAATGACTATACGCGCTAGTAATCATTGGCATAACAGATCGACCGATTACTCGCAAATTTGAAATACCTATCACATTTAATTCGCTGTCAACCACAGCATCAGGGTCGGTTTTTAATCCCATCCGACATGATCCGGCTGTACTTGATGTTGTTGACACCATGTATTTCAACAAGCATTCCCAGTGTTTATCGGTCTTTTTATCGTATTTAGCACATCCATCAAGGTTAATACCTTCTAAAGTTGCATTAACCAACTTCATTGCATCAGATTTTTCAATTTTGGATAGTATTTTAATGGCTTCGAGTAAACTTTTTACATCGTCTTGATCAGATAACATATTGCCAATGATAATAGGATTTTCTAATGGATTTGTGCTCCTTAAAAGTACTTTACCGTTACTTTTTGGGTTAATTAAAGCTATTGTAAAAATAGAAAAAGCACGTTCGTTATTCAATTTTGAATAAACGGATAACAAATTATCACTAAAACCAAACATTGATTTTAACTGACATAATTTCGATGGGGAATTTTTGGGAACATAAAATTGATGAACTTCAATATCGGAAAATGCAGATTTAGTTACACCAGTGTTTAAAAATCCACCAAAATTCATTCCTTTTGGAAAACTTAAAAGTCCCGAATTTCTAGCCAAGTAGTTAAAGGCGATTTCTTCATTCGATTGATTTGAAACAATTGGTTTGTCGTATGACATAACAAAACCAGTAAAAACCGGTGTGATTAATAAATTTTCGCCTACAGGTAAATTCTTTACTACGGGTACATCCATTTGAGATAAATGTTTTTCAGGTCCTATGCCCGAGGCCAATAATATTTTAGAAGACCCAATAGCACCGGCACAGATTAATACTTCTAAGCTAGCTTTAAGTGTTAATGTTTTACCAAATTTCGTCTGAACTTCAATTCCAGTGGCTTTCATTTTTATTTGATCAATTATGACTTTTGTTACTCTGGAGTATTTCATAACTTTTAAATTTTGACGTCTGAAAATTGGACTTAAATATGCTTTAGCGGTGTTTATTGCTCTGCCATTCTTTATTATTCCTTGCATTGAAACAAATCCCACTTCAATGTTCTTATCATTTATGTCTACATTTTTATAGCCAATATGTTCAAAACCAGAACTTATGACATTTTCTAAGGTACTTACTTCAGTTTTTCGTATTTTATTGACTGGAATAAATCCATTATTTCCGTAAATAGTACTATTCATTTCGGTCTTAGTGATTGTTCGAGTTTTTTCAATTTTTTTAAAGTAAGTTTCTGTTGTATTGTAAGACCAACCTTCTATGCCTTTTTCACCAAGCAAGTTATACATTTTTTCACTTCCTCTAACATATTGTTGAGCACAAATGGTACTGCTTCCTCCTAAGCCTATACCTTTGTGTATTTTCATGTTTCCGCTAATTCCAAATCCAGTTGTATAATCTGGTTCTATTTTATACTGCCAGTCAGTAAAACTATTTAACGCACGATCCCACAAACCAGGAATTTGAGTTATAGGTAATGCGTCTCCACCTGCTTCAATCAATAGTATATTCCAATTATGGTTTTGAGATAGTTTGTTTGCTAAAACACAACCAGCATTACCACCTCCAACTATAATGAAGTGAAATTCTTCTCCATTAATGATATTATGAGTGCAATCTCGGGGGTATATATTATCCTCTATAATTTTATAACGTTGATAATCTAGTTGACTTAAAACTTCTCCTATTATGCCAACAGCATTTAAACCACTATCAAAACGGAATTTACGGTATGAATTAATATATTCATACGTAGATACTTCATCGTCTTCTTCTACGCTTTCATCATCATATTCATAGTCATTATCTACGATATTGTTATTTTCTTCACTTTCCTCATTTTCGCTATTATATGTTTTGTAATAATTTTTTTTAATTGTATGTTTGACAGTTTTGTGGGTCGAACTAACAGAATCATTCTCGATGTTTATGTTTTTATTGTTTATATCATTTTCATTGTTTTTATTATTAAACTGATTAGTTTTATTTTCCTCTATTTCTTTAACATTAATCTCTCTTTTATTGGTGTTGGTATTTTCTTTAGAATAAACATTATTCTGCAGTTTTATGTTTCTTTTATTTGTTATATTAACGTTTTGTTTTTTAATAATATTTATTTGTTTAGAATTATTATTGATTTTGTTTACAACTTCTTCATCACTACTGGAAGAGTTTGTATCTTCTTCAGTATTACTATTGTCTTCCGTTGAAGTATTTTTCTCACTGTTAGTTTTATGCACTGAAGCAGTATCATGTTTATAAACGCTTGTTATTTTATGTTTATTGAGAGCTTGGAATTTCACTTCACTATTTTTGCCAAGTGTGCTTGATTCGTTTGATTCATTATTAGAAGATTCATCTGATTTTAATGTAGTATCAACTTGACTTCCCAATTTTTTAATATCTTTTACTTCAGTTTTTTTACTGGTATGATATTCATTTATTTTCTTATTTACCAAATTAGATTGGACGTTGTCTTCTATTGAGTTACTTTGAGATGATAAACTTTTTTCACTTTCATTATTATCTTTGTTATTATTATAGTTATTTGTTATATGTTGATCGTGTTTGTGAGAAATTTTGGTATTCCTATAATTTAATTTAATATCTGAGTTTCGCTTCTTTTGATTATTATCAATATTTACCTTATCACTGTCGCAATCTACATTATTATTAGTTTGTTTAATTTGAGTAAATCGACGTGAAACATTATTATTTTTCAAATTATAAGATCTACCCATAGTATTTTGATAATTTTTCGAAGATTCATAATCACTATTAGTCTCTATATTATTATTATTGTTATGATTAATTGATGTGAATCTATTTTCGTTCTGTGAATTTGAATTTTGTAATTTATTAATATTCATCTGCGAATTAATGTTTTGATAATTTACGTTAGAATTTTCATTGTTTTTAACTAACAACGTATTACTATTTGTAGATCGGCTAATACTGTTTCCCAGTTTGTTTGAATAATCGTCATTTTGGTAAGTTGAATATATTTTATTTTCACTAGTTGATATGACATTTAATAATCCTAAACGTATAGCATCTTGTTCAGTTAACAAACGAGTCGTCGTCGTGGACACTGTGTTTGCAATATATCCTTCTGGTATAGAAAGAAATATGTTTCCCCCGGAGACACTCACCGTATTCGAACTAGTCGTAGTAGTGCTACTTTGCTGAAAAGATTTCTGATAGTTATTGTCGATTAATTTGTTATTAACAGATCTAGCGCCAGTTGCCTTAATAACGACCTTGTTCGCAATGGATGGAGCCGTTTTTCTTTTAATCACTCTATTCTCTATATTTATTTGTTTCTTATTGATTTTTTTTGTAAGTGCACGACTTTGTACAAAAGTTTGTAATTTTTGTGTTGATTGTCTGTCTCTAATATCCAAATCTTCATGACTATCATCTTCATCTTCATTACTGTCTTCTGCCGAAGCACTATCTATATTTTGAAGACGTTTTTCAAGATCAGAAATACTATTTTTCGAGTAATTGAATTGCGTTGATTTACAACAAGTGGTTGAATTTTTGAAGTTGCTGGAACCACAAGAATGAACGCATTTTACTTGTCTTGGTCGTTTCCAGTAATGTGTTCCATTGCAAAGCCTAAAATAATACAATTTATTTTATATGCAATTTTAAACTATTTTTTTTTAATTCCATTGATTTTATTATAATGTCCATTGAATATAACCTAAATATATTAATTTACTTATTATTTTTTGATAATATAATTTAATAATAAATTAGGTAGTTTAGTGTGTAGATTTATCATCTGAATAATATTATAATACTTATTAAACCAAGTGCATTTTCTTTTAAAAATAATTACTATTATAACATTTTAATAATTTAAATATACATTTCATATTATAAAATTTATTTAATTAATTAGTTAAATTGTTAAATTTATGTTTTGTTAAAAAAGTTTTTAATGTTTTATTTTTTTTTAAAAAAATGTTCTATTATCAAAGGTTTTATAGGAAGATGCTAGTGTTAATGATTGTTATTAATTGCAGAATAAATATGCATTTCTATATATATTTTTAGTATGCTATTTTATTATTCATTTTAATAAATAAAATATTTTATTATTATTACAATATATTATAATTTAGATTATATAAAATATTTGAATAATAAATATGATCTGATGTCAAATATGAATGTTCGAAGTTAGTTCAAAATATTTTCAGATTTTATGTAAAAATAATATAATCTAAGTTAATATATTTTGTACTAAATAGTATCACTGAGCATCTTCTATCATATGCTACATTATTATCATTAATTTATTTACATTCATATTTTTTTACTTATTGAATATAAATAATTACTCAAAAATTAAGTTTTATACAACTAATAGCATTATTACTATAATATTATATTAAAATTATGTAAGTATATTATATAATAATTAATCATTTCAGTAATATTATAAACATTTATTTATATTCTCTTTGTAGTGAATAAAATATCAAAATTTGAAAAATATAAAAAATTATAATATTTTAGTATATGTATACTGTAAGGTATTATAATACCTATAATTTCCTAATTTTCTAATATTATTTCATAATTACAACTTATATTATTTTAATTTGTATCTAATTGTTTATTATATAGTTAATATTACTGAATCAATAATAATTAGAAAAATATATTATAATATTTTAAATTAAAAATAGTAAAATAATTAAATATGGTAATATCAAAACTTACTGAAGAGCTAAGCCAATGATGATGAAAGAACGAAGCAAATGGGTCATTGTTCGTTTTTTAAGAATGAGAACACTTAATATTTTCAAATGTGAGTAGCACACGTATTTATAACCCTGTGTTGAATTAATTGTAATTAATAAATTATTTTAACAGTTGTTTACACGTCAAATGTATGCAAATATGTCCAGTCGAGTGTTGACAATTTACGAATGAAAAAAAAAAATAGAAGATTAATGTACCTATGTTGTATTTAATTTATACAAGTCGGACAAATGATTAATGTGTTTTATCAGGTTTTTCTGCGAGATAGAAAAACAATTTCGTTCAAACAAATCCCAATATAGTGAACCATTTCATAATATTGTGTATCGATCAATTTATGTTTTTAAAAGGACGGACGTGGCGAATCGGATTTTGGCACGAAACGATAATGAAACTAAATCAGGTAACGAATAGAGGCGGTTAATGGAAAATTCAAACATTAAATCGCGCCTAATTTAAATGATAATTATCATCGTTGATATTATTTATTTAAACGCACTTTGCACGTCTTTACAATATTTTAAATTAAGATAACTTATTATTTGCGATTTATATATTAGTATAAAAAAAGTAGTGAATACAGGTCAGAAACCTGCTTGCATATTAAAAACTTTATTGAAATACGTTTAATATTCTCTTTTATATTATACACATCTCAATATTATATTTATTCATTTTTCAGATATACTCGCATTGTCATATTTAGAAAAAGAAGAAGAATTTTCATCCGAACGGAGGAAAGTTTTTGAACTATCCACAACATTCGATTAACAATCGAATAAAAGTATTTGTAATATTAAATGCGAGTGAAATATTATTTATTTTTACGTCTTTTCCATTTTCACGTGTACACGTTTTTATACATTGAAAGTTCTATGAATTTGTCAACGACGTCTAATGAGTCTTGTCGTGGCGTACGAAGAAAAAAAATATACCAGAGAAAAATATTACGGTTAGGTTAGGTTGTTGAAATGTCTTTGTACGAAAAAAAAAAAAAAGAATATAATTAATGAACATTTTTAATATTGTGTTTGTAATAGTATTAGTCATGAGTACTTAGCACCTAGTTATGGTATAAATTTATACTTTTCCATAATTCAAACTAATATCACACACTGAGAAGTTAGTAAAATATAATAGTGTTAATGTTTATAACATTTTTCAGTATTATAAATTAAACTTTACGTTGTAACAGATTATCGATTTGGTTAGTTGTATTAGTTATTCCTGTAATTTTCTACTTATTTTATGTTTTATACAATTTCTATACCGGGTATTTTTAATCTTTTTATTATTATTAAATTTTATTTTCTCGATATTTAATATCTTAAATTACTTTTACATGAATAATTTTTTTTTTTTTTTTAATTTAATTGAAACGAAAATTAAATTTTTCACACCCCGGTTGTTATATAGATATTATACATCGTAATGTTATATAAAATATCACACGAATATCTTAGTAATATTATTATGATTCTATTATCTTATACGATTATTACCATATTATAATATGTTATTTATTGTGATATTGAATAAATTAAATTTCGGATTAGGATAATAGATAAACGAAGATTGTTTCATTACGCACTACCATTGTAATATAGATATAAATATTACAATAAATAATGTAATAATAGTTTGATTTTATAATTATATTTTATTACGATACTTTCCAAATATCGTTATCACACTCATATTGTTACATAATATTACTTTATTTTCTTAAAATACATGTTGATACATGTAGATACATACAAATTAAATACGCTAATACAATATCGATAAATATAAACATTTTCTCTATTTTAATTTTAATTTTATACATATTACTATAGGTATTATATTATAATGAGAAATATTAAATACACATGATGAATGATAATTAAATTATAATTTACCAATTATCCAATTATTATATTATAATAGCAATTATTAATTTTGTGTTAATTAGATATACAATAGAAAAAATGTTCAACTATATAGTTGAAACTGTTGAAAGCATTGAATTAAACTAAAATAAATTATGTATCTTTAATAGTCTAATACGTTATGTTTATTTACATTTATTTATTTGAAATATACGTTCACATTTCATTAAAATACACTTAATCTTTTTTTTAAAATTAGGTATTAATTACTTTTAATAAAAATTAATTTTTAATAATTATTCAAGTATGATTTTTAAATAAAAGTTATTTTTATTAAACATATTTTTGCACACGCCATTAAATTTTGACTATTTTGTCACATTTGGTACATTGGTATGTATATGATACGTTATATCTATGGGATAAATATCCTAAAAGACAACAAATTTATGGCTCAATAGATGTAATGCGAAAAAAAATACATTAGGCGTACCTACTATAATAATAGTGATAGCACAAATTTTTGTAAAACCTATACATATAAATAAATATAAAATATAAACGAGAATGAACATTTTTAATACCGATGTACGTATTTTTATTTTTATATCATTTTCCGTCTAATTATTATAATATTGAAGGCAGTCATAAAAATTCAGTCGAATCGAATGTATATGTAGGTAAGTATTAAATAACATAATTTATACCATTCTAAACTATACTGTTTAATTTTAATTTTCTAATTCCTACATGCAATTCCAATAACATGCCATTATGATTTAATGCTATTGTAAGTTAGCAAGTTAGCTGAAGTAATCGATATGAAGTATGAATTGACGTAATAATTGAATTTTCATCACCAGAGTCAACAATTAAACTATTTTGCACTATAGGTTGACAGCGGGAAACATATTAAACAGTATATAAGTTGTATAACAATGATATTTCGAATTCGAAGAATATAGTCAACGGCAGTAATATCTGAGGTTTAAAAGCCACAATGTATTTGAAAATGACGATCAGTTTAATGTGATTTAATTAAAAGATAAAGTTATGGAAAGAGACAATAAATTCCAAAGTTTAATCAACAAGTTTTCGTGCGAAACTGTGTCAAAAGATTTATTTATTTTTTTTTTTTTTTTTGTATTTACTTACATACAGAATAATAAACTACATTGTACATACTTACATACAAAATATGGTAAAGCATGAAATCGGATATTCAGATTAGTCATTCTGGTGACTAAATAATTGAATAATTACAATATTACAAATTAATTTGTTTGGTAACAGCGAGTAATCTATTATCTTGTAACATCGAATTATCTATTCAAAATATACTAAAATAGTTTTAGTAGGACTTAGATAGATGTTGCCGTTTTGTAGCTGTCAAGATAAGTTAAATTATTATTATGACGTGATTAAATATTATATTAAACGTTATGTATTTGGTTCTCAAAAATAGTATAAAATATATAATAGCGTTAATCGTACCTATTGAAGACAAAATAATTTAAAATTTAAAACAATTAACAAATTTATATTATTTTATTTATTGATAAACTTAGTTTCTTATAAATGTATTGATTTAAAATATTCATAATATACGAGCGTTTTTAATAATAACCAATTATGTACAAGAGAAATAATGATAAAATTAACTGCTGTACAACTATTAACAAATTTGAAAATATCTATATTTATTTTTATCATTTATAAAAATAATAAAGTATTAACCAATAATTGTATTGCTTTTAGATAACTTTGATTTATATGGAATTTACATACTGAACGTTAAAAAAATAATGATATTAATATTAAATTGTATTTTAAATAATACTTAATGTTCTCTATGTCCTATGGTATTAAAAATGGTTTTAAAATTAATTTTATGACTTTGTATTTTATATTATTATCGTATATATTTTATGTTTTATGATTAATATAATGTTATTGCAAAAACAATCTCCTCTAAATTAATCGTCCTATACGGTTGGAAAAAGATCCTTTTAGCGGCCTTCGAATTTGTTGGTTGACAGTAAATATTTGTTTTAATTTTGTGATCTATCGTTTACATATTAGTATATTACTGTATGCTTTCCGCTAAAGCTATTTTCCTATATATAATTTTGATGTTAAATATCGTTCATATCATGTTACCTCCAAACAATTTTATATATTATAACAGAGAAGGTATAATAATAATTATTATTTTTAAATATTATGAAATTATACGTATATAATTATGTGATTATTAAAAAAAAAAAATTGACATTTATTTTAATATTGGAAAAATGTATTTGTATTTATTATAAGTTAATACAGTTTGCTGTTAAAACGGTTCAAATGAAAAACATTCTTCTGTTAAATATTATTTGAGTGTCGTTCACAGTAGGTTTATAATAAAATAAATAGATAAATGAATGCAGGTAAATCGAATGATCGTTCTTCCGACGAAGATTTCGTGTAAATTCTTAACGTAATTTGGTTAATTTAACTACTCGTATTTTAAATAATTAATAAATTCCAATCTTTCTAAATGTGTTTTCAATGATCAAGTATCTTATAAATGAAACGATAAAATACGTATTATGTCAAGAATTTAATTAATGTTATACTAGATATATATTTAATTATGAAATTGTAGACTCAAATTTACGACAAATCAAGAAAATCTTTCATAAGTTCTCGTGACTTGAACGTTTTGAATTACTTAAACACTTTGTGTTTATGTGCACAATTGCGGTTGATTTATATTATATTTGCTATTCTACCAATCGGGTAAATTTAAATACGAATGCGTAATGTGTGAAATAAACAGCTTGAGGTGACAACTTTATTGAATATAATTTATAGTTATTAATTTTTTCGTTTGCTCATTAAAACCTAGAGAATAAAAATTATATTTATTTTATGGAATTTCACAGTATAATATTAAATAAGTAAATTAAAAAATTAATAATTTAATAGCTCTAAATATAGTTTAAATATACTCAATCGTGGAATATTTTTCTATTGTGAAAATCATCATTAATTATACCTATTAATACTTATAGGTAATAAATTGGCCATTACTAAAATATAATATTTATGATAATAAAACTAAAACATTTTGAAATAGTTGTGTTTAAAAATTTTTTTTTTTTTTTTTGATTATTTAAAATGCATTTTAAATGCAAATTTTAAGTAAGTATAGTTGTTTTTAGTTATTAAACCAATATATTAATAATTAATATGAATAATAAAACGTAGGGTGAATCAAGTAAATAAAGCGCCTTAAAATTATCACATAGGCAACTTAAACTAAAGATTTCTTCGGTCCGAGAATTTTTCTAGTCTATTTACTTAAATTTTTTTTAAATAGGACAGTTGAACATCATAGTACTCATTATAATACGTATGTCAATGTTGTTTTTTAATTTTTTATAATTATTTATATATTATTGACTAAGGGTATATGAATTTAAAGTGTCTTCTTATCAATGAAAATTGTAAAGCAAATGTTATCTTCAAATTTACATAGGTAATATAAAACCAATAAAACATGATTTTTTTGTGAAATTTTTAAATTATAAATTCAATTTATAATATTATATAAAATAATATCGTCAATCAAATTATCGCCAAATTGATTTATATTATTTAATGTCCTTATATAGTTTACTACATTAAATACATAACTAATTAGTAATTTATGACTATATTTAACATACAATTATTGTCAGCCGAGATTTGATGTTTTTTTGACATGTTTTTAAATTTTTTATTGTGTATATATTTTGTCTAATAGTTGAACGACATTATAATAGAAGAGATGTCGCTTTTTGAACATAATGCGTGTGAAAATGAACTTGCACAAATATTATGACAAACTACTGTAAAGACACGAAATTTTTTTTTTATGAAAGATAAGATATTAAATTTATATTATATTTTAAGATATAAGGTTGTTTATATTTTAAAAACTTTTTAATGAAAAAATTTAATAAGCTATTAACTTACTGAATAGCCAAAATACAATAACGATGAATAAAACAAGTGAATGGCTCATTGTAATTTTTATTAAGAATGATAACACTAGGTCCTTAATGTTCAATATACAAACGTGAGTGAGAGTAACATACGTATTTATAACACTGTACTAAATTATATTTTATTAATAAATAAACAGTTGTCTACGTGTCATAGTATAAATAAATACCTACGTCTAATCAAAATTTGAAAAAAGAAAATTTAAATAGGTATACGAGTACAATACATTGTAAAGTGTATGCAAACCACGTATATAAAATAAAATAATATTAATTTTTATTTTTATTTTTATAACAAAGTATATCAAGTGACGATATCAAGTACCTAGGTATATAATATTATTATTATAATAATTATATATATTATATAATACAATAATAATAATAATTATAATTATAAATTAAATAATTCGAATAATAATAATAATAATTACTTTTAACACGTGTTTGACAAATTTTATATAATTTTCAAATAAAATGTAATACAACACAATTATACTGCCAATAATTATTATGACCGATCTACTATGAATGAATTGTCATAAAGAAATTCGTTTTTCAATTATTTAATTGCACATGATTGTTTGGACTCAATTAGTAGGTATAGTATGATATTATTATTATTATCATAATGACTTTCAACTTGTAATAGTCAATAAATAACACAAATGAAAGGGTTGAAAAATAAAATTTAATATCATAAAATAGAATTTCAATTAACTGGTGGACATATTTAGAGAGGATTGTTGTCTTTGATGACACAACATTTATGTAGGTATAATAAAAAAATATTAAATAGAAATTATAATTAATATTATGATAAAATACAAATGTATTTTACAAATTGAAAATTGTAAATGTACAATAATTTATAAAACATAAATTAATTACACTAGATGGAGATAGAGATGTAAAAATGAATAATAATTTAAAATCGTTTTATTATTATTTTTTTTTAATAAATATAGTACTCACGCTCAATGATAATATTTATTTATTGATGCTTTCAAATCTTAATAACAAAATGCAATATAGCGTATAGCCTCCTATTACCATTAATTTGGTTAGTCCAATAAATATCGTCTTGAGAATTGAGAACCGAATAGATTAAAGTAGAAAATGACATCTTTAATATTTAGACGATAATTTTATATATTTTAAAAATAATTTTTATATTTATTTGTAAAAGTAATAAATTATATAGCTATTATATCATAATTGTATAATATGTTAGATTCATATTATGTTTAATAATAATATTTTATGTATTTGTATGGTGCATATTATGATCAACTGATTAAATTAATTAATATTTTGTTAAATTCATAATATGTGAAGTAAACGTGATTATGTTTTTCTTATTTATGAAATCAGAGTATTGTATGATGGAAATTATTTAATTTAAAATAATTGTACATCCTATACATTTGGTTAGAGAAAGTCTGGATTACAAGTAAATAAATCATTTCTAATTATTATTATTAATATTATTATTATTATTATTATTATTATTATTATTATTATCATCATTATTATTATTATTATTATTATTATTATTATTATTATTATTATTAT